>JAQMYF010000013.1:11704733-11715654 GCA_030014195.1 Neosilurus mollespiculum | reverse complement strand
TATATATATATATATATATATATATATATATATATATATATATATTACTGTGCAGTGAAGATTATATACCACTTTTGTCTAAAAGGGCTCCTAAAAATTACTTCTTCACTCACTAAACCATTCTTTATGGTTTGAAGTCCATTCATGCTATACAAAAGTCAAAAAAATAAAATTTGCAACACCTTTAAATTTTTCTGAAATATTTTCAGTATTTTTGTTTATTAGCCATACTTTTACCTCAATATACTTGTCGGAATTGTTTATTTATTTATTTTGGTTCTCATTGCCTACACTAGTATTGTTCAATACATTTTCACCAAAAAATTATAGAGAAGTAATTTTTTACTTCTTTTTATTAGGAGCCCTTTTAGATAAAACTGGTGGTGTATAATCTTCAATGCACACTTCTGTATACTCACACATTCTTTCCCAGGCTGCTTGATCCTACTATTAGAGTAGCAGAGAGGCTAGAATCTCAACCGACACATGGTGAAGGCAGGGTACATCCTGAACAGCTCGCCAGACCATGGTAGGGCCAACACTCACACAAGCATTCACACTTCACACTCCCACCTAGGGGCAATTTGCAACAGCCGATATGTGCATGTGCATGGACTGTGGGAGAAAACAGAGGAAACCTGCACAAACAAAGGGAGAAGGTGCAAACTCCACACAGTGTGTGTGTGTGTGTGTGTGTGTGTGTGTTGGGGGTGCTTATTTATTTATTTATTTTTAATTTCATTTATTTTTTTTACATACAAAATACGCAAGTCTAAGTCAACAGGTTGTGACTGTCCAATCCAAGCGTAATTTCAAACCAGAGCAAGAAACACCAAACCTTTGAAAGTTCTTGTCCGGCATCACACTGCCTGCAGGTAATGCAGCTCCCGAACTGATCCTTGTATTCCTGCTCCCTGCATGCTCTTCTTTCCTCTGCCTTTATGGCAACCTGAGATGGATATAAAACACAATGTCCCATGGTTAAAAATTCCAACACTTCAACACAGTATATCAAAGCCATTATATGGATCATATCCATGCTGCACTAAATCCTACAGGAGTACTGCCCTGAAACCGACCCCCACATCATGAATAAGGATCAAATAACTTCAAAAACTTAATCCATATTTATTACAAATCTCCCACCCCTAACCTTTTGGGTTTTTGGTGTATTTTTATTGACTTCATATTCATGCTAATGATTTTCTTTTACTCACTAGCGCGAATGTATATCAGAGCGTCTTAGATGTGCATGAAACCTACGAGTAATACATGCAGGAAAAGTATCTTCAGAAGAGGAAAGCAGCCGAGTCCAGAAGTCAGCCTCATGGTGAAGTTCTCCTCACGCACACTATGAAATGAAACGAATTAGAGTCAGATATGAGCACAACTCCAGTATATTACTGAATCCACATGTATGTATATAAGCCACATAAAAAAAGGAAACATATAGCCAGAAAATATATGTATGTTAACATATTAAAAAAAAAAAATAATTTTTATATTTCCATAAAGGTCTAAACATTCCCATATTTCAAATTATGACATGCATAGTTCATTTCATATTACTCACTCACTCACTCACTCTTTTCCCTTACTGCTTAATCCTACTATTAGGGTCACAGGAAAGCTGGCTCCTATCTCAGCCGACTCTGGGCTGAGGCAGGGTACACCCTGAACAGCTCACCAGACCATCACAAGGCCAATACACATACAACCATTCACACTCGCATCCACACCTACAGGCAATCTGGAGCAACCAATGTTGCTAATGTGTATGTCTTTGGACTGTTGGAGGAAACCGGAGTAACCAGAAGAAGCCCATGCAAGCACAGGGAGGACATGCAAACTCCACACAGAAATACCCTCACCAAGCCCGGGACTTGAACCCAGGACCTTCTAGCTGTACGGCGGACATGCTAACCACTACGCCACCGTGCTTCCTCATTTCTTATGAACCACATCCATATATTATATGGTTTCTGGGAGACCACAGAAATCATGAAGCACCTATTACTCTATTAAAATGTCGACATGATTCGAAAAAAAATATATTTACATTTTTATTTTTTTCTCAAGCATCTGACATTTTTGCCAAACCCACAGGACACAGACAGGGTTCGAGGTTTTGTTTAAGGACCCAAATGAAGGATGAAATGATATTAAACGGATTTCCTTCTCAACTGTGAACCAGAATCAATTAATCAGACACATGTTTATGTTTATAGACTACTTGTGATTGCAGTATAATTAGTGTAAATCCATGGCATGTGCATTTCACAATAAACAAGAACATTAGATAAAACAGTGCAAGTGTTCTGCTGCGTGTTGAAACGCTGTCAAGTTATTTGTTTTCTTACCCCAAGAGATAGAGACCCAGGACTCCGGGGCTTTTTACCAGCAGTGCAGTCCAGCAGGATCTTTCAGTATCTTCACTCGCTCATGTCACGGCGGCTGGTCTCTTCCTCGGCAGTGTGTGTGTGTGTGTGTGTGTGTGAGAGAGAGAGAGAGAGAGAGAGAGAGAGAGCACCACGCCGGATTCAGCACGAGCTCCGTGTTCAGATCAAAGTCAGACCCTTGTAATCTGATCTCCGATCAACGCGCGCATCAAAGCTGGAACCATTCCGCGCTTCTGATAGAACTCAGTGCTGCGCCCCTTCCCAAAGTTTCATCCCGAAAAGATGGAGCCCGCGGACAGACTCTTTCATGAGTGTGATTTGTGTAAGGTCTCGTCTCGTCTCTCGCGCCTGTGTTGAATGTGCGGTGTTCGCATTGTGATGATGCGGCTCTGTGATCCTCGCTCATCCGCGCGCCTACAGGCGGCGTGACGTCACCCCGAGTGCTGCGAAGTGATTGGCTGCACGCGAGGTAGAAACTTTGTTTCACATGTAACCTTTGATGTGCAAGCACGCCGGAACTGTATTAGCTACATCACTATTGTAGTTGGTTCATCATTCTTCTCTTGGGCTTAATATGCAAAGTACATATTACTACAGCACTGAAATGTTCAGTAAATATGGAACAAATAGGAGTCGGTCAGTTTAAAGAAGCCACAGTGACAGGAGTTTGGGGTGACAAGACTTGTGGGGTGTTGTTTTTTTCTTCACCTTAATAAAAATAGGAAAAATAAACTCAACAAGTTAAAATCAAATATTATATAATAATAACACAAGTTAAACAATAAAACATTCAGTCCAAATAAAATCAATTTATTATGTTTAGATTATTTATACATTATGTTCCACGTTTTTAAATAAAATAAGTAATCAGTAAATTACTACTATAACAAATAATAATAGTAGTAGTGGTGGTGGTGGTGGTGGTGGTGGTGGTGCTAGTAGTAGTAATAGTGGTAATAGTAGTAGTAGTAGTAGTTGATGTTGAAGTAACAACAACAACAACAACAACAACAACAACAATAATAATAATAATAATAATAATAATAATAATAATAATAATAATAATAATAATAATAATAATTCAGAATGACTAATCGTTCTTAACCCTCTGCGTGGTTCATTATCTAAAATGACCTTTAAATATATCTATCAGTTACATTTTGATTCTATTCCATTTCTCAGTTTAATAATTATAGCAATGAGAATGAATATACTGCCCTCTACTGGTCAACTGAGAATATTTTCTTATAAAATATCAGGTTATTGTTTACCATAAAATATGAAGATATATAAAATAATTTCAATTTTTTTTTTGAAGCCTGTGTTTGCCAGCTACTTTCTGCTAGATCACTCTACTCTTACTTATGACTTTATGATTAATATTTGCATTATAATCACATTTTTTTGTGTAGCCTACTATAATTCATGATTTAAATAAAAATTAAATCAGGGCAAAACATGTTCGTCTTTCTTTTCAGAAAACATTTTTTTAAACAGTTGAACAGAAGCATGCTCTAGTTCTCAAACATTTGAAGCCTCTTAACCTCTTTCACACCTTGTGATTATGCACAGACTATCATGATCCCAGGGGAAGCTATTCAAATATTATGCACCCCATATTAAATTCACATGATATTTAAGAATTTTTCAACCCAAACCAGCTCAACTGTGTTTAAAAAAAAATCTCACAAGTATCTCAGCATTATTTTTGAATAAGTCAAATGAGTTGACTGAGAAATCACTGAATTATTTTATCAGATCTTAACCACGCTCAATACAAGAAGCAGGAACCTCATCTAAAATGATCTGAAAAGCAAATAAGTAAAAAATAACTTTCAATTACAGGGTGTTTTACAAGCTCATGTAGTATAGAGCTGGAACTGTTTGAATGATTGGTGGGTTGGCTGGTTGGTTGATTGACTGATTGAGTGAGTTTTTTGTTTGTTTGTTTGTTTGCAAAGTGTCCTCTAATATTATTAATATATCAGCTGGAGTGTGTGAACTCCTGTCGCTTTAAAAGCTCTCAGTATCACCAGTGTAGGAGATGCAGGATAGTGAGACGCACATGAGAGTGATAACCCTGGGGCTTCAGAATGTCCCACATCACAACCTACACATCCTGGCAGCTTATATAGCTAGCCGACCTCCACAGACAGACTGACTGTACTTGGCTTCATATTACCCGTGACATGCGCATTAGATGGTGGGATGAACTTGGGGGTGAAAGCTGCAGAGCTGTAGGAGAATGATGATGGTGCTGAAGCTGCATGGAGCAGGAAGTGGTGAGTGTGCATCCACTCACTGCGGTAATTTCTCACTGGACTCTGCAATCTATATACTAGATTCGCTGTAATATCAATTATTCGCTGCATATTATATCCCGTGTAGTGTTGACATTAATGACTGATTTGGATTTGCCTTCTGGATAAACAAAGTTATCAATAGGCGGACTGATTGTTATGCTAGACGTCCTTGTGCTAAGGTTGGATGATGTCATCGGAGAGAGAGCATCATACTGCGCAATAGAGTCCCACGATCACGCAATATAACAGCTGGACTAAATAAACCAGTCTAATAATTTGTTATATTTTATTTATGTTAATTTGTAGTGGCCAGCTGGAAGTGCGTGCACTTGGTCACATCTTCCGAAAGACTGTCAGTCCTATATAATTGAATAGGAAATGAAATATTCGGGTTTCATATCCTATTACAGATGAAAGATAATGCTGGGATGATTCAGTATAAAGGACATGTGTACGCATTAACAATCACATTTTGAATCTGATGGGTTAATTTCTGTGTTGTTACGTTTGTGTTGTTTCAGAAATCTCACTGGTTGTGCTGAAAATCACGCCTTCATGAGAACTTAAAAGCAAAACATGCGCCAACCTTATTTCTACTACAAATACCGGCATGCATTGCGCGAGAAAGCCGCAATCACAGCACACCGTTAGCTGTAATGTCCCAAACAGCACACTACCATACTTAGAAGCATGTAGTGCTCAGTGATGTACACACTCTCTGGAAGGGTAGTGGGGTTGGGGCGGTTGTGGGAACAGCCTTCCATTAATAGATACGCCGTGTTTGACTAACCATAGAGGAAGAAGCTGTGCGTTTATCTTACATATATTGTGTTTGTTTCCCTGCAGGGCGGTGAAGGGGAGAAAACACTTGATGGTGGACTGGTGAACTTGAACTTGATACGGGAATAACTGACAACTAATTAGAGTGATAGCTACCTCTAGAGGGAGGCGGATCCGGGAGGAAAACACAGCCAGATTCAGCCTGGGACAGCAAAAATCATGGGCTGACACCAGCACGGTGGATTTTTTTCATCTGAACAACTGAAGCGAATGAATCGGAATAAATCAGAGATTTTGTGGGTGACAAAATAACAGAGTTTCAAACACAAAAGACTGAAATCCGATGAAACGGAAACTGGAGAAACAGCGATGGCAACCTGTCACGACTCCTGGTAAATTCAGCTTATTGTAAATGATAAGAATCATTTATTTTATTATATTACAATTTCTTATGGTACAATACATTTGTAATCACTTTTTTTTTTTTATCAAGGTGACCTGTGCTTGCTGTCTAATGCATTAATTATCTAACAGCATAAGTGCAGTAAGAATTTATATATATATCATTTAAAATTTTAAGAAATGGCAAAACGGTGTAGTGGGAAATCAGAAGTGTGTAGCACTTCTGAAAGGCCTATAATAGAAAAGCTCACATGAATCTGAAAGCTGCTCCCTCTGAAACCCTCTTTATTATTGTGTATGTTTCAACCTTAATGTGGATGGATATCCTTCACTCAAATATTTAGGCACCATTTTGTACTAACAGGGTTCTACCTGCACTTTAAAAGAAATTGGCTGTAAACTTTACAGTTATTTAAGTGCAGCGGGGTTAGCAGTAAACAAGTAATAACATAGTATTAAATAACACGTCCTCCTGTACATTTGTTCATTTGGCTAGGTAATTTAAAAAAAATAATAATAATAAATATACACACACACACACACATAAAATAATTGGTTCAGAATACACATGTGCTGTTTGTTAAGGGTTTTGGGACAGTTTAGTGTTGGATGTGTGGTGCTGGTGACTCACTGGTTAAGTCACTGTGTTGCTGATTACAGTTTGAGGGTTCAAGCCTTGGTGCTTCTGGCCTGCCATGGTAGAGCTTTTGACAAGGCCCTTAAGCCAACTTGAGCCACATTGACCCCACATAGTGGTGGGAGCACACATAGTTAACCATCCAATTTAGTTGTAGAACTGGGCAAATCAATGCACGATTACTGTGGTAAGCCAGTTTTGAGGTACAGCTCAGAAGCTCATGTGATTAAATCCCAGCTGACTCTAATCCTTCATCTTAGACGTATCCTTTACAAAAATAAAAATCTAAATGAGCTGGATATGTTTTATTTTATACCATATATGATTATTCTGGGATGGCCTGGCGAGCTGTCCGGGGTGTACTCTTCCCTCGCCCAGAGTCGGCTGAGATGGGCGCCAGCCTCCCCGCGACCCTAATTAGGATTAAGCGGTTCAGAAAATGACATGACATATATGATTATTTTTGGTAACCCAGTGGCATAGTGGTTAGCACGTCCACCTCACAGCAAAAAGCTCTTTGGTTCGAATCCTCGGCTTGGCAAGGACGTTTTTGTGTGGAGTTGGCATATTCTTCTCTTGCTTGTGTGAGTTTTCTTTGGCTACTCTTGTTTCCTCCCACAGTCCGTAGACATGCACTTTAGGCCAATTGGCTGTTCCAAATTCATCCTAGGTGTGAGAATGAGTTTGAACGGTTGTGCGTATTGGCCCTGCACTGGACTGGCAAGCTGTTCAGGGCCTACCCTGCCTTTGCCCAGAGTCAGCGGAGATAGGCTCCAGCCTCCCCGCAACCCTAGTAGGATTAAGTGGTTTAGCAAATAAATAAATAAAGATTTTTATGTCTACTTTAAATTAAACTCTGCTGCAACGAAATCATTGTGAAAATTGCAACTATGTTTATAGTCTAATGCATGAAGTAAAGGGCAATTTCTATTGCCAAGTTAAAGTAGGAAATACATTTGTTCAAAGCAAGACATGCCAGGGTATAGCTGTCTTTATGAAGTTCACCAGCATAGTTGAATATCGAAAGACAAATAATAGCTACAATATGTCAAGATTAAACCCTAATGCAGCATTTTGTCCATGAAGTACAGCCTTACCACGCAGCCAAACTGCCTTCCCTGCAACTCTAAAGAGCTTTTTCTTAATGACCTCCAGGATAATTGAATTTATGTGAAAGAGCTAATGTCATAGTGGAAGTCATTAATTTCTATTAAGTGCTATGCTTAATGATGTTCTGTCAAGCTCTGCGAAATGCAGCGGCGTCCAGTCGGTAAAGCAAATAAATAAATGACAAGGGTTTTCCCTAATATTCAGTTTGAAATTACATATTTTTGTCATTACATAAATAGATACATGTTTAATGTACAGTATTTACAAACTGTTTCATGCAGTATCCTGTGTCCTAAATATTATTATTATTATTATTATTATTATTAATATTATGATTATTATTATTATGGAATTTGACTTAAAAATGTACACATTTCAGGTTGCTGCTGGTGACAGTCAGGCATGAATACCTAGGTCAAAGAGTCTTCCAAGTCCCTTGGTTCACAGCAGTCCATCAAATCAAGCAGCTTATATACCAAGAAACCGACTTCCCTGTATGTGAGCAGCAGCTGATTCACAATGGAAAAGTGGTGAGTAATAATGAGCACACTTTAAAGTACAAGTACTTGCTGGAATGGTTTATGTGGAAAAGCTTTAATTGAAACATAGGTATATAAGTATAATTTTAAATAGTTATACAATAAAACTTTTAAATGTATTATTGCAGCTTGTATTTCTCTTTATCCTATTTGTATTTTTGCATTTGTTTAGCAATATGGGTTTCCTGTTTATACTTTTACTGTAATTTCTCAGTTTTTAAATACATTTATATAGTATTTCTTTTACGTCATACCGCTGCATGGTGAATATAACACAGATACAATGGTCTAAGGACAGTGACAGAACTGACCAGCAGTCAGATAATTAGGTTTATAGCCAACTATAACATAGTCACTGGGAAGTCATGCAGCTGCCAGGCATAGTGGAATATCAAGAAGAGTATTCTGTGTTTTCTGATGCCGTAGTTAACGTGATTACGTTCATTTCTTTGTGAACGCATAATGTTGCTTATAGATAAAGGAAATAGCAGGTGGGTGGCTGTTTAGAATATAACCTAACTATGATATGATAAGTATGATATGGCTTGTTCATAATAAACACATATTTAGAAAAAAAAGACCTTAGTCATAATTTCTACAAGTGCAGACAGTGTTGCATCCCATGGTGTTGAAGGGCTTGAATAGTTAAAATATTTGTGGTTATAAAATTAAAAGCATACATAATTCAAGAATTACATAATTCAAGTATCTGGCTGGGCTGTTCAACAGCATATTTTTTGAAAAGTTTTTTTTTTCATTATCATATGATTTGAATTTTAATTGATGCTCTTACTGTTGCATCAATTTGAGCCTGGATAATCAATGAGTGTCCAAAGAATAAAACAAAAACCATAACCATAAAGTTAATTCACTGCTGATATAAGGACTCTGAGGTGAAACAGACCCCCCACCTGAGGCAGTTTGCACTGCATGTCTTGACTGCTCTAAACACGTGACTTTAAATCAGGGAAGCCTTCATGATTGAAAAGAGCAGGTGGGCCAGCTCACCCCAAGCATTCTTATGTCACGCTCAAAAAATAATCACAGGCCAAGCAGTCTGTAGATCCTGATACAGTCAACCAGATAATCTGGGAGCACGCTGAGATTCCATTCACAGTAACAGTACAGGTCAAAGCTGCCAGAACAAGCCTTGACTTCATGTTTCATGATTCATGCTTTTCATATAAGTCTGCGTTTTGCAAGATAATGCATAGTTAACACTGATGCTGGCATTACTCCAGCGTCTGCAATAAGATTTGGAATTTTTGCTTGTGGTGTTTCTTGTTGGAGATGCTGTGACAAGTTTTCAACTTGCTAAGCTTATAGAGTGCAAAAATAAAAAGAGAAAATGCCAACTCAGCAAACCTGTAATGTTTCAAGTTGATAGGTCATATACAGGTAACAATGGTGCATCATTAACGGCAGTGAAATTCTTGGACTCAGAGCCCCCTCAATATTGCACATAAGAAACAAAAACTGCACAAAAAGAAACAAGTATTGCACATAAAGAACATTTAGATAAAATATAAAGTAAAAAATAAAACTATATAATATATATAAGAGATAAAATATAAACTGTAAATGCAATCTGAAATGCTCTGAGTTTAGCTTGACTTTGGCACAGTGCAAATTTTTTTGTAGGTACAGCCTGTTCAGATGAGACATCTTTAGGCTGCCCTGTTTCACACAGTGTAAAATGTCACCTTATAATGGTTTTATTTATTAGGTATTAAGGTAACTGTTCAAGGAGATGTCTGGAATTAACTATGGATTTGCATTAATATTCTTTACAGCTTTACATTGTATAACAACATTTGTTATTGTTATTGTTAATTAATTTTTTTTCAAAGTGACATATGACTGAACCACAGTCCAAGCTTTGAGCTGATAGTGTGTACGTTAAGGACTTAGGTGACATGTGATTTCAACTATCAGATCATTGAACCATAGTTCATTGAACCAGTTTCCTGGCACTATACTGAAATCATAGTCATACTAAAGCTGCACAATGATAATAGTGACTATTTTAAACAACACTGCAAAAGTACTACTTATAAATAATCAATATTATTTATCACTAAGTTGAGCCGGTAGGTATTTCTGAAAAATTCTAATAATATGTGGCCATAAAGTAATATTGGCCAGGTTTTCGGGATTTATTTTTGTGGCTATAAAATACTTAGACTATATGGCCAAAGGTTTTTAAACACCTTACTCGGGCTCTTCTCTAAACTTTTTACCCAAATTTGGAAGTGCACAATTGTTTCGAATGTCTTCCAATGCTGCACACAGGGAGAGCCATAAAGACGTATTTATCCAGGTAAATAACTCAAGTGGTCTGCACAGAGCCCTGACCTCAACCTCACTGAGCACTTGCAGTAAAATATGATATTGAAGATTTCCTAAATGCTTTTCCAGGATTTTTTCCTTTTTTTTCATGTTTGGGCTTTACATTCCTTCATGCCCACCTGCTGATCAGTGGTTGATCACAGATGTGATCAGGTGCTTGAAATGATCTGAATAGGATTTAACTCATATAAATCAAACTAAGATTGAGTCTAGTGGGGCAGTGTCACCAAGAGAGTTGATTTCTATTTCCAACATATTGTGTATTGGTTTACTTCAAATACTCTGTGTGTGTGTGTGTGTGTGTGTGTGTGTGTGTGTGTGTGTGCGTGTGTGTGTGTGTGTGTGTGTGAGTGTGTGTGTGTGTGTGTGTGTGTGTGTGTGTGTGTGTGTGTGTGTGTGTGT
>JAQMYF010000013.1:11665830-11696329 GCA_030014195.1 Neosilurus mollespiculum | reverse complement strand
TTCATTTATTATATCATTTTATATCATTATATCGTTAGGTGATTATGCTTTGGCAGGGAACAGAAATCTCCTACAGTAAATGACATTGCGGGACCTGAACAAACTGCAGTCACAGTATTTATACATTGTAAAAAGTATATAATTCATTTGTATTTATCTTTTATAATATTAATTAATTATGATATTATTACTTATTATTTTTTTAAAAAAACATTATATATTTATTATATCATATTATATCATTCTCAGTAGTAATTATATAAATAGTGGGTATAAAATGTCTATGCACCCTGTAAAAGTGGCATGTTTTTGTGAAGTAAAAAGGAGATCAATAAAATTATTTCAGAACATTTTACATTTTTAATGTGACATAACATACAGTTCAATTGAAAACCATGCATTACTCATTTAGTAATAAATAGAAAGGCTTTAAACCCAGTCACGTTGAGGAATCGCATGACATTGCTGGCACGTATAATAACATGCTTATGGAAGTAAACCTATCCAACGGAACGGCATCTCACTACCCTGTGGTGATATTGGGTTTACATTAAAGAAATCTTATCTCAATAGTGTAACACTTTCAGAGGACATCAAAACTTTGGCGAGGTGGTGGTTGTAACGTGAAGGTTACATGACATTACGTCATCGATGGTGCTATAAAAATGAATGAAGTTTTGTGGAGCTCTGCTTTTAGGCGTCATTAAGTGTACCACGGGGCACAGTGAAGACAGTCACCAACATTCTAGATAATATGGTACAATTCAAAGGGACAAAACTGGACATCCCTCCCTCAAGATGAAATCTTCATGGGAGCAGTGGTGGCCCAGTGGTAGGGTACTGGATTACTGATCCTAAGGTCGGGGGTCCAAGCCCCACTATCACTATCACAGCTGTCACTGCTGTCCCCCCAGTGCAGCTAACTGGGTGATCAAAGACCAGCCATGTATCTCACTGTCTATGGTGAGAGGCATGTAAAAGAACCATTGTTGATTTTCGGCAAGAATAGGCTGTATATGCCCTGCGATGGCCTGGCGAGCTGTCCAGGGTCTACTCTGCCTTCGCCCAGAGTCGGATGAGATGGGCGCCAGCCTCCCCGCCACCCCAATAAGGATTAAGAGGTTCAGAAAATGAATGAATGAAGGTAATCCTCATACATTTAGGAAGCCTTTTCTTGTGAAGAAAAACATTCAAACCTGAATAAATTTTGCTGAAACCTATATCAAGTGTCCCAAAGCATCTAGAAAAGGTCATGTTCTGATGGGAGGGTTAAACTATTTGGACATTAGACAAAAGGGTCTGCATATGCAACCAGTTTTTTTCCCGTCTCCCTTAAAAGATTAGTTTATTTTTTAGTTGAACTGTACAGGTTACAGGTGGAAAAAATTCTGAATTGATTTATCTTGGTTTCATTTTTTAAACATCACAACAACCTGCCATTTTAATGGGGGTATTTATTTATTAATGTTATGTTCCATTTTTATGTTAGAAAGGGGGAGATTATATCTGTAATTATTCTATGTATAAAGTGCATCTCAAAAAGATTTGTCACCAAAATATCAGCCAGGTATATGAGAGGATGCAATTGCAGATACAAGTGTTTATAAAAGAGCTCGAATAATCCTGGAATTGTAATCAACGGAATAAGGTCAAGTATATAGGCAAACAAAATTAATAGAAAATTCAGAATCGTAATTGATATAACCGGCTGAGTTCAAGTTTACAGCAAACAGGAGTTTCAAAGCCAAAATCCAAAATAGATAATTATGCATATAATTTCTCCCGTTTTTACATAAAACATTTTAAAGAAATATCTATCTAGGAATCTGTTTAACATCGATGTATTATTATAGAAATCTATTTACCATAGATTTATTATTATATTTATATTAATTTTATGAACATTTGTGCACATTAATACATCTAATCAGCCATGTAGCATCAGTCATACAGCACACTGCATAAAACCATGCAGACCCAGGTCCAGAGCTTTAGATAATATTCACATCAAACATCAGAATGGGGATAGAATGTCATTTAATATTAACCATCTCACTTTGGCCATTGTTAGTACCAGACTGGCTGGTTTCAACATTTCAGCACTGCCAATCTCCTGGGATTTAGAATGTTGTTTATTCAAAAATGAGAAGAAAAAAAATAATAAATCTGAGGAAAAAAATAGGTCGTAGGACAATGACATTACTAATTTAAGCTGACAGGAAGGCTAAAGTAACTCAGTTAACCACTACAGATGACTTACAACAACAGAAGGCCATTCTGCTCACCCAGAAACAAGAATATGGGGCGCAGAGTCAATGAAACTGGACATCTGAAAATTGGAAAAAGACCAATGTTTTTGCCATCTTCCACTGTCCAGTTTCTGTGAACCTACACCCACTGTATCACTGTATCCCTCTGCATCTGCAGATATACAGGTGTTTCTAATAAAGTGAGCTTTGCTCTTCAATCTTTTTCAAAGTTTTTAATCAGCCATTTCCCTAACTCAACCATTGTTAGATGCTCTCATTATTTGTAAACATCCTGGGGTTTACTGCAGCTGTAGGCTTTTTTTTCTAAACCAGAAATCATAGTCACCACATGTGAAACAACACTAACACCGACTGATGATTGCAAAGTCAGTATGCATATAAATGTTTTTAGCATGTGATTTATTCAAATTATACAGGTAATCTATAATCTAAATATACAGGTAAATCTAATTTCAATCTAAACTCTAATCACAACTACCTATTAACAGAAAATAAGCATTATTCACTACTGGTTTTAACTTCTAAGCATCAACGTTAACAATTTTTGTCCTTTTTTTTTTTTCAAGGAAGGCCCTGTACTCAGGTTCAAGTTCTAACCCCAGAAAGATCAGCACGTCTCATAAAAGAAGCCCTTACAACAGCATGGCCTTCCAGAGACTTTTCACTACAATGGTACCCTGGTGATAAAGAGAAAAAGCATCCGTCGTTATCTTGGCTGCAGATGGTTTGGAAACATCTGTACATTCATTTCGCTGATGACCTTAGTACATTTGAAGACATGCCTTTGATTCCAAATGGGCCACTCAATCATGGCATTGAATCCTTGGAGCTCCTACGTCTCAAGACTCCATCTCCTATCATTATTGTTAATGAAGAAGAGAGCACACTTTCTGAAGACCTGCTTGAAATCATAAATAAAGTTGGAGGGGTTGTCTTACGAAACTTGGATTCTTGTTTGCAACACCCACTTCTGAAAAATTACATTCATCCGTTATCTCCAAGCACTGTGCTACAAATTATGGACAGGACCTCATCCCAGAGGTTGGCTAGCCAAGTCTCATCCCTCACTGTCCAACAAAAAGTTGCCCTCAGAAGCTTTCTGGCTGGCCTTACAGATGTCTCTGAAAAGGAAAAACGTATAATTCAAGAGCTTCCGATTTGTGTGAAAGTGGGGAAGCTTACAGACAAGGGCACCCCATTCTTTACTTACCTGAAAGGAGCTAGAGCACTGCATCATACTGCCAAGCATCCTCCAGATGTTAAACTGTCTATTAATTTGGTTGACAGCAGTGATGAGGCTACAATTCGTCTCATTCGACTATTAAACGTGGAACAGGTTACAAGCACTGAATGCCTGAAGGTGATTGTTCAGGACATTGAGAAAGGGTTCTATACCAAAGAAGAAATTAATAGCATCATGCTCTGGACCCTAACTCATTTGTCATTTCTTAAAAATGAAAACAAAGCAGTGATCACATGGCTTTCCGCTCTTAAGTTCATACATTCCCCCTCTGGAAAATCTCTTGCACCAGTGGATTTTTTTGATCCTGAGCTGGAGATACTACAGGACCTATTTTACATGGAGGAAAAAACAAGATTTCCACCAAACATATACACATCATCTCCTGACATGCTTCATTCTTTAAGACAGATAGGACTCAAGAATGAGGTGCAGCTTAGTGAAAAAGATGTTCTTCATGTTGCCCAGAAAATTGAAGAGCTACAGGCAATCCCTAATCCAGAATGGGAATGTCTTCTAAAAAAGGCAAAAGCACTACTCACAATCTTGAACAAACAAACAAAGTTAGTGAAATCTTCAGAAACTCAGGCGTCCCTTCAAACACTGAAATGGGTACCAGTCTGCAAGGACAGACCTTTAAATTATCCAAAGTCTCTTGTCTGGAAGGGAGACTCTAGTAATATTTCCTCTCTTTGTGACATGTGTGGTATATCTCATGCAGTGCTTGTTGGTTCTTCTGTAGCACTGGTGGAGCGAACATCTGCAGGCATGAAAAAAGCCCTCAAGTTATCCATGGAGCCCCAAGTTGACCAAGTGCTCCAACATTTAAAAGCAGTAAATGACTGGCACAGATCACAAGTATTTACCACAGAGGACTGGTATCAATTTCAACAGATTCTTTTTGAAATTTATGGCTTTATGCAAATTCACCTAGAGGATGCAAGAGAAGCAGTGGAGTCTTTGTCCTTTGATTGGGTTTGGACTGGCAAAACATTTGCCCCCCCTGGCATCACAGTCCTAAAGCCTGTCCCAGATTTGGATCTCCAGCCATACTTGTACTCACTACCAAAAACCATTGCAAAGTTCCATAAACTTTTCAAATTATGTGGTTCTATTGATGAAATTGACCAAAACCATGTGCTTGAAGTGGTTAAAACAATCAGGAACAGAAGTGAGCAAGAAATGACAAAAGGAGAAAGCAAACATAATATCCTACTCTTGATAAACATCTTACGATGGTTGTACAACAATGAAATATCAGTGGATACTGACATGCATGTCCCAATTCTTTGCAACAAAGATCCAAGCAAATTGGTCATGAAACCAATTCATGAATGTGCATACTGTGATATCAAAGTTGATGATCTGAATGACTTACTTGAAGATACAGCTGAGCCTATAATCCTTGTACATGATGATATTCCCATGAAAACAGCAGAGTGGTTAAAAGTTCCATGCTTGAGCACAAGACTGATAAACCCAGAGAACCTTGGCTTTGAACAGTCAGGACAAAGGGAACCTCTAACAGTGAGAATAAAAAACATTTTGGAGGAATATCCATCTGTTGCAGATATCTTCAAGGAGCTCCTGCAAAATGCTGATGATGCAAATGCCACTGAATGTAGTTTTCTGATTGATATGAGAAAAAATCTTGATATACGAGAAAACCTACTGGACCCTGGAATGATTGTCTGTCATGGCCCTTCTTTGTGGTCATATAACAATGCCGTTTTCTCTGACACTGACTTCCTCAATATAACGAGACTGGGTGGATCCATAAAAAGATGTGAAGCAGACAAAGTAGGCAAATTTGGACTAGGGTTCAACTCTGTTTATCACGTGACAGATATACCTATTATCATGAGCCGAGAATTTATGATTATGTTTGACCCAAACATTAATCATATTAGCAAACACATCAGGGACAAATCAAACCCGGGCATCAAAATCAACTGGAGTAAACAGCAGAAAAGACTGAGGAAGTTTCCTAACCAGTTCAAGCCTTTTCTTAATGTCTTCAACTGCCAGCTTCCTCTGATGCAAGAGTCCCCATACAAGTACAATGGAACTCTCTTCAGACTTCCATTCCGAACAGAGCATGAAGCTGCAGTAAGTGAAATAAGCAGTATATACTACAACACCACTGACATATATTCACTTGTTGATGAGTTCAGCATCTGTGGGCATCGGCTCATTCTTTTTACTCAGCATGTTGGGACAATGGTCCTGAAGTATCTAAAGTCTGAAGAGTCAAATCCTGCTGCTGCCCAAGATGTAGTCACAATAAACAAAAGTGTGTGGTCTTCCAAAGCAACATATGGACCTCTTAGTATCCTGAAGTCTGCAGCCAAGGTCATGAAAAAAGTTTCATCCACCAACAAAGTGCCTGCTGACATTCCTAAATCTGGCTGCATCATCAGGATTGTGGTAGAGGAATACCACAATGTGTTCAGACGTATTCTTGATCTACAGTCGCCACTTTTCAGAGGTTCAGAGGAGGATCCATCTGCATACTTTGAGATGGCAGCTAAAGGCTCTCAAACCAAGAGACTTACTGATGAAATTCCTCAGAAAGGTGTTGAAACTACAACCTGGCTCATCTCTTCATGTATGGATGTGGCTGAAGCTCTGAAGTTTTCTCTGAGTGAAAGCGGAAAACGATTAGGATTGGTACCTTGTGGGGGTATTGCAGTTCTGCTCTCTGAAGAAGAAAATCGAAAATGGACATTGAAGACAAATGCAAACCCAATTGGAGAGGTGTTCTGTTATTTACCTCTCAGAATAAAAACTGGACTACCAGTACACATAAATGGATGTTTTGCAGTCACTTCAAATCGAAAAGAAATATGGAAGACAGACACCAAAGGACAATGGAATTCCATTTTCATGAGGCATGTGATTGTACAGGCATATACGGCTGCACTTAATATGCTACGTACTATGTCAGAAAATGGGGAGCTCCTTGATTATCACTACTATGCAGCTTGGCCTGACCCTGGAATTGTGCATGATGACTTTAACTTGATTTGCCAAGGAGTATATCAAGAAATTGCCAAAGGTCAAGATGAAGACACTGCAAAAGTCTTCTCAGATGGCAAAACCTGGGTGTCTATCAAGTACATTAGGTTCTTGGATGACACATTGCTCTGCAAACCTGATGTTGGACCTGCTGCCTTTAAAATATTCATGAAATATTTGAAAAAGTGTGGCTCCCAAAATCTCTGTGCTGTTGAACTGCCAGACTGGGTCAAAGAAGGCTTTGATGATGCTGGCTGTAAAGGGAAACTGATGGAGAACACGCTCACAGAGAAACAGTTCTTCACAGATATATTTTTCCCCCATATACAAGATATAGACCCTGATCTTCGTGACCCCCTGATGCATTATCTTCTTAATGAAAAATTGGAGGATTTTGCGACTATCCTTCAAGAAACCCCATGTATTCCTTGCTCAGGACCATCACACATGCTTGTTCTGCCATCTCGTCTGATACATCCAGAAGGAAGAGTTTCTAAACTTTACAATAGTGATGATGGGCGATTCCCTGAAGGAAGTGTGAAAGATTACTTGAATCCAGTATGCTTGGTGAAGTTAGTACTGTTAGGTATGGTAAAGGATGACCTTTCCTGGGAAGACCTGACAGAACGTGGTGAATCTGTTATCGCTCTTAACGAAGTTGATCATACTGCTGCATGCCAAAGGAGCAGTATATTGCTTAGTTTGATTGACGAAAAACTAAAAATGAGAGACCCATGGGCAGATGAATATATGGCAAAATTACAAGACATCAGTTTCCTTCCATTCTTGACCAAACCTGCTGGATTTTCTCTGCCCTGGTATGGAAATAATTTCCCCCAGACGACAATGTTTTCTGCAAGAGAACTTTTCACAACAGACCATCAGGATACAGTATGTTTGATGAAGCCAATCCTGAATGAGAATTCTCCATCTTTTAAAGGCTGTGGCCCCATGTCCTTGGCTGTGAAAGACTATCTTGGACTGATTAAAAGGCCATCTGTTGGGTTAGTTATCACTCAACTCAAAGAACTATCAAAATCATTTGATGGTGTTACACTGTATCAAGAAAACATAACAAATGCGTGTTACAAATACCTGTATGAAGAGATGATGCAGTCCAAAGATGATAAGGAAGAAATTATGGAGGAGCTAAAAACATTTTGCTCTATTCTAGTAGAAAACACATATGTAAATCCTTCAAAAGTGGCATTCTATTTGAATTTTGATGCTGCTCCATATCTATACCAACTTCCTAACAAGTATAGAAACAGTTGCCGTGAGCTTTTTGAAACTGTGGGGGTTCTTCCAAACTTCACTGTTGAAAACTTCTCAGCTGTTTTAGAAGTCATCAAGAATGAATGCAAAAGAAAATGTCTCTCAGAGGATCAATTTCAGCTATGTCGTAGAATCATCAGTGAAGGTATTTGGAGTTTAATTAGAGACAAAAATCAGGAGTTCTGCCAAAGCAACTATGGACAAATACTTTTACCTGACAGCAATCTCACTTTGCAACAGTCCAGGTCACTGTGCTACAACGACTGCCCTTGGATTAAGGTCAGAGATACAACTGTGAAGTATTGTCACGGAGATATTCCAAGAGAGGTAGCAGTAAAATTAGGTGCAGTTCCAAAACGCCACAAAGCCTTGGAAAGGTATGCTTCAAATGTCTGCTTCACCACCCTTGGAAGTGAGTTTGGGCAAAAGGAAAAACTCACGAGCCGAATTAAGAGCATCCTCAATGCATATCCATCAGAAAAGGAGATGCTGAAAGAACTTCTTCAAAATGCAGATGATGCCAAAGCAACTGAGATATATTTTGTATTTGATCCCAGAACCCATCAAACAGACAGAATATTTGATGATAAATGGGTGCCTATGCAAGGTCCATCCCTTTGTGTTTACAACAATCAACCCTTCACAGAGGATGATATCAGAGGAATCCAAAATCTTGGTCGAGGCACAAAAGAGGCGAACCCTGGCAAAACTGGACAGTATGGTATCGGATTTAATTCTGTATATCACATCACTGACTGTCCATCTTTCATTTCAAATAATGACATTCTTTGTATCTTTGACCCACATGCACGTTACGCACCTGGAGCAACCACTGTTTGCCCAGGAAGAATGTTCAGAGATCTGGATTCTGACTTTAGGTCCCAATTTTCTGATGTCCTGAACTTATATTTGGGGAATCATTTCAAACTTGAACGCAGTACAATGTTTCGTTTCCCTATCCGCACTGTAGAAATGGCAAAAATTTCAGAGATTAGCTCAGTACCTGCTTCAGACAGAATGGTACAAAATCTTCTTGACAAACTACGAACAGATGGAGCAGAACTACTTATGTTTCTGAACCACATGGAAAAAATATCAATTTGTGAAATTGAATATCGAACAGGAGAATTGAGAACCCTGTACTCCGTCACTGCAAAAATCACAGATGGCGATCGTTTGAAACGGAAACAGTTTCACGCCAGTGTAGTGGACAGTGTGACAAAGAAAAAGCAGCTGAACCAAATCCCAGTACAACAAATAACATATTCAATGGTTATTGAAGACTCAGATGGGAGCTCAACAAACTGGCTCATATGCAACCGGTCAGGATTTTCTGATATGGAAAAAGTTTCAAAAAGTGTAGTGTCGGCTCACAAAAATGAGGACATAACTCTCTTTCCTCGGGGTGGGGTGGCAGCTTGTACCAGTCACAACTACAAGAAAGCTCATAGAGCCTTTTGTTTTCTTCCTCTTTCACTTGAGACAGGGTTGCCTTTTCATGTGAATGGGCATTTTGCCTTGGATTCTGCCAGAAGAAACCTGTGGAGGGATGACAATGGAGTTGGAGTAAGGAGTGACTGGAACAATAATCTAATGACAGCATTAATAGCCCCTGCTTATGTTGAGCTTCTAATTCAGCTAAAACGTCGGCTATTTCCTGGGCATGATCCCACAGTGACAGTTCTACAAGGAACACCAATCCACCAAGTCAAAGATATGTTACGGAAGTTCTTGTTTTTCTTTCCTGTGAACAGATTAGACATTCAACCAGACTGGTACTGTTTAGTAAAGGCAATCTATCACTATATTCATTCAGACCTTAAAAGACTTTTGCCTGTTGTTAGGGCACCACATTTGGATAACACTGATATTCTTCACTCAGCAATATACATTTCCTGGGTGAATACCTCCACTTCAACAAAAGGAAGGGCATTCTTTGACAACCTGCTTCAAGATGAGTTGCAGCACCTGAAAAACACAGAGTACAATATTACCACACGTAAATCAGTGGCAGAAA
This sequence comes from Neosilurus mollespiculum, assembly GCA_030014195.1. Lineage (NCBI taxonomy): Eukaryota > Metazoa > Chordata > Actinopteri > Siluriformes > Plotosidae > Neosilurus > Neosilurus mollespiculum. Next base: position 11,686,509 of record JAQMYF010000013.1, on the reverse strand, counting down.
ATGTCTACAGGCTAAAGGCCATGCTTTTGGATGTAGGCTTCAATTTAGTCCACAGTTGTGATGAAACAGCCAGTCTCTACTTTTGTTTGGAAGATGCAGGCATTCCAGTCAGCTACGTGACACCGGAGGATGCCCGATGCTTCCTGTTGACCTTTTCATCCCCGGACACATCTTGTCAAGTTGGAAAACTACCGTGTCGACTGCAACAGTCTAATTATAAGCTTTTCCACAGTCTGAAGCTGCTGGTGGACTATTGCTTCAAAGATATAGAAGAGGATGACATCAAAATTGAGGGGCTACCACTGCTTTTGACAATGGACAACATTTTGCAAGTGTTTGACTCAAAACGTCCCAAATTCCTAACAAGCCATCATGAACTTGTCCCCTCCAGGACAGAACTGTTTATGCACACACTGTACATGAGATATTCCAACATTCTTTTTAAAGCAGGAGTTGCAAAGGTTTTTGACATAAGCAGCTTTGGAGATTTGTTGGGATCTGTCCTACCTCGTGAGTACAAAACCAGGACCCCTGTGAAGTGGAGAGAAAACTATGCAAGTGAATCATGGCTAAAAAGTGCATGGCATTTCATCAGTGAAAATATTGGCATCAAAGATGACCCAGCAGAGGTTAAGCCAAAGTTTGAGACAGCTATGGTGACCCTTAAAGATTGGGCTCTACTACCAGGGATCAAGTTTATGGTATCAAGCAACAAGTTAACTGTGCCAGAACATGATGCTTTGTTACCTTTCAGCCTAATGTATGCTGCCATTTTCCCCAATGGACAAAATGAAAAGGTTTTCCACACCCTGATGAAAGCAGGATGCCTACAAGTAGCAGTAAACAAAATGTGTGCAAAGGAGAGTCCTATCTTGCCTTTACTGGCCCAGTACACAGCAAATATAGACAATCCTTCAAGCATTCTGAGGTCTCTTGAGTACATGATTCAGACATCAGCTTTCAAAGCAGGGAGCTTGACTGACAAAGACTGTGAAGCACTCTTGCTGTACTTTAACTCTAATTTGACTAGTTTATGTCAAGATAATGTGCAAAGTCTGAAATTGCTTCCATGTTACAGAGCTGTCAGTGGACAGCATATCAGCATTGCAAACTTTGGAGCTTGTTATATTCTTACCAAAACCATTCCATCAATTGACATGGAAAAATGGGTACACACTTCCTCCTCAACATTTCTTGTTGATAATCCACAGTTGAAAGAACTCTACACCTTTCTTGGGTGCAATCCAATTGATGACTTGGAAGTCTATCTAAAGCACCTCCTCCCAAAGTTTGACATTTTGTCACACGATGCCAAAATCCAACACCTCATTTATCTGAAGGAAAGACTACTGACAATAGAGGAGTCATGCTGTATAAAGGATCAACTCTATGAAAAGCTGGAAAATCTCTCATTTATTTTTGACTCAACAAGCAGACTAAAACCTGCCAAAGCTTTTTATGACCAAACTGTGAAAGTGTTTGAAGTGATGCTTCCACCAAAATCTTTCATCCCCATGGACTTCTTCAAGAAAATTGAGCAAGTATTAAAACCAAAAAATGGAACCTCACTCCTTCCTTCATGGATTACATTCCTACGCAAGATAGGTTTAAAGTATATAGTGTCTCAACAACAAGTTCTCCAGTTTGCAAAAGAGATCAGCATCAAGGCACAGACAGAGAACTGGTCTAAAGAAAAAGTACAGAGCATAGTTGATGTTCTCTTGAATCACATTTTCAATGAGAGGACAGATCTGTTTGAGGGAGTATTTCTTAAAGAACTCTCAATGATCTCATTTTTATGTCCTGAACGTGCACCAGCAGAACTTGTAAGACTGCATCCTCAGCACCAAGAAATCAATGGAACACTTCCTCTAATTCGTTTTAATGGGTCTCAAGTTAATCCAAAATTCAAACAAACTGATGTGATGCAGTTACTTTGGACATCTTGCCCTATTCTACCAGAGAAGGCTACCCCAACAAGCATAAAAGACCAAGAGGGAAGCACCCTTTCAAGCCAAGAGCAGCTTGAACAAATTTTGACTATGTTGAATGTAAATTCAGATCCACCACTGGAAAGGGTCATTAGTAACTGCAAAAACATCTGCAGCATCACAAACATGGATGATGACGCAGTCAAAACAAGAAATAATGTCTTGAGGAGAACCTATGAATTCCTTAATGCAGATAAACGGGAATTCCGTTATCAATTACGAGGGGTAGCATTTGTTATGGTTGAAGAGGGCTGGAAACTTCTAAAACCAGAGGAAGTTGTGATAAATCTGGACAATGAATCAGACTTAAAACCATACTTATACAAGCTTCCACTTGAACTTGGTACCTTTCACCAGTTGTTCAAATTATTGGGCACTGAAGACATTGTATCAACAAAACAATATGTTGAAGTTTTGTGTCGCATATACAGAAGCTCAGAAGGTAAGCAGCTTGACCCAAATGAGATGAGAACAGTAAAAAGAGCAGTTTCAGGACTCTTCAAAAGTCTCCAGAATGACCCAGTACAGATTCGCAAAGATCTCGAGACTCTGAAAGATTTAACATTTTATCTACCAAGTCACGATGGTCGACTTGCCAAGTCAAACAGTTTAGTCTTTGATGATGCACCACATTATAAGAGCAGGATACAGGGAAATATTGGAGTGCAAATGCTTGTTGACATGAGCCAATGCTACCTAGGTAAAGACCATGCTTTCCACACTAAGCTAATTATGTTGCTTCCACAGAAATTAAGGCCCAGACTTTTGAGTAGTATCTTAGAGGAACAGCTTGATGAAACATCTCAGAGAATGTGTCAATTTGGAGCCCTTTGCTCACTTCAGGGTCGGCTTCAGCTGCTACTTTCCTCTGAGCAGTTCATCACAGGACTAATAAGAATAATGAAGCATGAGAATGACAATGCATACATGGTAAATGAGGAAAAAGCCATACGACTCTGCAAAGCACTTTGCGAAGGTTTGAAGGTATCTTGCTTTGAGAAGCTGCAGACAACATTGCGAGTTAAAGGCTGCAGTCCAATTCCACACAGCCGGAGTGAAACTCTGGCCTTTTTGAAGCGATATGGTTCATCAGTTATCCACCTCTACATTCAACATTCAGATAGCAAAGATATTAATTTTCTTCTTGCACTTGCAATGACCCTCAAGTCTGCTACAGACAATCTGATTTCTGACACTTCCTATCTTATTGCTATGCTAGGCTGTAATGACATATACAGAATCTCTGAAAAGCTGGACAATCTTGGTGTAAAATATGACTCAACTGAGCCCTCAAAGCTTGAGCTTCCCCTTCCTGGGACACCAATACCTGCAGAGATTCATCATTTACTGCTAATGGACCCAATGAATGTTTTCTATCCTGGCGAGTATGTGGGCTACCTAGTTGACTCGGAAGGAGGTGATATTTTAGGGTCCTATCAACCAACCTACACTTACGCAATTATTGTCCAAGAAGTAGAAAGAGAAGAGGATGACAACCCAGGTTTTCTTGGTAAATGTTTTCAAATTGACATTGGATATAGTGAATACAAAATTGTAAGTTCCCTTGATCTATATAAATTCTCCAGGCAAGATGACAGCACCAACATTCGAGATGGTGCAACAGTAACACCAACAAGCCCATCAGAGAGTTCCTCCACAGCCCCCAGAATGGCACCACCTTTTTTTCCTCGCAAGGAAAATCATATACCTGCACCAAAACTGAGGTCTCCCAAAAAGCTTAAGCTTAATGCATTACCTGAAATTCTGAAAGAAGTTACTTCAGTTGTAGAACAGGCTTGGAAACTTCCTGAAACTGAAAGAAAAAAGATTATCAGAAGGTTGTATCTTAAGTGGCACCCAGACAAAAATGCAGAAAACCTTGATATTGCCACAGAGGTTTTCAAGCACTTACAAAATGAGATCAGTCGGATGGAGAAGCAAGCACATGCAGAGCAGTCCACAGACAGAACATCGAGGAGAACTTTCTCTGCATCGTCCACTCGTTTCCAATCAGAGAAATTCTCTTTTCAAAGATTTTACACATCTTGGAACCAAGAAGCAACAAGCCATAAATTTGAAAGGCACCAATTTGGAGATCAGTTTGCAGGTTATTCAGGGGCATCACATTCTAGTCGTTTCTTTGTGCCACCATCATTTAAATCAGTTGGAAACCCTGTAGAGGCAAGAAGATGGCTAAGGCAAGCAAGAGCTAACTTTTCAGCTGCAAGAAATGACCTTCATAAAAATGCAAATGAGTGGGTGTGTTTCAAATGCTATCTGGCCACCAAACTAGCATTAATTGCTGCAGACTATGCAGTTAGAGGAAAGTCAGACAAAGATGTGAAACCCACAGCACTGGCACAGAAGGTTGAAGAGTACAATGCTCAGCTAAATGGCCTAGCAAAGGATGTCAACATCTTGGAAAGTTATGGTGTTGACAGCCTCAGAACCCGGTACCCTGACCTCTTGCCCTTTCCTCAGATTCCTAATGATAGGTACACATCAGAAGTCGCAATGAGAGTAATGGAATGTACAGCTCGAATAATTGTCAAACTAGAAGCTTTTGTGCAGCAAAAAATATGATATGTCAGAAAAAGACCCCACAGATTGTGGCTTTGTGCAATAAGAATGAGAGGATTTACTTTTGCGTATTCCGAGCAAAAGTGTCTATCCATCTGACAATTATGCACAGTACCATTAATGGTGCTAAATCCTCATGCTTACTGCATATTTTTCCTTGAACATGTCCAGTTCAATGCCTGAATCTGAAAATATTTTTGTTTCTGTGACTTAATTTTTAGTGTGAAAGTTTATGACATGCAAGTGTACATACTGCTTAAAAGCATAGCAATATTTTCTTTTTACTATAAAGTTTGTGTTTAACTTATGTACAGAAATGAATAAGTAATTAAAAGAATATGCTGCTTTTTTACTTCATGTTTTATATAAAAATATTTTTCTTGGCAGTCATGCAGGTGACTGTAATGTCCTGTAATTTGCATGTATTTGCACTGCACTTTTGAGTACAGAGCATTCATGTGATTGCTGAAATTTAGTTGAGCAGAGACTTTTACACATGGAGTATTGCAAATTTAACAATGGTATATTAAAATGCAAATACTGGCCTAATTGTCCTGTGAACATTGGGAGATGTAGACATATTTCCTGTAGTGTTGTCAGTTTTTGAATGCAGTTTAGAAATCTGATCATATTTTACATCCATATGTATATAATAATTCCTAAATAGACAGATAATCTACTGTAGGGGCATCTGTATTTTTTCTTTGAATTATTATTCCAGAGCAGCATCATGGTATTCTCAAAAGGACCCCCAATTTCAGTACTTTTCCAACATGTCTTTTTTGACCTTCATTAGCAATCTGATGGGATTTATTTCATTTTCTTCATTTTTAACAGTAAGATAAGATTTGGCCAAACAAACTAATAGGTATAAAAAGTATAAATGCTTTATTTGTAGAACAAGATTTACTTTAGTACAATCATACTGGGTTTAGTATATTAAACTACTCCAGTTAAACATGACTGTTACTTTACTTTGCCAGCTAGTAAATAATAAAATTAATGATTGCATGATGTAAATAAAATTGCTTCAGCTATTTGCTACCAAGGAGAATTGTGTTAAGACTGAAACACCACCACCACCTTTGTCACAAGAGGCAACTCGTATAATGTTAGCAGTATGCACTTTAAAATTATGAAGGGAGCTTTTAAAAGGATTGGGAATTATATTTACTTTGCCTTCTTTACATTACACTGTTGTCCATATGATTTGGTGTTCTCCTACTCGTTGTGAAACAATTTAAAATCTAGAGATTTATTAGTTGATTGTGGATTAGGCTATATATCCTATGTGTTTTATGAAAGACCATAGGAACTAAAACACTGGTTACAGGATTAGCATTTAGTTGTTGTCTTTATTTCTTTATTTCTTTCATACCTATTTCATGTCTTATTGTAGCTCTGTATGTTCATAGATACCACCAGTTTTAACTCTCACAATGTGTATTCTGACATACGTATGTGTATCAGTGCCATAGAGCTAATAAACCATATGTATGTCTACTGTCATACAGAGGGCCTGGTAACTTTTTTGTATTTTTTCAAACAGGGCATTTGACTTTAGTAAATTAAACTTAAAGTTTCTGAATTGTCACCTTAACTACCTAAACAATGCTTCCAGTGATGAAGCAACGAGTAACGAAAGACAAAGCCATGCAATTGATGTAACATGAAACTGTGAATGGCTCATAAAAGTAGTAATGATTTTTTAATTTTTTTTTTACATAAATTATTGTAGTAATTTCAAATCTATTATGTAGAAACAAATGTAAACCTCTCATTTAATTGAACAGAGTTGTTTGGTGTTTAAAAAAGGAAAGCTACAGTGCCCTTTGGAGATTACTGCCAGAACTGAATAAAATGCGAGGTAATGTCTTACAACTGTGGACAATGTTTGAGTCATTGTTTTAAACGGTGCAGAAAAATCAGCCCTGATCAGAGAATCCAAGACTTTCTTAGCCATTACTTGATTCATGAATGTCAAAAATAATGTATGATTTCTGACTCCAGGTTGATAAACAAGTCAGAAAACTTAGCTTGTGGATGTTTGTCATCATTTATACTCCAGTGAACTTGTAAAGCATTCAAATTTTGTTCTGTTAATAAAATTTGAAGTACACCCTTAAAGGGTATTCACTTGTTATCCTGATGGAGCCCGCAAAGACAAAAAAAATAAGGCACTTATTAACAGTGATGAGGCCAGTTACGTGCTTTGGACTCTTTAGCCAATCAAATTGAACTTAGAAAATGGTTCCAATTATCCAGTGATGTTCTTTTTTATAAAATGTTCCTCAACTCTGTTAACTCTGACTCTGACGAAGACATAAATAAAAAAAAGACTGCAAGATTGATCAGTGTGCTCCAGAGTTTCTTTTGTTTTGCAGCCCTCAAAGAACCTGCAACAGATTTTTTCCCTTTCCCTATCTCTAGATTCTTGTGGCTAAGCATGCTTATATCTCAAGAACTGCTTGACATATCACTGTTTTTAATGCAGCAACTTGGGGCCAAAGGCTGAAACTTTTTATGAAAAGGTAATTGTAGGTCAAGTTCAAGGTCTGCAAAATGTCTGCCAATTGTTTATAATGGCTAGGTAGTGGCTGGGGTGATTCCCCCATCAGGGAACTCTGATATATTTTGTTTTATCTGCAATAACGGTAATTAGTGATGCATTGATGGATTTTACCTTAACAAACCTTGACAGCCTGAGTCAACCAGGATGAAGATCAAATACTTTATTAACACAAATAATGACTTTTTTGGTACTGAAATGACAACCAAAAACCCTTACGAAATATTAAACTACTAAATCAGTTAATCAAAAAGACATACTTTGGCTGGGTTAATTGGGCTGTCTTAAGTTTTTGCAAAAATGGCTTCACTGATAATTATTTATTTAAATCTTAACACTGCTCATCTAATTTTGCTATAAATTCCTGATTGAGAATTAGACTGATGTGAATTAAGATTTATAAGATACATTACATTAAGTATTAAAACAAATTTTTAGAGCTACACTAAAATAAAGCAATCTGAATTAATTTATTGTTGTTTTGTTCTTGACATATAAAATAATAACCTGGTTCTTTCTTTAACAGTAATCAGATTTCCCACACACGTTTTGCATATTGCACTCTATAATCATATTGCATAGGATGTATACTGGTGACCAGCCCCTTTTTTCCCAGCCTAGTTTGGTACAAGAGAAACAGGCAAAAAACAAACAAACAAACAAAATATTACCAAATAAAAACAATGGTACTGCCAATATTGGTGACATTGCAACTGATGAATTCCAGTACATTCCAGTACATAATGTACTCCGGCTGAAACTCTCACCACCTGAGAATGATGTGCTTCCTGATGTTTTCCATGAAGTCACTGTAGTAGAAAAATTGTGCTTTTGCACTCCATTCAAGAATTCTGTGAAAAGAGATTTCTGCAGGAGACCTCTAACCTAATCATTCTAACATGAGTATCAGTCTCCCGTCTTCAGCACTCTTGGCTCTCGTTGCAGGTAGAGGAGAGACCAGCTCTGGAGAGGAACAGCTTGCCACTGGGGCACACACACACTTCGAACATGTTGTACAGCCCCTGCGAGTCACCTGGTGATCCTGCTTCACCCATGGGTAACTTGGGAAGACGAATGGTCTCAGCATCTAAAACAAGCTGCAGCAAATGTCAAAGTATGACAAAAACAATAAGGATGATAAAGAATTTTTTTGTAGTGAAGATAAACACTGAGGTCCAAAAGTCTGAGACCACAAAAGAAATAATTGAAACTTTTAAAAATAAACTAAAGATTTAGGAATTTTCCAATATTAAAAAAATTTATATTTGTATTTTGTACGTTCCATATTCAAATGAAGGATTTCACATTATGTATAGTATCTCGATTTGAATGTAGGCATATTTGTATTATTGATTATGTAACTGCTTTGTATAAAAATGTCAGGTTTTCCTAATGTCTGGCCTTTTTTTCTGAATTTGATTTAAAACGTACTATAAGTAGCAGCACAGTGATGTAGTGGTTACACTCTCACTTCATAGTAAGAAGGTTCTGGGTTTAAGACCCATGCAAAGGCATTACATTAGTTGAATATTAGAGGTGTGTGTGTGTGTGTGTGTGTGTGTGTTGGCCCTCCAAAGGATTGTTGAGCTGTTCAGCTCTTGAGCTGTTAACCCCCGCCCCCCCTAAGGGATATCTGGGTTTCTCACCTAGACCTGTTGCCTTCACCACCCAACCTTGGATAAACGAAATAAAGAAGATGAGCTGGTGGATGGATGGCAGTCTTTAATTTGATGCTACTGTTCAAATCAGATTGCATAAAAATCTAAACTCCTCACATATCCCAACTTGCTGGAAAGCTGGGCTCTGTCCTGGGATATCACCCCTGGAGCTGGGAGTGTGAAGAGCATTGCATAATAATTCACCACCGGCAACTTGTCAGTGCCGGAATTTGAACTCTCAACCATGTGATCAGGTACTCACGCCACTGAGCCAGCATTACCCTAATTATAGTGTTACTACCGTGGGGCCATCAGGTTGCAACTGTCATTGGAAGGTAAGACTAACAATCAAAATAAATGAGGGTTTGGTAATGTTTATGTTTCTCAAACCCAGGACTTTTTTTCTGTAAGGCGTACATGCTTACTACTACTCCACTGTACTGCACTTAACAAATTATTGGAATTAATATTATTATTGTTTTTTAGATTAACTGGTATTGCATGCAAATGCATGAGTGTTATAGCTGTGCACTTACAAGACCCTCAGTTGAATGCAAAACAACATCCAGTCTTGAACTTGCATCTATATTCCCTGAAGAGGCTCTGATGTAAACACCTTTGGGGGCTTCCATGCTCAAAAATCGGGTTGGAGACTCCAACCTTAGAGAAACAGCAGACATTAGAGGAAATATTAATGCAAGTTTCAAACACAAGGTGGCATCAAGTCACCAAATACATAACAAAAGCATTAAATATATCAGCAAGATGTTCACTGTCGACAGAAAACTATTACATATAATAAATATGAATAATGCAATTCAAGGATCCACAAATGATTAAACTGATGGTAATTAATTAAATCTGGCATACTGAAACCTTTCATACCGATCCTCATTAGCTTTCTTTCATTAGTGCACTTAGGTCGTGAGCTCTTTTACATAAAGTCAGATCACTTCCAGATGACTCATGAAAACACTTAGTCATCATCTACCACAAACGACTATTACCCTCCTTGAATCCCCAGTTAAAATTATTCTAAGTAACCTGTTCAGAACCCCAGCTACATTGAGTTGCAAAAATAGCACGCATCATTTTAGAATTCCTCCAGATTTCTACAGACTTTCTCTTATGTGCAAAACCTAAAGGTTGCTCTAAGTTCAGTCACTTGTCATGCACTCACCTAAGGTCTCTCACAGACTCTCCTTTGACCAATGGTGTTTCAACGGAGTGCTCAAACAGTGCACCTTGAGGGCCTGAAAAAAAAAGTGTGTTAAACAGCTTGTCATATTAGAATTGAGTATAAATGATGATGCTGTGGAACATCTCGGGTGTTAGAAGATATTTTAAAGGGTACTTGTTAAACCTTGATGATTTGTTCCCAGTATTTCCTGCATGATCTCTGCAATTTTCATGGATCTTATCTTTGTCTTCTAATTACTCTTTTTTTCTATAGTTGCTGAATAATATGGTTTAAGGTAAATAACTTAATACAGCTGGCACTGAATATGAAATGACATTCATGTGTTTCCATTATTTGTAGGAATTTTCATAGACATTTAACTTCATTAGTCACATAGATTTGTAGACTTCATGAACTTGTAATGTCATATTTACATTTTTAGAAGCATTTTTAACATGAAATAAAACCATAAGCTGTACTGAGCTCAGGATGTTTAAGATGTGTGCTGCTCTATGTTATGGTGGAATAACAGATCCTCAAGGTGTGGGTGGTATTCACTGCCCACCCAAAAAAAGAGTCGTACACTCTAATATTTTCATGGAGTGCATTAAGTCTTGGTCACTGCATGTAATCTCCACGGCATTGTTGCTCCGGTTGGTCAGGTTGAGGCTCAGCAACATTAATGTGGCAATAAAATGAAGTCAGCTGATGAGCTGAATGTACTGAATGAGCAGGTTATCACATCAATGATCTTTTTCTTCCCTGATGGCACGGATATAAAATGGGGACTCTAATAATGAAAGAGGGGTTCAGGAAGCATGAGGAATCATTTCCACGTATATATTGGCACCCCAGAGTCCTGACCTTAACCCTACTGAAACTTTTCGGGATGTGCTGGAGAAGAATTTATGGAGTGATTCAATTTTGCCCTCATCAATTTAAGACGTCGGTGTGAAATGATCCCAACACTGGATGGAAACAACTGTTTTGTTGCTTAGGTTTGTTGAAACAGTGGCATGACAATTACATGCTGTAAGCAAATCTAATGGTGGAACATCAACATATTTGTATGTGCGACTTTTTTTTTTTTGGCCAGGCTATGTATGCTGGCAGGTGGTAACTTAAATTGCCCCTTGGTGTGAATGCCAATGTGTGTGCACATGGGTTCCAAGATGCATTTCTGAATTCACAGCAGCCCTAACCAGGACATAGCTTTTCAGTGATGAAGAATGTATGAAACATTGAGATTTGACTTTTAAAAAAAAGAGATATAAACATGTAATAAAGATTATTAATAGTATGTCTGTGTAAGTATTGCAATGTTTCTTCAATGACAACTTAACTGCTTTTTAGAGCTTGGTGTAAAAACTCAAAGTCATTGTATTCTCTAGTATCGCTTGTGAGTAAATTGCATTGGTATCTAATAATATGTGATTGATGAAACCTGGGTGATGCCTGTTTGCTTAACGTCATGGGCATGCTCAGGGCTTTTTAATGCTATTTAAGGTACGTAGTAAGACTAAAAGATGAAGTAGCTCAGGGCTGTTTGGATGGTAATATGGTATTGATGTATAATCCAGTGCAACAATGTTCCATGCAATATCAGATGAATATTGTTAAAGCCTAAAGCATTTTCATTGGCTTATTCAGTGTGTGAACATGACTGATGGAACCTGAGAATATAACAAAACAGCCCAGCTTCTCTACTTCACTTTTTATGTGATAAACCATTGGTTCACTGGCATTAACATGGACACATTGTATTTGTAGTTTTACAGTATGATATTTTGTTGAATGATAAAATATAGACTAAGGGGATGATCACACTAGAGGTGCGATAGAAAAGTGACTGATGCAAATTGTTTTGTTTTTGTGAATTTTTTTTTGCGTATTTTGAAATTCGAGTCAAGATTTTTTTGCAACTCCATTTGCAAGCGAATATTTCGTGACTTAAATACATATATCGCGCGAAAGTCACGAGAAGGTTGTGAATGTTTGGCAAAAAAAAAGAGAATCTCCTTTCGTAAATCAGTTGCATTTTGTGTGCTTTTTGTTCTCAAACCATTCAATTTTTATTCGCATGTTATTAGCGTGAACATAATGCGAATGAAATATGAATAATAAGAATATATATAGAATATGGTGGGTGCCAGCAAGTCTCAAACTTTCCGTGTGGAAGTCTCCAACTTCAATTCAATTCAGTTTTATTTGTTTAGCGCTTTTTACAATTGACATTGTCACAAAGCAGCTATACATAGTAAAATTAATTTAGGGAGGAATCTAAAAATTTTTCTACAACCCCCTACACATCCCTAATGAGCAAGCCTTGTTGCTTTTCCTTGTGAACAAAAACCTTCTTTAAATAATTGTGGAGCAAAATGACTTTGCGACCTTCTCATAACATGTGTGGACTGTTTGAGATGAGTTTAAGACTATTCCAAGTCAGAGCCTTGTTTTGCAACATTTTTGTGGAAATTTCAAACACATGTGAAATTTTTGGGGATGAGTTCAAGAACCAATCCATAAGGTGCCACTTAAATATGTTCAAAATGTGATGCTGTGAGGAATCCTAAGAAATGTATTAATGGCACAATTGGAAAAATATACATTGGTAATTTTTTATTTAAAATTGCTATATCTGAGAACGTTTGTGACCCTGGAATCGTTTTTGGACGTACTTCACATGTAAAATTTCATGCAGAGCCACCTTTAAATTTGTCTTTTCAAATGAGCAAAGTTACCTGTAACTCTGAGTTTTTCTGTTCCCACAACTGCTTCTTTTTCATCAGCATAAAAAAGAGTCTTGTCATTTGAGCTGACTGTAAAATGCTGCCCAAAGCCTTTGGCTTGTCCTGGACCTGAGAAGCAAACCATGCCAAACTGAGTATGTAAATCCACAGTTAATTTTTATATACAACAGAAAAATTACATTGTACCTGTGCATGGATTTTTCTTTTATATGTATAGATTAAAAAAATGCACATAAATGTTAGCTTTGTTAACTTGAACTAATAATAAAATTCCGATGCATTGACACTGTGATGTAGTGGCTAGCATGACCACCCTACAGCAGGAAGGTTCAGGGTTTAAGCCCTGTGCTGAGCAAAGACGTTTCTGTGTGGACTCTGCATGTGCTCCTAATGCATGAGTGGGTTTGCTCCAGGTGCTCTGGTTTCCTCCCACAGTCCAAAGACATGCACATTAGACTAATTGGATATTCTGTGTGTGTGTGTGTGTGTGTGTGTGTGTGTGTGTGTGTGTGTGTGTGTGTGTGTGTGTGTTTGTTTGTGTGTTTGTGTGTGTGTGTGTGTGTGTGTGTGTGTGTGTGTGTGTGTGCACGCGTGTGTGCATGTGTGTGTGTGTGCATGTGTGTGCATGTGTGTGTGTTTGTATGTTTGTGTGTGTGCGTGTGCGTATGTGTGTGTGTGTGTGTGTGTGTGAACATGAACAATTTCTTAACACTATATTGTAAATCAGAATTAATAACTCTAGTGTAATAATATCATTAATTTTTCAAATTTGTCCCTCATATACCTCAGTGTATTCATTTATTATTATTAAGCTCTCTGGGCTATCAGTGGAAAAAACAGGCCAACTATATGTGACAAATAATGAAGGAAATGTGAGACATTTATTGGTTATAAATAAAAAATAAAAATCAAGTGTATATATATATATATATATAAACAGTTTAAAATATGACAATGAAGAATGTTGGAACAAATGTTGGAACACTTTCATACCTACAGACACACTTCCGGTAACATCTCCATTGGCATTTCGGGCATTGAGAGTCACATTTTCACTAGAGTGAACCAGCAGAGCGGAGTCCTAAGAGTAAAGGGTAGCATCATTAAAAATGTTAGATTTTAGCAAAATACAAACAGTATGAACAGTGACATAAATTTGAAGAATCATGTGCACATGTTCCTGCACTGCTAACACGAATTTCATTACAAAAACTCAGTTAACTTGAGTGAACTATTTACATTCATAAATTAACAAACACATTCATATAATTCAAGTAACTGGAACAACATTAATTCCCCTCAGAGTTGTAAGGCTGTTAAGCTTCCCAAAGGGCAAACTCTTCAATTTTAATTAAGTGTGTGCTCAAAGATAAACGGAACATGCTGAAACCATAGCCTGTTAGCCACAGGAACAAACAATAAATGTTCCCAGCTGTTACAAACCATAAATTCTTTTCTAAAACCACTGATGTGAGCAGAGAGGGAAAGAGGTGAGATTAAAGGCACGTTCCAGTGTAAAGAAATGCCACCATATGCCATTTACAGTACACCACTTGCTTTTTATGGACAATTCCACTTTCACATTTTTGGGACCTTCACCCAAAATCCTATTGCTAAAAGAAATTATCAGCAACAAATGTCTTTATCCATCCAAAACAACTATAATCACCTGAAAACAGCTCTCAGTCTAACAAAATATGGAAATTTAGTGTTTCTGTTTCCTGTTACTGCCATAAACATTAAGATCTGCCGGTCATGTAAACTAATTTATTCTGGACAGGAATGTAAAGAGACACGGGTCATAATACCTCTCTGGAGTCAATCTCTTCAGCGTAAAGTGGGAAAAGAAACTCAGAGTCTCCCTCCAACCTCACCCCATCCTCTGTGACTTGGAGATATCCCATGCCTTCCTGCAAAATATAAAATAAGATCTTATACTGTTTCTGGATGAGTGTTTCTTTGCTTATTGTATGGTATGATTTACATATTTTATATACAGTGATAATTCTTACTGTATTGAACCACATCACTCTCAGAATCCAGATTGTTAGCCCAAAATTCACCACCAGGATAATAATCAGCAGCAGGACAAACAGATAAAGGCAACGTTTCCTCCAGCCATAAATGCCAATCTTATAGATGACATCAGGAACTGAGGATGGCACACGAGACTCGTCTGTAGTGCTGATGTATTGTTCACGAACCATCTGCAATGAAACATTAATATAAAAAGAATGAGTGCATTTGTGTGTGCACATGTGTGTGTGTGTGTGTGTGTGTGAGTGTGAGTGTGTGTGTGTGTGTGTGTGTGTGTGTGTGTGTGTGTGTGTAGTAGTTGTGCCATAAAATACCATTACCTGTATCTTTATCTGTATATGTTAGTGCACCGGATATCTGTAGCCCTATTTACAGTAAATTTTAATACTGGCTCTGACAGTTCTTCAATATCAGCTATGTCACTCAAGTTCATAATTTCACAGGAAGTGTTAATGTTCTACTATTACTACTACTACTACTACTACTACTTAATATTATTATTATTATTATTATTATTATTATTATTATTATTTTATTTTATTTTATTTTCTGACCCTGAGTATGGAATATTACATACATTTGATTCAGTGTAAAACTTTGTTTTAAGCTTTCAGTTAAAGAGGAAGAAGAAGAAGAAGAAGAAGAAGATGAAGAGGAACATGATGATGATGATGATGATGATTATGAATTTATGCTCATATCAATTTAGAACAATTAAATAATTTCTTCGTAATTTTATCTTGTTACTTATTAATATTAATATAGTATTTAGCACTGTTAGTATAGAGTATCATTTACATTATATTATGTCTATTAATACCACAGCAATGTTAAAATTTAAATTCAATTTTTTTTATATATTTATATATAACAGAACTGACACTAGTTCTAAGGCAAATCACAGGTAAAACATTTTTAAAAATCAAAGTAATAACACTAAGGGACTTTTATAACAAACTCTTTCTATAACCATATTAAAATGTGCATAATGGCTCATATTGTGAGGTTTTATGTGAGGAGACATTTATTTAGCATTTATTGAAGGATTCAATAAATGCTAAATAAATGCTAAAGGACAGTGACAAAGCTAACAGTCAGAGGTAAAGCTGTTCCTTTTCAACATGGTAAAGTCTTCAAAACACAGGACTTCAAAGTTCTATGCAACTTGACAAAGCTGTGATGTTGGCAAAATGCTGCGGTATAAGAGGAATAAAATGTAATAGGATGTGCTGTAATTGGAAAATCGATTTCTCCTTTGGACGTATCATATATTTTTTAAATTATTATTTTGCTATAACTGCATGCTCCGTTATGATTTATTCTTTATATACTGCATTTACATTCTGTAGATTATATTCAGGAAAATGACAGTATATAAGTCATAAGTATCATGATTATCATTCTCCGGATATTGCTTCAAATCCTACTATAACACCACTTCTTCGACTAAAAGAGGCCTATTTGGACCCGGTGTGTATGACATAGGATTGGAAATAAATCTCTAAAACAAAGGTAGGTTGCCAAAAGCATGGCAGCACCTGTATCAAAATCTATTCTGAAGAATTTTATTTAGCTGGTGTTACCTGAAGAAAGCATTTTATCTAGCAGACACTGAAGGTAGATAGATGATACCAGTTCAGAAGTTTTAAGGGTTCGCCCAGAAGGATAATGTTAAGAACCTTTAGGTTTCTGGATTTTCTCAGTGTTTTGTGCACATCTGTTTCTATGAATTAGTCTTTTTTATCTTTTTCATTTGCACAGCAGAGGCAGTGTCAAGGCTTTGGCTTTCACTGTGCTTTTGGAAAGGGCTCACTAATGTGTATGTTAGTCATGATTATAGCAACATAATAAATTGAGACGTCTACAAAAACATTCTGTTTGCCAATTTACAGAGAAATGCATCAAATCTAATTGGGAGGAGCTTCAGCATGCAGTTATAGAAGGACAAAACGTTTTAAACCGGCCTGGTGAGTCATGTACGCAGCAAAATATTAAGTATTCTCTTACTCACTCACTCATTTGCTGAACCGCTTAATCCTACTAGGGTCACAGGGAGGCTGGTGCCTATCTCAGCTGGCACTGGGTGAAGGTGGGGTACACCCTGAACTCGCCTGACCATTGCAAGGCCAACACACACAAACACACAACCATTCACGCCCACACTAACACCTAAGGGCAATTTGGAACAGCCACTTAGCCTAATGTGCATGTCTTTGGACTGTGGGACGAAACCAGAATACACAGAGGAAACCCACGAGATGTGGTGAGGGGGATGTGCCAACCACTATGCCATGCTGCCACATATTAAGCATTATTTACTTTGACTACTGTAAGATTATCTGTTCTGCTACTTTTGCTCACCTACAAATAGGATGATATGCCACCATAAGTGGCATGTCCAATGTTCTATTACATCTCTCTATCTTTCTCTCTCTCTCTATCTATCTATCTATCTACCTATCTGTATATGAAGTTTTGTGCACACTTTCCATTTTCTTAACAAGAGTCTTTTATTCCAGATAATATTACAGTAGAAGCTGTTATCTATCTAATACACTTTATTAAAGAAATGTATCATGGATGTCAAGAGTAGAAGAAATTTTCAGTGTTAAATGTTTCCTTTATTACAGATTTTATATGGCAGGGACATTATTGTGCAATTTAAGTAGTGAGTAGTGAAATATGTGCATAATTTAAGCAATGAAATTATGTCTGATATTAAATACATAAATATGTAGCAAATCTAGTTATGATTCATGTCAGGAAAACACAAGGTTCTAGTCACCATGCTGCATTATTCTGTTTAGACATCTTGAGTAAATAAAAATGAAAGTGGTCCGTATGTTGTTGTTCATATGATCTGCCCATAAGAAAATGCCTTTTAAGCACTGTGAATGGGAGTTCATAATTATTGACCTGTTTAGTTAAAAATCCAAAAGTGTTGCTATGTTTACATGTCCCTACAGTTTGCAAGAAGAATTTTGTAGAAACTTCATAACATTTGGAAAGTTGTCTTCCTTCTGCAAATCTCAGTAAACACATTTTTCACTATCAGCTTTTAAACTGTGAACCCATAATTCTCTTGTGACAGGAACAGATGCTTTATCGGTCTTCCTCCTTAACAAAAATGGGTTTTCCACAACTTAAATGTTTGTAGTCTAATTTTATCCCCAGTTTTACTGCCAGTAGAGATGTATTAGAGAGGACAATAAATGTATCAAGTAAATGAGCACAGAAAAAAAAAAGGCATTTCTGGCTGTTCTAGGCAACACGGAAAACAAATTCCACTGGATATGAAATATCTACACTCACCAGAATCCAGGCTGTCCTCAGGAACTCTCACACATGCTTTACATACCCAGTAATGATAAATACTTTCTATTTCATAACACAGAAAAAACCTATCCCCAATGGAAGTAGAACTTGAAATAAGCAAACAATTCAAAGTTTTGTGAGGAAATTGTCTTTCTCTCTACAGTATCACAATCGTAGAAATTTTGAAATAGGCATGAAACAGTGTACAAAGGCCTGAAACTAATGCACTGCGGTGTGGAAAAAAAAATGATGTAGCACTGCAACCTACAAATTTAAAACCAACCGTTCCATGGCAACTTATCCAAGCATTACTCTGTTTTGGACTTCAGGTTTTCACTTTTTCCATTTGTCCTAAGAGCTTAATGGATGGATACACAACTTGCATATGCGCATATATCAAATCCATATGATCCAACTATGTGTTGATAATCTGGGTAGCTTTCTCTTCCTTAACCAAACTTGAAAACGCAGCCAATAATATACTGTTACTAGTTCTCTGTTTCTGTCCCGCAATCATTTCCTCCCATTAACTTTTCCTCCTCATGTGCTTTCTCTTTTTCCTTCACTCCATCATAGCTGCCAAGACAAGAATATGGTAACACCTACTTCACATGGTCTTCTGAAACTTAACTACGATTCCAGGCTTCTTGTGGTGTTAAAGCGTGACCTGATGAAATGACATGAAGTTTTGTGGCGGTTTAAATTGCTTTCCTCCATATGGTGTTGTTGGAGGATAAGTAATGAGAAGCAAAAAAAGCACAATGAAAATACAAAAAAAAAAAAGAAAGAAAGAGATTGAGTAGTGTTACTGTAGAGAAGCAGAGGGTAAACAACAAGCTCTATGAAGTTTCTACCCCTTTGGTCTAATCATATCTGCATAACTCCACTATACTGTAATGCTACAAGCTGCTAAAAATAGGCAGTCCTTACATTATAAGGTAACTAATGTATATAAAGAAAATATTTGAAATAATCTCTAGAGAGTTGGGCACTCAAGCAAACTGTCCACAATACCTTAACTTAAAAAATGCACTTTTCTCCATATATGGTAACAAACTTTTCCTAAGTAGGAATGGGGAAAGAATTTAATATTTAAACACTAGTCATTTTTGAACACTCATTATTAGAGGTACTCAGAAAAGATACCAAGACAGCTATTACTATCACTCATTCACACATACATCTACTCATCATTGTCAGTTAAGCCAAACCGGGGAATGTAACTGTATTGAATAGATGCATTAAGTGAAAGAAGAAGAGAAAAATGGACGTGTTGCTTACCCTTGCTACTGTGCTGTGCACTGCCACACAGCCTGGCCGTCCTCTGTGCAGTGGCTGCAGCAACACAGGAATCCCTGCACTCGTCTGTCCGTCAAGCCCTCAGCAGCTGCCTCTCATAAATCTGATTCTGGATCAGCTCCAGCCAAACATGAACAGAAGAGACTCACCCCCCACTTCCACCTCACAACATTCTCTCCTTCGATTTCGAATCAACTTCTCATAGCTATACAACAGCTCGACAGAGGATTATTTGAGTACTGTGTGCTGTCAGTATTGAGACTGTTAGTGGTTCAGTGTGTCTCCACAGGAGAGAGGAAAAGCGGGGAAAGAACAGTCAGACACATGCCCCTGTTCTGGCTCAGACACAGCTGTGAGTCACTCTCTAAGCATGAGTTTTGGTTCAGCATTGAAGTTTGTGCATCTCTAAGGGTCTGCTTTTCCAAATAACTTAACTGTCTGAGAGAAGAGCCAGCCTGCTGGAAGAGTTGGTGAATGACGAGACAGGTCATTCTAAAACTAGAGGGTATATTAATAGAAATATGCGCAATGGGGATAGTATTGACGCCTTCAGGCAGGTTGTTATGCACAGGGTGCCTTTGTGTTGCCTTTCATGCAGAGGTATAAATTTTCTTTCAAAATTGTTATAACATTTTAAAATTTTTGTCAAATGAAATAAACATACTTTAAACACAGGAAGGCTATACATGTGTAAATTAAATTGTACTAATTATTACATTGATCTGAATTGTGAATTAAGTACAATCATGGCAATGATAGGTAACCTTTATTTTTTTTTATGTTATTTTGTGTGTGTGTGTGTGTGTGTGTGTGTGTGTGTGTGTGTGTGTGTGTGTGTGTGTGTGTGCGTGTGCGTGTGTGAGTGTGTGAGACTGACCTACTACACCATCTCGTACTGATTAGCCGTGATAAACCTGGACAGACAACATGCCAGCAGCATCCCGATGAGCTACAGAAAGAAAACACACCCACACACACAACCTTAATGATGCCCCACCCATATAAATTGTATTGTATCACCTTTATTAATGATGCTCTGGTCACAAAGTATTCTCACGGGTTTGAGCAATGTTTTATTTTGGTGCTACATTTTAAAACATGCTTCTAAAAAAAGCTCAATATTTAAATATATGCTAATTATAAACACGCCATTTGCATAATAATGACAGCAAACAAAAATGATTAAAAAGTTAAAAATATTTGAGGGTATATGGTTTGTAAAGCAGGTTCGCACACGCACACACACACACACACACACACACACACACACACACACACAGACACACACACCTGTGAGAAG
>JAQMYF010000013.1:11645282-11663045 GCA_030014195.1 Neosilurus mollespiculum | reverse complement strand
AAAAAAAATTGGGATGCAGGGTGGCACAGTGGTTAGCACGTCTGCCTCACAGCAGGAAGGTACTGGGTTCGATTCCTGGGCCCAGGTTTTTCTGTGTGGAGTTTGCATGCTCTTCCCATGCTTGCGTGGGTTTCCCTGGGTACTGCAGTTTCCTCCCACAGTCCAAAGACATGCACATTAGGCTAATTGGTGGTTGACCAAATTGACTCTAGATGTGAGTATTAATGTGAATGGTTGTGTGTGTATTGATCTGCAATGGCCTGGCGAGCTGTTCAGGGTGTACTCCACCTTCACCTAGTATTGGCTGAGATAGGCGCCCACTTCCCCCCCCGGACACTATTCTCTTTCTCCTATAAATGAATCCTATAAATTAAGGAGTTTGGCAAATGAGTGAGTGATGAATAGTAAATAAATAAATAAAAACAAATGCGTTATTTAAAAAATAAAATCATACATCTATTTATATCAGCTCTCATAAACTGCTTACACATTTCTATTGGATTAAGTTAAGGACCTTTCAGTAATGTTAGTTACTTTTCTTCTACATATTATTATTATTATTATTATTATTATTATTATTATTATTATTAGGATTATTATCAGAACTCTTATTCTGTAAGACACCTTATTTTGACATAGTAGCGGAGGCACAGTCACGTGTCCACGTATCACGTGACATGCTTCCGCATCAGCTGCTCATTCAGAGTCGGAAGATGGCGATATTCAGTGTTTATGTTGTTAACAAGGCTGGTGGACTTATTTATCAATATGACAATTATGTTCCTCGAACAGAAGTAGAGAAGACGTTTAGCTTTCCTCTCGATATAGTCCTCAAGATTCATGATGAGAAGGTGGTGGTTTCGTTCGGTCAGAGGGACGGAATCCGAGGTGGGCTGAGATGAGATGCTAACGTAACTAGCTAAGATCGTCTGTATCCTTGAGTTTACTACTGACATGTCCCTCTTTTATACATTTCTGTAATATGGCACGGTGGGGTAGTGGTTAGCACGTCCGAGTCACAGCAAAAAGGTCCTGGGTTCGAGTCCCGGGCTCGGCAAGAGGATGATGTTTGCGTTTTCTCCCACAGTTCACAGACTACGCTAACTGGCTGTTCCAAATTGCCCCTAGTGAGTGGATGTGTTTGCTCTGCGACACTCTGGCGAGCTGTTCAGGGTGTACCCAGCCTTTGCCCAGTGTTGGCTGAGATAGGCTCCAGTCTATCTCCAGACTCTAGTAGGATTAAGCAGTTTGGCAAATCAGTGAGAGAGTGAATGGGTGGCACGGTGATGTAGTGATATATACTGATATACTTTGTTTAAATCCCACAAGAAGAACTTTCTAAAGTGAGTGCACACACACACACAAACACTCGAAACAGTGGGCTGCCACACACTGGGGCGCCCGGAAAGCAGTTGGGGGTTATGTAGCTTGCTCAAGAGGACTTCAGCCATGAAGGTGGGGGGAGGGAAGGTGCTGCTCACCCCCTAACATTTTTTTTCTGCTGGTTCGGGAATCTCCAACCATTAGACCACTGCTGCCCCCAGTGGTTGGCATGTCTGCCTCACAGCAAGAACGTTCTGGGCTCGAGTCCCGGGCTTCTGTGTGGAGTTGTATGTTATCCCTGTGCTTGCGTGGCTTTTTTTAGGGTACTCAGGTTTCCTCCTACAGTCCAATGACATGCACATTAGACTAATTGGCTGTTCCAAATTGCCTGTAGGTGTGAGTGTGTATGTTGTTCCTGCGATGCTGTTCAAGGTGTACCCCGCCTTTGCCCATTGTCGGCTGAGATAGGTTCCAGTTCCCGTTACCCTAATAGTATTAAGCTGTTTGGCAAAAGAGTGAATATACAGAGTGTGTGTGTATGAACGGTGATGCTCTTAAGTAACTTGCTATACATTTTACTCTTGTTGCTCGTGTAGTGGGTCATGCTGTGCTTTCTATTAATGGAGTGGATGTGAATGGAAAATACACGGCAGAGGGAAAGGAAATACTGGAATACCTGAAGGATCCATCAAATTATCCAGTGTCGATCCGGTTTGGACGAGCACGTCTGACTTCCAATGAGAAACTCATGCTGGCTTCGATGTTTCACTCGTAGGTGTATTTAATTTGTATCCAAGGTGTTCGTGTTACCCATTCTTGGCATGTCAAACCTTTTAAAACTTGTTTTGCAAAGTCGAAGATTTAACATATTACACCGAATCTGTTATTTACTCCTGTATAGGTTGTTTGCTATTGGGTCACAACTATCTCCTGAGCTCGGCAGCTCAGGTATCGAAATGCTGGAGACAGATGTCTTTAAACTACACTGCTTCCAAACACTCACAGGTAAATCATGTGCTCATATATAAAAGTTTGATGCAAGAGGCAGTGAAGTGTTTCAGTTGACGTTTAAAATGAAGTTTAACATCAAAACCTAACCCTTTTTGGTGACGTGCTTTAAAAGGCCCTGTTTACAAATATATATAAAAGGTATATTAAATAAACATGAAGTACCGTGTTTTGTCTTGGAAATAAAATGAAATCGTCCACAATGTCCTTTTGAAGCCATTTGTTTACCCCTGTATGCAAGTGTCACTGACCCTACACCCGGCATGATAATATTAGTAAACGTTGCCATCTTGAGACCAAATGCGCAGAACTCATGATCTCAGACTTTTCCACTTCCTACGAATCTACAAACATATAAATTATCATGCATGTGCAAGAACGGTAAACAGACACAGAACCAAAACAATATGTGTAACAGGTGAATAAGAGATACTAAGCCTATGAGCTGTGGTGGTTTCACCAGTAAACCTTTATATTCATTCAAAATGACCTAATAGTGGAACATAAAACACATAGACTATTCACTCGTGAATGGACACCTTTAAGTGCTGTTTTAAGTCAATGTCTGAGTGGTGTAATGAGTCTGGTGCAAAAAAAAAATGGTGGACCATGTCCAGAAATTCAGAATTTTCCAATAACACCACCTCCTGAAGTGTTTTATTCCTCTTATACCTCAGCAATTTACTAAATAATATGGACCGTGGCCAAGCTTATCAGAGAATACTGAAAACAAAACATGTTTAAGTATACCCGTTTCTTACAGATCATGCAACTGATTTTGGGGGGGATTGTGACACAGCTCCTTTAATGTTGTGGAAAGTCTTCAAATCAAAATAGCTCCTGTTATCAATTGCAGTATAGTTGCTATAAACAGACCAGAACTTAGAAAGCACTAAAACTGCAGTGAGTCACAAATGGCTAGCTGTTTACTTGAAATAGGTTGGCTCCACCTAGTGGATGGATGATGAATTACTTTTCATGGTAAAAGTTGATGCAAAGAATGTATGATAATCATATACTTTAAAAGCTCTTGTGGGCCACATAAAATGAGTTGGAGGGCCAGATTTAGCCCACAGGCCTTGAGTTTGACACCTGTGACGTAAGGGAACCTTTGTATGTCCACTGCTGGTCAGATATTATTTGGGTGTTGGACACTTGCACAGGTGTCACTCACAGGATCAGGTGTTACAGCTTTGTGAACACCATACACCTATCAGCCCCTTATTAGACGTTTAGAAGTGCCTACATGGTTATATTCCCTAAATTACTCATTGTATAAATCATCCTCCAGGCCTTCATCAGTGTTAATTTCTGATTACAGAAACAGTAGCCTCTGAAACATTTGTCGCACTTTATCAGTTTGGCTAACTTGTTAAGATTTATACACCGCTGCTCATTAGGGATGTATAGAATTTATAGAGAAATTCAATTGTAAAAAGCGTTATACAAATACAACTGAACTGAATTGTTAATAATTTAGATTCATACTTTCACAGGGATCAAGTTCATCGTACTGGCAGATCCTCGCCAGGCTGGGGTTGATGCACTCTTAAGAAAGATCTATGAAATCTATTCAGACTTTGCCTTAAAGAATCCTTTCTACTCTTTGGAGATGCCCATCAGGTTGGTGCTGCAGTTGTACATATGTAGCTTATTCTTACATGTTAACATTATAAATTGCCCCAAAAGCCTTGTTTATGAATTTTGTTCCATTTTATTTCAGATGTGAACTCTTTGACCAAAATCTAAAGAGTGCTCTGGAAGTAGCAGAGAAAGCTGGTACATTTGGGACAGGTTCCTGAGCAGATAACGCATGCCACAGATAACCCATGGAAAAGGATTGTTTCCTGATGTATGGATTACTCAAACCATCTTTAAAAATTTTGGACTAATCAGTATGGTGCACAAATGGCCTTTATTAAATGTTGATGGAATGGCAGAATGAACATTCTTATTTATTGGTGAGTTCAGTCTTGTGTTTCTAGCACCATACTCTACTTTATGTCCAAAATCTTTGTGTTCTAAGTTAATCAGGATGGCAAAAATAAGGATTCCTCTGAAAGACTAGAAATCAAACTCTGATGTTTGTAACATCTTTATTTAATATAAATGTTTTCAGTGTATTATTGAAAAAACCTTAATAAAATGTTTGCATAACACCACATATAAAGTCATAGTAACAATAAAGAGGTAGGAATGTTAAGATGCCTCAATTTCAGTAGGAGTTGTTGAGCCTCTAGCAAAATAAATGAAAAATGACAACACTGGAAATTGTTTTGATAATGAAAAATATATATATTTCTTTTAAGCAATTTGCAAATGGTGATGTTTGTTCTGTATCAAAATACTGATTTTATACCTAAATCTATGATAAGATTTACTACGAAAATGGGATAAAAACTAAAAAAAAGAGTGATTTGGTGGTTGACTACAAATTATACACCACAACAATTACAGTGTGGAAAATAATGATTTCATCCCCTGCTGATTTTGTAAGTTTGCCTACTTAAAAATAAATGAATGGTCTATAATGTTTATAGTCAATAATTGGGGGGAAAAAAAAAAAAAAAAACCTGTACAAAGGTTATGAATTAATTTGCATGCGACCAAGTTAAATATATATCTAATCCTCAGCCAGCAAGAATTCTGGCTTGCAAAGAGCAGTTATGAGTCCTACCACTTTAAGAAAGTCCTCCTAATCGTAACTTGTTTTAAAGTCACCTGCCCACAGAATCAGTCTCTTCCTTTCTAAGCTCTCCACCACCATGGACAAGACCAAAGAGATGGCAAAGGATATCAGACAAGAACGTAGACCTTCACGGTTCACATGGGCTACAATACTGTCAGCAATAAAGCCATGCCAGATCTCGCCTCTTGGGGTAAGGGCGATCATTAGAAAGAGGGCTCAAACAAGAATTACCCGGGTGAAGCTTGTTATTGATCTCAAGGCAGTTGGAAACAGTCACCAAGAAAACCATTGGTAATGCACTACGCCAAAATGGATTCAAATCCTGCAGCACCCGTGGGGTCCTCCTGCTCAAGAAAGCACGTGCAGGCCCGTACAAATGCTGAATAAGTCAGAAAAGGCTTGAGGGAATGGGATGTGGTCAGATAAGACCAAATTCGAGCTTTTTAGAATTATCTTGACTCGACCTGTTTTGAGGGAGAGAAATGCTGACTAGAACCCCAAGAACACTATCTCACTGGTCAAACAAGGATGTGGAAACATTATGCTTTGGTGCTGTTTCTCTGCGAATACTATAGGATAATTTTACTACATTGAGGGTACGATGGAAGGATGGAGTCATGTACCGTAAAATCTTGGACAAGAACCTAAATTCTTCTGCCATGGATGATTCTTCGAGTATGACAATGAGTCAAAACTCATGACCAAGGCAACAAAGGAGTGGTTCAAGAAGAAGCACATTAAGGTCATAGAGTGGTCTAGCAAGTCTCCAGACCTTAATCCTATAGAAAAATCTGTAGAGGGCGCTGAAGCTTTGCGTTGCCCAGCAGTAGCCTTGAAACTTTAAGGATTTGGAGAGGGTGTGACCAAAAGCCCTCCTGAGATGTGAGCAAACCTGGTGACCAACTACAAGAAACTTCTGACCACTGTGCTTGCCAAAAAGGGTTTCTCCACCAAGTACTACACTTTTAACTCAACTGAGTTATGTTTTGCTTGAAGATCACTTATCACAAACACATATTTCACTTGACCACATGCAACA
Organism: Neosilurus mollespiculum; assembly: GCA_030014195.1. NCBI lineage: Eukaryota > Metazoa > Chordata > Actinopteri > Siluriformes > Plotosidae > Neosilurus > Neosilurus mollespiculum. The sequence goes on along the minus strand of JAQMYF010000013.1, from coordinate 11,656,986 downwards.
TAATTTATAACCTTTATAGAGTGTGTTTTTTCTGGATTTGTTTGTTGATATTATTTCTGTCTGTCTGTTTAAATAAACCTGCCATAAGAATTACAGGCCATTCTTTTCTCTGTAGGTGGGCATTATTCCCACGCAGTTATTCTCCCCACTGTATGCATCCTTCAGATTCGCTCAAGAGAATTATTATTATTATTATTATTATTATTTTTGTAAGCCAGCAATTTGTCATTTCGTTAATGGTGTGTAGATAAACCTTGAAGTGGTGTTTAAATGCATTTATTCCTAGACATTTGTTCCTTCTGGGTGCCTCAATTGAGAACAAGTTTCCCCAAAGCAGGGTACCTTTAAAATAATCTCTGTAGTGTTTCAAAGCTACTCTATTACCATTTTAGGGATATTTAGAGCAACTTCACTTCCTGAGTTCCTACAGTTTTTGAATGTTAAAATACTCATAAATCAGAGATTACACTTCTAAATTTCATTACATTTCTTTGCATCTATTATAAAATCCTGTTTCTTAATTAGACTGAGAGTGAATATACTAACAATGTTCAGGTTTATAAAAATACATGTTGGATGCACCATTTTGTTGTTGTTAAGCTCTGCATTTCTAACCAAGAGAAGCTCAAGTAAGACAGTTGATCAATCAGCCTTCTTCAGAACACGTCCCATCTTGGTTTGGATGTTACGGAGGAGGAAAAAGCTAATTGTTGTGATGGCGCAGGTTACCTCTGCTACCCAGAATGCTGTGTCCCAGCCATAGTGTTTTGCAATAGTGCCAAATGGCAACCCAGAAAGAAACCCTCCAACTGGCAAGAAAAGCAAAGCATCACCAAAACACATCTTTAAAGCTTCCTGACAAGATATGCATGAAGTCTGGAATTCTGTTTAAGATATTGTTAATTTATTACTATATTATTAATCTGTTATTATAATAGAGTTCATGTGCATCATATTTTATATTATACTGAATTTATTGCAAGACCCTACCGTTTGCCATCAAGGCTACAATAGCATGTGATGTTCCACAGTAGTTGGAAGGAGCGCTCTCATTAGCAATGACTCCAAACAGAGCTATTGGTCCATAAGAAGAGAAGCCAAAAACAGCACCGAGAAAAAGAATCCAAACCTGTATGGTAGTTTAAACAAGTACAGATGATAATGAAGTGGTTCATGTTCAGGGGATACAAAATAAGTCCCAAATTATAAATACATAATGTATGAGGCAAGTGCCAACTTCACATCGTCAAATGTGGCCAGATGTTACGTATTTACTGAGAGGGCATTTGTGTTCATGAGCATTAAATATTATTAAACCCTCTGTTTTTAATGACTGAAAAAAATCCGAAACTTACATTTGAGCTTTCCTGAGTGACAGTGGTACGGAAAAGGTACAAGGAGATGTACATTCCTGCCATCATTGACAGCAGGAGACCATGCCGTGGGTTACCATACATATGCAGTCCTTGCTGGAGGCAATAAAGAAAATAATAATAATAATAATGATTAAATATATATGTGTATAATAAGTCTATTTCCCATGATAATTTCTCAAAGCCTGAGCCTGTGAACTCACCCGTGCTACTGCCCTGTCTGACAGATATCCAGCAGCTATACTGCCCACTAGTCCCCCAGTCTCCAAGGCACTCATGTAAGAACTGCCTGTGAAAATTTAGATTCATGTTACACTTCAAGCCACGAAACCTGTATGACAGAGTTGTTTTCACAAGCTAAAATATATTAGTGTATACTACACTAGAATGGTGATCTCAATGATACACTATCGGGGTGTTTAAAAACAATGCTAAGTGGATACTGTGTGAATCAAAATGACAGACATTCACAGTTTGTTGCGGTCGATTGGAGCAGGTGATGTCAACATGCTTTAGAATGGAAAAATAAATAATAAAAGTCTTATTTTGGTTTGTGTCTCTTGTGTTTCTGTATAGTATATAATAAAACTTTGGCTGGATGTAAAACACCTTTATGAAATGCAGTTTACTTATGTTTCTATTTGTTAAATAGTAAAACTATGAATGGGTAGCTTTTAAAAAGATGCTGTTAGCTACACAGCACTTAGCTATGCTTAAAGTGTGCAGAGTTCACCTGACCTCCCTCTGTAATTTTTAAAATGTGAAAAAATGTTGCTAAATTGACGTTTCATCTCTGGGTCTATTCAGCAACATCCACCTCATCTGTGCCTATCTGTTAGGTATACTAAACATTTTGTTTCCTGCAAATACAGAACATTCTGAATATTCCAACAATGTGAATGCCTTAAAACGCTAATCCACACTACCCATCAATGCTGACTGGCCCTTGTCCTGGATAAGGAAGAGTTGTCCCCAGTCTGTGCAAGCAGTCTTGACTCCAAACACAACCAGGTAGCCAAATGACAATAACCACAGATACGGAGACAGAAGGAACTCCTTCAGTGTGCTCTTATCCCCACTGGAGCCTGAAAATAGACAACATAAGATTTACTTTAAAAAGATTATTGAGAGTTTTTATGCTGATTATAGATGGCACAGCCATGGAGACGGTCAGTACCATTGAATTCTAGGGAGTGCACCTGGCAGACGATTTGTCCTCGACCACTAACACTGTGGAAGTTTTCAAGAAGGCCCAGCGGCAGCTTTACCCCTTCAAGAGGCTCAAGCATATATTTTAGTTTTATATTTTTATTTTTTAGTTTATATTTTATCTAATTCCTACTTTGTGTGCAATATTTGTTTCTTTATGTGCAATATGGAGGGGGCTCTGAGTCCTAGAATTTCATTGCCGGTAATGATGTTCCATTTTACCTGTATATGACAATGAAACTTGAACTCAAACAGGCCATCATGACCTTCCACAGGGGCAGTAGTGAATGTGTTCTGATCTACGGTATCACTAACTGGTACAATTTCGAAACAGAAGCAGCCGAACAGGGTAGTGAGAACAGTGAGGAAGACCACTGGTACCCTTCTCCCATCCCTGCTGGAGCTCTTTAACCAGCATTACACCTGCAGAGCTTCCAGCATCATTATGAACCCTGACCATCCATATAGTTTTAATCCTCCTTTAATTTCATTTGAGAGTGTTCGCTCTTGACTCTCTGGCAGTAAGCTGATCATTGTGAGAAATAATGAAATGAAGTTTAAACACCTAAACAGTGAGCAAAACAATACTCTGCTTTAATGCGGCTTTTGTTAGTGAACAAATCTCAGTGTGATCTCCAATGGCCTAACTCTGATCTTTTACCCTGATTTCACAGCTGTTTACCTCACATCAGGGGCAGAGTCCATGACTAAACTGTGCAAGATCAGGTGTTTTCTCATAGAAAACAACCAACAAGGAAACAGCCTATAAATCTTTTATGCATGAAGTACAGTTTCATTATTTCTTGCAAAGTTTTAATCTACAATCAGAATGTGCCAGGTATCAGGATGTGGCCAGTTCTGGTGGCAAGATCCTCTCAGCAACAAGCTTCTGCTGAAAGATTATAATGATTACAAATGCCCCACTCAGATCAACCGAAACAACGCTTAGTGCAAGCAAAGCACAATACCACAAGCACAGTTTTAAATTGTTCATTTATTTTATGTGACCAGACAAACATACTCAAACCTGCTTTGCCTTTCTTTGGACTAGCTTCTATATTGGGCAGTCCAACATCTTTAGGCTCGTTCTGGATTACCAGTAGACAGAAGACTGAAATGACTACACAAGTCAAGCCAGAGACGGATAAGGTAGACCTCCAGCTATGGCTCTCAGCCAGAAGCGTGGCAATGATTGGCCCCAGTCCGCCAGCCAGGTTCATACTGCAGGACAGCACTGCCCACCATGTTCCAAACTGAGACGGTTCAAACCACTATAGAGATGAAAGCAGAGTCACACAGGGTAATTTCAGTAATTACTTTAAAGTCATACTCAGGAATTGTTCTAACTAGTGTGGTGGCTTTTGGTACCATGAACAGGAAGTTTACAAATCACCACATATTTGCTAAAGGTCCAGTTTTTAAGTTAGGCCCTACATACAATCCTTTCACTTATCTTACACTCACATGGTGAGGTTGACAGTTGTCACCTACAATGCATTTTGTTTGTACAGTATACTGTCATGGGTGGCACAGTGGCATAGTGTTTAGCACATCTGCCTCATAGTAAGAAAGTCCTAGACTGATCCAGGGATTGAGTCATGGGCTTGGCGAGGAAGTATTTGTGTGGAGTTTGTATGTTCCCATGCACAGGATTCCTCTGGGCACTCCAGGTTCCTCCCACAGTCCAAAGACATTAGGCTAATCAGCTGTTCCAGATTGCTCCAGGTGTGGATTGCATTGGTTGTATGTGGGTCTGACGAGCTGTTCAGGGTGTACCCTGCCTTCACCCAGTGTTGGCTGAGATAGGCTCCAGCGTCCCCATAACCTTAATAGGATTAAGCGGTTTGGTAAATGATTGAGTGAGTAAGTGAGTATACTGTTACTGACAGTTACCCACATGTTGCGCATTCTACTGTGTTACTGTCTCTGCTGTGCTAAAAATGGTCCACCTCATAAATAATATCTGAGCAGTGGTGGACATGTTCCATTAATAGGTAGAGTAAAGTGGGGACTGACAAGCTGTAAGTTGTAGGCATATAAATCAGTGCCACTGTCTGTATCTGTGTCTAAAACTGAAGGGGGCATGGTTTATTTATTTATTTATTTATTTAAAAACTTTTTTACAAGCCACATATTTGGTTCAATGTTCATCAAAAAACAAAAACAAAATTAAAAGATTTTTTCATTTTCAAGGTGCATGTCCATTATATTCCATTGGATATGGTAGTGAATCATTTCTTAGTTCCACCAATATTTTTGGTCAAATGATCTGAAATAATGCATACAGCCACACTTAACATGATCAGATCAAGTTACCATAGTGACTCTGACCTGCTGTACTGCTTGGCGCCCTCATCACTGCTTGTAGTTATATCTATACTGACAGTCATTAAAAACTTTGAGAGAGAAATTTCTGTATATCTGTACTTGTAGGGGGGGGGAGTATACCCTGCGGCTTTATTGATGACAGTACTCGGGCACTTGTAAAAATGATAAGTTGTCATTTTGTCACGCTTCATTGCACATGTGTAGGTCACTTTGCAAAAGTGGACCAAATGTGGATCTGCACAATTTGAGAAATGGTTTGGAAAGCCTATATAAAGGCTCAAAAATGTCCACTATTGTTAGTCACGTGCACGTCATAATTCCACGTCTATCACGTGAACAGTGTCTTCGGGCAATGGGTATGGTGGAGCCCGGGTTGAGCTACAGTGAGGTAGCGAGGCATATGGGCTGTACACAACCCACCATCAGAAACCTGATTGACCACCACAACATGACAGGGTCAGTTGACGACAGGCCACATCAAGGACTAGAGAGAGTGATGACTCCCGAAAAGGATCGCTACATCTGATTGCCGCACTTGCGGGACCAGTTTCGCCGTGCTGTATCACCACAAATCACCGCCTGTATGGACCATACCCGATACTGCAAATCACCGCCTGGAGGCCATACCCGATACTGACTGTTGTGACTTTCATTTTGGCAGGTGCCATTTTGTTTAGTTGTTTTTTATGTGCATAATTTATTCTTGACACTTTTGTTTGTCGTTTTTTTTTGAAGCCAACATGCTAAACAAATTGTCCATATTACAAAAATTCAGTTTTGGGTACCAGAATAAAAATTATGTCAAAAATTTTGGTCTCAAAGTTTTTAATGACTGTGAAAGAATTTATTTCATTTGCATGTAAAATATAGTAAATACATCCAAGGCTGCTGGGGAAAAAATCCATACTTCATTCACATAATATAACAACAAATAGCAATTTATTCAAATCATGAACGTGTACAATTTCTCAGTTGCATCACTAGTTGATGATGTAGTTTTATGGTCTCAGTTGCGTTTTAGATCTTTCTAGAAAGATTTCTATATGTGATTAAATAGGCAAGGGAGCTATCTCTCAAAATAACTGTTTTTTTTAAATAGCTGATAGCATTACCAAAAGGTCAGAAAATTTGTTGAACAATGCTGCTGCTAGTCAACTGGGTCCTTTATATGGCATTTCATTAGAATACCTGTATGTTTAATAATGATAAAATTCATAACAATAAAATTCAAGCAGTGGATTTCTCAACAAAGGCATATTTGACAAAATTTCCAGCCAATTTAAATAGAAAAGTGATCACTATATCAGAGTTTAGGTACAAAAATAATAGACCGAAAACCCCCCACTCTATTATCTATACACTCTAATAGCCCTCTATTCATATCAGTATCCGTTTAGAACACATTATCTGTTTATTAAGATTATTGTAATTGTGTTCACTTACATCCCTATGTATAATAATAGACAGGCTACAGTTCGTATTTATAAATATATTCATAATTTGATGCAGGTGTGGGTGTGTGTGGACAGAACATAAATTGTCCAAGGCCAAATATCCAATGACTTAACCACTCAATGGGCCCAAACTTTCTACTGCTTCTCCAGTATATGGTATGTGTACATAATAAAATGTATAAGTTATACCTAATAAAGGATGGAGCCATGGCACTGTTTTGTTAATTTAGCAATGATTTCATTTATTTACTATTGTCCATACCTTACGGAGCACTTTTCCACATGGTGGCCACCCAAAGCCCTGGCCAAGTCCATTCAGGAACCAGAGCCCAGCGAACATGGCCACAGTGGAGGAGTGTGAGAACACCACGTTGATGCCACCTACCATGAAGAGGCCGATAGAGAAAAGCCATCTTGCACTTATCCGATCGGAAAGCACCCCGCTAATGAACTTGCTGATAGCGTAGGCTAGAGACTGGCTGCTGGTGATGAGACCTGCGATGTGCAAAGATAAAATGTATTCTGTAAGCTGGTGTGGAAAGCCATTATATCTCAGAATGCGGCTTTAAAAAACGTGAGACAGGATATGAGAACGATTTCATCTCTCATTCAGTTTGACTAAACGTTTGATAACAACTTTTGTTTTCAGAAATGTGAAAATCAGGGTATACAACATGCACGGCTACAACAATACCAAAGGTCACAGATTGATTATGACATCAAATTGATATAAAAAAAAACCTACCATCTTGAATTTGCATTTCACACACTAGCTCAAAAATGACAACTCTGACCATCACCATTTTTTGTGTGGATTTTGTGACTGTGCAACTACACAAGCCTATCAATTTTCACTGCGGCCTGATATCCAATATAATTGCCACAACTACCATTTTTACTTTGCAATCCCGCATTCAAATTACACTAGACTTATTAGATAAAGGCTCCTTGTACACCATATACATAGTCCTGGATATAATAAAACTGAGAATACCAAGATGCATACAAGATTATCGTATCGCTGACTAGTCCAAGAAAATGAGGTGCTCCTACCCAAGTCATCTTTATCCAACTTGATCTCTTGCATTAGAGAGGGCATCACAAAGGAGAATGTCTTCCTGTTAAAGCAATACAACGTATAGCCCACAAACATCGCAAGGAATATAGTAGTCCGATAGTAGCCATATCCAGACTTTGTCATCGTGCTTTTGAATCATCCAGCAATCCAACAATGACAAAAGAGGCTTCAGGACAGTTACTGGCCAAATGCAGTCTTCAGCTCAGCTCGTTCAGTACAGAGATGAACTTTGCATCAGGTTCCACTGAGCACCGCAAACCTGGTAGGATGAAAAAAAAAAAAGCTGTAATCAATAATAAGGTTAATGGTCAACCTGAAGGTGTCCTGTCTCAATCAGTTGGATGCTGTAGCATTTCCTTAGTTGTATCAGATCAAAATGTAGCATGAATATAATATTTTCTACACACTCTCACCTTTTCCCTCCTCTACACCACCTGCACCGAAATGTTGTCTAAGCGTAAAGTGGTACAAGCCTAAAGTTCAACATGGGATCTTATTATGATAAGCTACAGCTCAGGAGTTTAATGATTTACTTTGGGGTCCAGCCTTGTTATGGGATAGGCCTGATCACTGGGGCGTGAAGCCGAGCAACAATCCAGGTAATTGGCTTTAAAGTTAGTGAGACGGCTTCTGCTTTAAAGGTCACATGGCCGTTTGTTCTGGTTGAAGGTTTTAAAAATGTATTTATATTTGTCTACTTGCTTCGTCTGTTTTATTGATTAGATATACATGATGGAGCTGATGTACATATGCACTCAAATTTTGAATACAAATCTGTACAGAAATATATTTATATTGAATTATTAGAAAGCTATTGTATTTAGTAAGTGTAACATGGGCAGCACAGTGGCATAGTGCTTAGCTCATTCGCCTTACAGCAGGAAAGCCCTGGGTTCAATTCCTGTGAGGGTGTTTCTGTGTAGAGTTTGCATGTTCTTCTTGTGCTTCTACGGGTTTCCTCCAGGTAATCTGGTTTCCTTCCACACTCCAAAGACTAATTGGCTGTTGCAAAATCCCCCTAGGTGTAAGTGTGAATGGTGGTGTGTTTATTAGCCCTGCAACGAACAGGTGAGCTGCTCAGGATGAAGCACGCCTTCGGCCAGAGTCGGCTGACATTTGCACCAGCCTCCCTGCGTCCACAAAAGAATAAAACAGTTTAGTGAATGAATGTGATGCTTATTTGTTTTTAGTTATTCTTATGACAAGTTAGTACATATGTGCTAGACTGGCAATGCAGTGCACCTACTATGGAATTTAAGAGAGGAACCATCTCAGTCGCAATACAATGCATATTGGCCAGTGGTCACAATTAAAAACAAAAGAGCAAGTGCTTCTTTCCTTGCACACCACTGTCCAGTAATATCCTGTGCTATATTAATTAGAAATCCAGTAGAATTCATGGACACTGCAAGTGCTGGAGAAAGTCCCAGAATGCAATTCAGCTATATGTCTCAACTGAGTTATAGAAGAGACTCTGCTCAGCTAGTACAAGATGACAGGCTTGATGGTGGTATTAGGTTGAAAGCCCGAGGTTATGAAGTATGCAGATGAGGTTAGAGTGTTGAAATGCAAAGCACTGCTGCGTTAATCACATTACATAGAAATGAAGCATGGGGAATTGTTAAGAATTATTGTTGGCACCAACCAGTGAGTAGCTGGATGGCATTGTGGGTACTGTGAGACACCATTAAGGAAACTGAAGTGTTTCAAAAAATAATGTTTTCCTTAGACAGTCTACTCAGAACTTAATCATAAAATCAATCTCAGATACCACAAAGGAAAATATTACCCTATGACTTTAGTTAACGATGGCAGATTCTACCAGAAACTGTTTTTGGGCACAAAAGCACTTAGTCGGCACTGAGAATGTCATATCATGCATTTTAAGACTGCCAAGCTGTATTTACATTTTATTATTTTATGGTGTGAAAGTTTTGCAAAATCATGCCAAAATTCATAGTGAGTAAAGCCGGCTTCTGTTTCTCACCAAAACACAGCTCAGGCACATGGTTACCAGCAGAACGATTTCTGAATTACTACTAATAATACTACACAGACAGGTTATTTTAAAGGCAATTTTATTAAAAAAAAAATCTTAAAAATGTATTGACCCTTTCAGTCAGATAAATATTTACTTTAGGCTGATAAGTTAATTACTCATTCTCTCATTTGCTGAAACGCTTAGTACTATTAGGGCTGCGAGGAGGCTGGAGCGAAGGCAGGGTACATCCTGAATAGCTTACCATACCATCACAGGGCCAACAAACACACAACCATTCCCATTCACACTTAGGGGCAATTTAAAAAAAAAAAAAAAAAAAACAACCAATTAGACTAATGTGCAAGCACTGTGGGAAACACGTAAGCACGGGGAGAGCAGGCAGACTCCTCAAAGAAACGCCTGAGCCTGGGACTCGAACCCAGAACCTTCTTGCTGTGAGGTGGAAGTTATTTATCAAGATGGTCTAACAGTTGCCTGTGTTTTTAAATTTTCAGCTGGGTAATTACAAAGATTTCTTGTGCAAGTTGTTCAGTTGCATTTTATCTTTAATAATGATACATTAAACAGGAAATAAATGCATTATGGAGAATGGGACTGAGCATAAAGTAGGAGAATGTCTAAAAAGAGATATGGCATGGTGAATTTTCATACTTTCTTTTTTAAAAATCAGCCATTAATCTGAAATATGTGATAATAAAACAATCACAAGCCACAGAGATCTCCTTTATTATTATTATTATTATTATTATTATTATATGCTACACGACAGCAAAACAAACCGACAGTGTACGTAGCAGTACAGAGACACAGAACTTCTGATATACAAAGACTTGTCAACAACAACCGATGGTTCACATGGTCAGTTATTGTGCCATTCAAATGACATTAAACGTATAAATATGCAATTAAATATATATATTTTTTAAAAATACACCCCTCCACAAAACAGCACACTCCAGGAAGTAACTTCTGTGAAATAAAAGTTACCTCAAAGGCGACATTTTGGACCCTAAAAGTCCTCGCTGACTCGACACGTACAGTTAATTCATACAATTAATAAATGTTGTGTGGTGTTTAAACCTGAACCTAAAAAACTCCTAAAACCAGAACAGAAGCTCCTCAAGCTGATACAGAACTGTCGCAGTGCTGACGTGACCGCAATCATGTAGTCCTGGTGCATCCTGGGTAATGTAGTACAATTCCAGGTACAACTGTGGTAATCTTTAGGGCTGTTGTTGAGTATTGCATAGAATAGTAATTATTATAAAATACTCATTGTAGCGTATTGCATCTACTTTTTTATTAATAAAAATTGAACTGTTTTTTCTTTATTAACAAAATAACAATGTTTAACAAGATTTTCCATGAAAAAATACACTTCAGCTCTGTTTTTCTTATCAGAATGCACAAGCTGATTTTTCATGGAAAAAAAAAATCTAGCTCTGTTTTCAGAGTGAAATAATTTTTCATGAACAAAAAAATATAAATGCAGCACCGCGGTGCAGCGCTCACAGCAAGAAGGCCGTTCGAGTGCTGTGCTCGGTGAGGCTGTTTCTGTGTGAAGTTTGCATGTTCTCCTTGTGCTAGTGTGGGTTTTCTCCCACAGTCCCAAGACACGTGCATTAGGATAATTGGCTGCTCCAAATTGCCCCGAGATGTGAGTGTATGGTGGTGGACCTCCGATGATTTGACGAGCTGTTGGGCGTCCACCCCGCCTTCACCTACATTTGACTGAGATAGGCTCCAGCCTCCCCGCGGCCATAATTGTAATGAGTGAAAAAAAAATACAGTTCTGTTTTTCTAAATCAATGAGTTGCACTTTCATGAAAAAAGGAGTGTCTCCCAAAGTCTCAAACCTAAAACAAAGCAAACCTGGATTAAACTAAACTAATGGGATATGTTTGCTTTCAGTCAAGCTTTCAAGAAGGAAAATGAAAGCTTCTTTTTTCTTGAAAGTTCAGACAAAAAGGGCCAAACGTTTTTATCAAGTAAATGCAATATTATTCTGTACATTTACAGTAAATGACTTTACTTCATTTAACAGAACATCTGAAATACTTCGACCATATACAATAATTTATTATTCATATGTAATTTCATTCCCTACATATGCACTCTATTATTTCAGCCATACCCACTGAATATGAGCAATCATGTGTTCTGAATGGCTACTTAACCTATAACGTATTATATGTTTTACCAAACATGACTTTATCTATCTATCTATCTATCTATCTATCTATCTATCTATATATATATA
>JAQMYF010000013.1:11623186-11634805 GCA_030014195.1 Neosilurus mollespiculum | reverse complement strand
CAGACTGTTATAGTATTATTTCATTGTGTAGATCTTAATAGTGTATACACTGGACGTGTTGGGTTAGTTCATCTCTTGCAGAATAAATGCCGTTTCTGGTAGAGCACCATCATCAAATACGATTGTTTGTGGCATGTGAGATGGGTTTTCTCAGTATTACGCGGTGCTTCTTCATCTGCTACTGATTTGAAACTGTAGGATTGTGCAGCTGGATGCAAAATAAACCGGTCCAAAGCTGATTGTGAGCTTGTTGATTATTCCATGCTGGAAGGTACTCTTGAGTTCATGGCGCGCACGTGCAACACACACACATTATGTTGGAATGCGAGGGAGAGACCTGCAGGACTTCAGTGGTTATAAATGCTGTTTAAAAGTCTTTGATCAACATCTGGCTTCTCTAAGCCAAAGGGTAAACAGTTGCAAAGATGCTATTTCCTGTTTACCTTCTTACCTTTTGCTGTAGATTGCAGATCCAGAGTAAACATTCATGTTCTTTTTATAAGCAATATTGAATAGATCCTCATAGCTTAGATGCTTGCTCAGTTGTGTGGTCGGTTTGCTTTTTTTGTTCATTAGTGATACATCACCCGTTTTCTTTTGTATTTTATGAAACTAATTGGAGCTAATGGCACAAGAGCGCAGCATAAAAAAACAACAACAAAAAAACCCATTGTTTGCAGTGTATAAATATACCTCTGAGGGTTGCGGCCCTTTACAGAACCTGTTCTCTAGGACAAACATCCATTCACAATAGGCAATTCACCAAGTTTGCATGTTTTTGGATTGTATCAGGAAACCACAGTACCCAGATGAAACCCAAGCAAGCACCAGGAGAATTGAGTTGTAGGTTATACATTTGGATTTGTCAAGTAGTCAGTCATAACTGGTTGGTTTCAGTATTGTTTTGCTTCTTGAGTGTAGGTACAGTGCAGTGTTAGTTATTTCGACCATACTTACCTTTTATTTTCCCCACAAAGAGACAGACAGTAGTGTCTCGATGATGTGAAAACGTGCGTCTTTGCTCTGGGCTGAAACATAGAAATATGTAACTAAGTAAAGCACAGAGTGAAGCCACCCAGTTTTAGCAGCTGATTAATGAACTGTCATAGAGAAGTGCTATAATTTTATGTGTGCTACATTGGTGACCCTCTTAGTGGCACTCTCTAATTATACCCAGTGTGGCTATTTCAGGTTAGAAAGACTTTATACATGTCCTTCAATACACTCTAAGTTTTATGTGTGTGGGTACAACTGGAGTCTCATAATGACACTGCATTATGGTTTTTGTCATTGCTGCAGGCAGATCAGCTGACTGAGGAACAGATTGCAGGTGAGTAGACTCGGTGTTGGTTTCATCACATGGCTAACATTGTTGCATAAATTTCCTCTGTTCTCCCTGAACACACAGAGATATTAAGTACAGTGCCTTTCACTGAAATTACTGAATATATTTCCGCTCTACGAATATGTGATATTGTTTTTAACATGCATTTTGAAAGCATTGAAATATTCTGCAAATTTTCTTTTAGTGATCCCATTTCATACTTTTTCTTCATGCATGTATCATTTGCATGTAGGAGCTTTTGAACACAATATACTTTTATCTTTTCTGTCCTTCATGGCATGAAGGCTGAGGCTAGCTCATGACCATTACAGCAGAATAATAATAAAACCTGAATCAGTTAAAAAAAATTTAAAACATCGATAAATTGTCAGATATTTTCAATTTCATGTTACCATTTATGATTCTGAATTGGAATGGATTATTTTTGGATTATTGGGAGCATTGAAAATGGTAATTTGACTACTTGATGCAGGGGATCCTGGGAAGGGTGAATTGTGCTTTGTGTGAAGCTCCCTCTGTATAGTCTCCATTTTGCTATGTATCATTTATTGCATTTTTATTTAAACTCTTTCTCATGCCTGTTTGGAACTGTTTTATAATAATAGTGTTGTCTTATAGAGTTTTTTTTGTTACTGGGACTAAAACCTTGATTTAATCCTCCAGAATTTAAGGAGGCGTTTTCCCTCTTCGACAAAGATGGCGACGGCACCATTACCACCAAAGAGTTGGGAACTGTGATGCGTTCGCTTGGCCAGAACCCCACAGAGGCCGAGCTGCAGGACATGATCAATGAGGTTGATGCTGATGGTGAGACTGCAGTACAACAGTTTGTTGCCAATACGCAAGCTAGCAAACTCTACTGTCTGTCATCTTTATCCAGGAAGTTCTAATTGCTTATCTAGATTTGCTCTAGTGGTGATGACGAAGTATGGTATTTCCTTAGGCAATGGAACAATCGACTTTCCAGAGTTTTTGACCATGATGGCCAGGAAAATGAAGGACACAGACAGTGAAGAGGAGATCCGAGAAGCCTTCAGAGTCTTTGACAAAGTCAGTACTCTCCATGAGCTAAAAGCCTGCAGGGAATGCATGATCTACCTGAAAACACTTTATTGTACTTTACTGCACATGGAATCAAGTTAAAAGTTCTGCATCAAATTATTTTCTGATGGTATTTGTAAACCTTATTACTAAACAAGATGAAATAGTTTTGCACATTGAATTTATTTATTTTTTTCACGATAAAATAAAGAAACTTCTTCTTTTTTTTTTTTTTTTTTTTTTTTTAATTAATTTCTTTCTTTCTTTCTTTTTTTTAAATCTTGGATATAATTGTGATCGTTTGTAATTCCGCTCCTCCCACCTCATGCCTTCTAGGACGGAAATGGCTACATCAGTGCAGCTGAACTGCGTCATGTCATGACTAACCTTGGCGAGAAGCTGACAGATGAGGAAGTGGATGAGATGATTCGAGAGGCCGACATTGATGGTGACGGGCAGGTGAATTATGAAGGTAAGCTGGCCGTCTCTGACACGCACAACAATTCAATGTCTCGTACAGGACTGCAGTATTTTTTTTGTTTGTTTGTTTGTTTACTTCATAAATTGTTTTCCAAATTGTTTGTGTGTGAGCGTGTCAGTCCTGCGATGGTCTGGAGATGAGCTTCAGCCTCCCCACGACCCTAGTAGGATTAAGCAGTTCGGTCAAAGAACCAAAGCACGAATGAATGAAAATCAGTACCTGTAATTTCACACAGCTTCACTTGTGCAGTGGTGTAGTGCACATTTGCATTAGATTTGCTTCCCATCATGGACGTGATGAAAATCACCTAGCATCATTATTAATTTTTTGCAGTAAACACTGCTGTCATACAGCCGTCTTTCTTTTTCTTTTTCTCTCATGATGATCTCAGTAAAGAGCTGACTAACACTGAATCAAGGTTTGGCATCATGATGCTTACTCACATTCATCCGAAATTGATGTTGGTAGCCACATACATAACTCACTTGGGATTACTGGAACCACAATTATTCATTCATTCATTCATTCATTCATTCATTCATTAATTTATTTATTTATTTTTGCATTTGGAGAGGATCAGTCTACAGCTGGACTACATCATCAACAGTGCAGTGTTTCAGCCAGAGTGACCTGGGCTTTTGTTATAGACACAGGACTTCTCTAACAAAAAAAGGGATACTCTACCAGAGGGATTCCTTATTCTGCAGACTTCCCTTAATAGCTGGGACACACTGTGGTTTCTCTGGGGCACACTGGGTGGTTGAAGGTTATGATGTTGGTACCTAATGGTGATAAACCAGATTTGGGAAAGGTTAAGTGAGGTGCAGATGGACCACTTCAACAATTTCAAATAATCACCTTGATGATTGTAGCTCTCCATGATGTCCTCACCCTTTAATCACTGTCTTCTGTGACTTTACCACGTTGCACAGAATTTAGCAACTTTTTTCATCATTGATCTTGGTTTCCACTGTTGCTTTAATGTGCACTTGCATGTTCTCCTGACAAAGCAGATCAGCTGTCCCAAATGCACATACCCTCTGCTAGGGCAGATGTACCAGCTGGTTTTGCTCCTCAGAAAGGACTGTGACATAGCAGTTGAAGAAACACTTTTTTAAACTGGAAATCTAATTTGCATAGTTTTAGGTTCCATTTGCTTCATCACTCAGTTTGATTTCTAGTATAGCGTGTGTTGAACATGTATCTTCTAATCATGGCGGATATACTGCTAATACATATGTTTATATATTTATTTATTTTAATCAAAGATGTATGACAGTTCATATGGCATTAATGGAAATAACCTTTTTTTCTTTGTGAAAACTTTTAACTGATTGCTTCTAATATGTTGCATTTTTCTTTGTTTCAGAGTTTGTGCAAATGATGACTGCAAAGTGAAAGATGTGTTCCTTTTTGTCTCTTTTACATTGCTTGTCCTACTAAGATCACTCTGTCTTTGGAAAAGAAATAATCCGAAGTTCTTCAGTGAAAATTCAGAATTTCAAATTTCACAGACACCAACCGAAATACAACTAAAGTGTAATTTGTTGAGAAAAATTGCAGTCCAGTCCCAACAGATGTGAACGGACCAAGCTTAAGTGCATGAGCCATTTTGGAACAGACGTCCTTATATCTTTCACAATTCGAAGACACTGGCACCATTTAAAAAAAATAAAAAATTAATAATAACAATAATAGTAATGAAGTGACCATGTGTAGGATGTGATAAACATAATGAATAAAATAACTGAATTAAGTGTTCTAAAGGGTCAAAATGCTGCATTCAATTTGAGAACAATTGCATGTGCCCTTTGTGGTGAAGTCATGCTTCAACTTTGCTGCTCTGTTCCAGTTCAAAAATTAAAAGGTAGCACAACTGGATGTTTATACACAGATACTGTATTATACATCATAATGTCTCCTTAAACATCATCAAATAATGGATCACTGAAGTTTGATGGCTACTGAACTGAAATTTTCATGTTAGCCAGCTGCTAGATTTGACAGGTTTGTCTTTATTACAATGGGCTGTTGTATGTGCTGGCTAAAACCTTTACACAGGCACAGGTGTATAAAGGACATGGACTGAAGAACTGAATATGGGTTGACTAATGTAAATGGTGTGACTGAAAATGAGGAGATTAGTCTTCAATGCTATTTATCAGTGTTAAGCTTTTTAAATGTATCGTTTTTCCATCGTGCTTGTCTGGTAAACTTTGCATCGCCTGTTGTTGTACTAGCATGATCTCTGTGTTTGTTTTAATCATGGTTTTAAGATGTGCCATATACTCTTAAGCCACAGTCTTCTCTCAAAACATCCTTTAGTCACTTAAAGCATATATAAAATTTAATATGTACACACCCTCTTATATTTGCATTTTGGTGTTAAAAACAACAGTATATTCATTTACAGATGGAAATGTTGCCACTCCTTTAAATAGTTGTTTGTATCTTGCTTTTGTGGGTCCGTCAGAGCTTCTTGTTCAGTCTAAAATCTCACCTGCGCTTTGCTTGCAGTATGACTTACAAAAAAGAAAAAAGGAGAAAAAAAACCCAACAACAACCAGGGTCCCTTAGAGCAGGACGAAGGTAATTTAGTTTCACTTATACCAAGTAATGTTGGCTTTTGCGGGTCATTCCAGTGATCTTACTGTGGGCGATGGAGAATTGTACTGTTCTACTCTGAACAGTACTTTTTAATGATTTTTGGTCAAAATGTACAAATGATAGAAAATGTACAAATGATAGAAGACTGAGGAATTAACATGTGAAAACTGTATGAATAATATGCACAATATACAGTATATAAATGTTTTCCAATAAAAATAAATGTATACTTTATGCTTGCATTCATGTTTTCACTGTCTCTTTTCTGCTTGGTTTCAGCATGCAGTGTCTCTAATTGTCTGTCTTCATTTCTCAAAAAGTGACTTGTACACTGTCGACAATACAAATACAGTGTAAATACAAAGAGAAGGAACCATTGTTTGTTTGTTTGTTTGTTTGTTAATTTATTTATTTATTTATTGGGGCTGGGGTGAGATATCTAGCATGTAGCACATTTACGCAGATGTTTGAAATTTGACCTGATATGTTGGTGGGCATACTGTACATTAAATATTTCTTTAAAGTCATTAGTGAAGATGGTGTCCTGATTTCGAGGTGTGAATATTTACAATTTTTAAGAAGAGAATAATATATTTTTATGCCTATTATGAAACAAGCATAAACAAAAAAAGGCTTTAATTTTCCTGTCCTGTTCAAGATAAATGCGTTATTCTAAATAGTCCACATCGTTATCATAATTGTCATGATTTCATCACATCTTAATGATTTTTTAAACACGTTATTATAGTGGTGCCTTTGTTCATTAACTTGATGGTTTACCCAGCTATTGTGAAATCTCTCAGTGTGATGTTTCCTTTGTTCTACACAGTATTTGGCATTGCAGAATTGTTAACACTCTATGGTACTGTGTTGCCAGGGAACATAGCCTTTTTTTTTTTTTTTTTTTGTATGGGGGGGGGGGGGGGGGGGGTTGTTGGTTTGATTTTATTATTAGACATTCATTTATCTTAGGGAGGGGAAACTCAAATGCTAACCAGTGAAGATGAGGAAAAAGTCACATGAACTACAGGGATTTATTTTACTTCCTCTTTCAGCACATGAGCACCTCACACAGCCCCATATTTTCTATGAAAGTGCGTTTTCTTGCAGATAATCACCTACAAAAAATCTGAGTCACCTTCAGTGTATCATAAGAAATTACAAAAAGAAGCATATTTGCCCTGAGGCCATAAGTGTACCATAAGGGACCTGCCTAGGTCGGAATACTAGCAGACTGGCATTTAGTATACAAATGCATTTTATTTGCAAAGAGTTAGAATTATGCATGTGTTATATTTGTCAATGTATTTGATATATATTTTTTTTAATTTGTTCCTTCATAAGGATATATACACTTCATGTACTATATCTGCGCATAGATGATTCTGTACATTTTCTGTGGCACTTCAAAAAGGGAATAAAGCACAGACTTCACTGCCAGGTGTGAGTGTAAGTGGTAGTGTGTATTGGCCCTGTGATGGATTTGCATGCTTCTTCAGGTGTACACTGTCTTTGCTCTTCATGCGCTTCAGCCTCCCCGTAACCCTAGTAGGATAAAGCAGATGAATGTTTTCCACACTGTTACAATGTTGCCTGAGAGTAACATCTAGGAAATATTAGTTTTTATTAAATATGAAATGTATAATAAAAAAAAACTAGATAAATCTCTTTGTTAGAGTGTTTAGTATGTTTTCAATAAATATATTTTTATGCATGAAAATATCAAGTGTTTCATTTTGTCCATTATGGTACAATCTTGACTTGGGACAACAAGCAGGTTTTGGGAAGGTGGGAAGTACCTCAAGGTCAGGATTGAACCAGGGAACAAGGACCACTAGAGAGAGCTGTTTCATTATAATTCTAAAAAGGCACAGTAATATGCAGGTATGTCTCTTTTTATTATTATTATTATCAATAATAAAATAATATTTTTAATATTGTATTTAATTTTAAATAAACCTGTAGTTGGGAGCTGTGGTTGGTTTTGGTGTAGATACTCAGTCTGCAAATGAGAATCAGAGAAATCCAGGTGCTAAGGTGGCAAAAGTACTGAGAAATTCAACTTGGCTGAAAGTATAGATTATGTGTCAAAATCTTCTTGTCCCAAAGTGGGACTGTTAAGCTTTTTACACCCAAGCCTACTTGCTCATCAGGCTGGAGCTTATCCCCGGTGTCCATAGCACAGTGGGGGTCTAACAGGGACTGTCTCACTCATGAGCCCGGCACCACTAAAAAGTGGGACTGTCTAGACAAAAATGTACAAAAGTAAGTAAAAGTTATATTAAGTAGCTACTTTCATGAATTAAAATATTAATAAGTAAATAATTAAAATGAAGAATTTTTTTTACACCAATGAAGTTAAATAGATGCTAAACTGCTTCTGTTAGACTGATCCATAGCTTGCAAGAATTAAAAGTTTTTCTTGGAAATTAAGTTAATTAGGAGAACAAGCATTCCTATAACACTAAAGTGTCAACATGACAAATACTTACTGTAGGTATAATAAGACACAGTTACTTAACTTTTTACCTTCTCTGGTCAAAAGTATGAACATTTAAATTAGTAAATAAAATATAAACGCACAAATTCTTTTTGTCAAAATATTTTAGACAATGGAAAATCTAAACAAAACAATTGTTTTATTCTTGACTTTATAGTGAACCAAAAGAAACATGACTAACAATTTTTTGTTCACAATTCATGAGTTATCACAGCCTGAACCAACCAGGGGTCAGTGGGCAAAGTTCACAGGACTCAGTACCGGGTGTGTCCATGTAAAGCACTACATCTCCAACAAATAGAGTTAACGAGATGATCAATAGTGGTCTGTGGAATGGTGTCCCATTCTTCCTGCAGCACAACTTGGAGCTGGGCCATGCAAGGCCTTTTATTGGCCTTGGTGCAAGGATTGCCTATGTGTTGGTCACACTGACTGACCAACTCAATGTTATGCATTATGCCACTCATGGGTGGAATAATTCAGTGATTGCATAATCTCACAGGGATGTGGTATGAAGCAGGTAACCAGATTTCAGCAGAACAAATCAAGCAGTCCTCCAATAAACAAAATTTAAGAGAATATTTCATTATAGATCAATTTAACTCAGCACTTTTGGTTCGTGTGTTTATATTTATTTTATTTTATTTGTTCAGTGTAGTTGTTTGTTTTTTCTGACAGCACGGTGGAGTAATGGTTAGCATGTCTGCCTCACAGCAAGAACGTTCTGGGTTTGAGCCCTGTGCTCCGCCAGGGCATTTCTGTGTGGATTTTGCATGTTCTCCCCATGCTTGCATGGGTTTCTTCTGGGTACTCCAGTTTTCCCCTACAGGCCAGGGACATGCACATTAGGCTAATTGCCTGCCTCTAGGTGTAAATGTAAATGGTCATGTGTGTAGGTGAGCTCTTTAGCCCAGAGTTGGCTGGGATGGGCTCCAGCCTCACCTCAATCCTAGCAGTATAAAGTGGGTTGGCAAATGAATGAATATATGGTTTTGTTTTAAATAGACGGCTGCTTAGTTTTGCCACTTTGCCGTTTTAGGGCTCCAAGCTAAGACACAATTTCTGTTTTTTCTGTGTGGAGTTTCTCATGTTCTCCCTGTCCACTCATGGGGATCCTTCAGGTTCTCCAGTTCCCCCCAAAGCATTCCAGTATCTGGATTTGCTACTCAAAAGTGGTGAGGTGAGAATGGACCGCAGTGGGCTAGCATCCCGTTCTCATCCCTCAAACCTTGTGCCGAGTGTTTCTTAGATCAGTTCTGGACCCAAATCAACCCTGACTAGGATAAAGTGGGTAGTGAAGAAATGAATGAATGCTGATTAGTCATCTTGTTGTATTCTAATCAAACAAGCCAGCCATGTAATTTTCAATATGCTTGACATCAGTAAAGAATACATCATTTTCTTTATCTGTTAAATCAATGAGCTGTTTGAGTGATTCCAAATGGACATGGGTTCACTCAAATGTGTCTGGCTTGAGAAGTACGTGTTTGGGCACGTATCAATTGATAAATGTGTGAGGCAAAACCACACCAGGAAACACCACTGCAAAAATTACAAGAAACCACGGGAGATTACTGAAAGGCTGATACAAAACCACTTAGTAAAGTAAAAACCCAGACCAAAGGAAATGATGAATAGAGCAGAAATAACACATTGAATTAACAGACTGAATTAGCACTTGGCCACCCACAATCATTTTGGAAAATATACTGAATGTGTGTCTCTGATGTAGAATCGTATGATTGCTGTTATGACTGTGGGAAAGGTCTGTGTCGGCTGTGCAGTGTTCACATAGCTGCTGAAAAGATTTATTGACCTCGTCGCAAATGGTGGAGAACACAATCTGTACACCCCCTCCCCCCATCAACACCAACACACACATGATTTTCAGTTAGTGAACATAAAGTTTGTTCAGGGAAACTATGGTTTACCACTTCATGCTCTCTATGACTAGAAAGGCTAGGAGTTCATTATTCCTGCTGTCAAAAGATTTCTCGGTTCTCAGACTGCGTCTTTATGGGCGATGCACCTTTTTGCTTCTTTCTATTTTTTTGAATGAAGAAATTTTTGTGAAAGTTGAAAAACATGCCTCATAAAAAAATCATAAAAAAGCGGCCACATTTGCACTATGATTCACTGCTGATGTTATTTATGAAACTGACCTATAACTTCTTAGAATCATAAACTTTTCAAAGTGTTGAACTATCTGTATTTTAGTGCAGCACGATGCAGAAGATTGCAGAAGTATGAGTCATAATATTTTAGAAGTAACTTCAGAGTATGAATTTCTGATGCTGAGATAGAGGATGTGCAACATGAAGTGGAATAAATGTGCTCCTGCATGGAAAACCTGTTGGATATCATGGTAACTGAATTCTGGAAGAGAAATACTCAACATATTTGTATTCACTTCTAATCTTGTCATGGCTTCCACAAAGGGTAAGTTGGGTAATTACCACAGGCTGCCTAAATATAAAACCTTCCAAAATCTTGCTAGCTAAGAGTGATTTCCTCACAAAGTAAAGGTCATGTTGATTGAGTTACGAGATGACTACATAGTAACATCAAATACTTTTAGCCACTAGCTGACTGCACAGCAATAAATTGAGGAAGATGACCATAAATTTTAGTGTTAATGTGAGTATGCTATCCCTCCCACCCACATGCATACATGCCAATTTTGCCCCATAGCTCTTGGTCATGGATAGCTGGAGCCAAATGTGAAACGTTTTCTGAAATTTGTTATAATATGAAATTTGTTATAATATAGTTTATGTCTGTAGCTATAAAACGTGCTCTGATAAACATTCTTTGTAGAAAAAAAAAAACAAGTAAAAAATTTTCACGGGGCCGTGGTGGCCCGGTGGTAGGATTCTGGATTACTGATCCCAAGGTCGGGGGGTTCAAGCCCCACTATCAATGGGATGTCACTGCTGTCCCCCCAATGCAGCTTACTGAGTTATCAAATGCCGCCATGTCTCTCACTGTGGTGAGATGCATATAAAAGAACCACTGCTGACTTTCGCCAAGAGTAGGCTGCATAGCCAGCGTGTTTCTGTCCTGCGATGGCCTGGTGAGCTGTCCGGGGTGTACTCTGCCCTTGCCCAGAGTCGGCTGAGATGGGCGCCAGCCTCCCCGTGACCCTAATTAAGATTAAGTGATTAAGAAAATCTTCACACAGGGGCCCCATTGTACTGCGAAAAGTGGAACATGATAAACGTAGAAAAAAACATAGAACTGCAAGCATTCACATACACAAGCAGGTGCTTGTTTGATGTATGTAAATGTAATGCAGTATTATGTGCAGATGTGTGTAGTTTTATTTTATTCAAAACTTACCTAGTGTATATCTAATTTGTCAGTTTAATATCTGTATATTGTTATTTTTACTATTATCTTGCCTTAAAGGAACTGACACATCCACATCCTATTCTCATGATTTTGCACTCTCGCGAGAGTGAAATGAACTACAACTGGCGGCCATTTCAAACAGGCTACTGCAAATTGTGGAATGTGTTTTAATAGATTGCAACTTGTGAAAACTGAAAATGTAAGTGAAAACCACCTGAAGATATATATATATATATATATATATATATATATATATATATATATATATATATATATACACAAGACCACAAAGTT
>JAQMYF010000013.1:11584522-11596262 GCA_030014195.1 Neosilurus mollespiculum | reverse complement strand
CATTTTGACTAAAGCATATACATTAATACAACCAAAAGGGCATTGTGACTAAAGCATACACATTAATATTTCTTACAATCCAGGTGGTGGCTGTTGTACACTCTGGCGGCAATTTCTGAAGGCTGCCATGGCTCGACGGGTCATGTCAGGTGGAACAGTGTCTATTTCTGCTGCTTAGCAACATTTCTGCTGCTTAGCAAGGGCTTCATTAGTTTGTTTTAAGATAGCCCCCACAGGAAAGAAAAAAAAACACGAGACGTGAGGTCTGTACACCCAACATCGCCACGTAACAACACCCAATCCGAAAAACATTTCCCTCAACACTTCCACTTCAAGCTGTGTGTGCTGTAGCTCCATCTTGCTGAAACCACACATCGAGTTTTTCAAGCTCAAGGTGTTCAAGTCGGAGTTGGGCTACCAACAGACCTTAACACCGTCCCTCCTGCCTCACTTCATGTGGAAATAATAATGAATAAAAACTACACTGAATAAAGTTTCATGTGTACAAATGATAATTTAATTATCTTCAACCATTTTGTTCATTTATCTTTGAAATGTGGGAGGTTTTTTTTTTTGTTGTTTTTTTTTTTTGGGGGGGGGGGGGGGTGTTGCTTTGTGTTTAATTAAATAAACATACAAATGCCTCAGGCAGAACATTAATAATAATAAAATAATAAAATTATTTAAAATGTAGTTTCCAGATGTTGCAATTTCTGGCATCCCAATATGATGAGGAGACCCAACTGAGTCAGTGGTGCAGATGTGCATGTCGTCAGTGAGTGTTAGTAATAGCATGGCGAACAAGCCTAAAGCTCTGTCTACTTACTGGAATGAACAGATAATTTGCCAGTAAATTTTTGTCACTTTCCTTAATAGCTAAATGTACATCTACAAACATACAACACCTAATTCACAATTCCTCTTCATCTCGCACTCTCTTTGACCCCAAAATATTCACAGCATTTGTATACACAGCATCATGACTGTGTCCCATTTGATCCATTCCTTGCATCATTTGCCAGCATTACCAGCACAGTTGTGTACTTTATTTTATCAAGAAATCTAATACTCTCATGTACAACAAAGTAAAGAGGATAAGGATAGTTTTAATTGGACATACTGTATGTAATTACACGTAGCTCAATATGAATACGACATATTTATCTTTTATTGTAGTTATCCGTGAGTACTATACAGGCAGCATATAGGCTATATATCATGATTGTAAATTATGTGCATACTGTTATGTGCGGAAAAAATAATACATCCCATGGAAAAATAATTCAAAATATTTGAACAAGCGAATACGGTTTGAACAGATAAAATTTATAGTATTGTGAAAAATTTGCTTACTAAAAGAAATGTCAACAGATTTAATGTTCTTGTGTGAAGAAAGTTAGTATAACCCTATATATATTCATCTCTGGATTCAAATTCACCGTTCAGACAGCTGGCCTAATATTATCTGAAAACACTCTTTCGTATGATGTAAAATTCATAGTTGAATCAAAGACTATATGCTACTCAGTCCCTGAGGTGTCGAAGCAACTCCATACCATAATATTCCTATCAACATGGTACACAGTTGGTATGAGGCTCTTTCCTGTACTGTGTACTGTGACTGTGGCCAAACAACTCTATCTTTGATTTGCCTGAAATTTTGAAGTCTTTTTTCTTCCCACATCAAACAGACTATATTCATATATTCATTCATCTTCAGTAAGTGCTTTATCCTGGTGCAGACTGTGGGAAAGTCATTTGTTCATTTGACCAATCGCTTAATCCTACTAGGGTCTCAGGGAGGGAAAACATGCAAACTCCACACAGAAACATACTCGACCTTTTTCTGTGGGGTTGTTGGCTAACGTGTTAACCACTACGCCACCGTGCTGCCAAGGTTATGGGAATTCCAGAGCCTATATCAGGAACATAGAGCACTGGAACCCTGGATGAAATAGCAGTCCATTTCTGGGCACCATGCACAAAAGTATTCATACACTTATTCCTAGCTATGGGCAATTTACCAAAGCCGTTCATCTTTTCCATGTTTTTGGAGTCCACCCACACAGACACAGGGAAAAAATACAAACTTGTGCGCATATCATTACCTAAGCCAACGTTGAATAACAGAGCTGTGAGTTGGCAGGGAACAATGTTTCTTCATGCCACCATTTATTAGAGAAACATTTAAATCTGTAACATATATTTATATCCTAACTGTATGTATATATTTGTGTATATAGCTGTAATTATTTGTACAAAGTATGATGTATACTGCCTGACCACAAAAAGGCAGGGTTTGAATTTAAATAAGCAAATATTTAAGAGCCTTTGCTATAATAAATACTGCAGTAAATAATATGTTTCAGATGGAAACAATTCTTTTAATACAATCCCCGACGTATGTAAATAAAATCATTAAGCATCAGTAAGCATAAACTGAACAGTACACATTGCACAGTCACACCTACAATAGCCTGCAGTGATCTTTACTGAAGGGAGGTTCCAGAGGTGATAATGATTAAGTATTTAAGGTATTCTAAGACGTAATAAAAGTTGACAAATATAGAGGCCACTGCTGATTAATAATGACACGTTAAATAAAGTCAGCAGGCTCTTTACACTCCTTTCAGAGAAGAGGAACTTCCAGTGAAGTTTATTTTCATTATGTGACTATAAAAGTAATGGATGTCCACAATGAAATAGGCAAACAAGACATGTACAGTGGATATGATTTAAATCCGAAAAATGTAACATTGGCTCTACAATTAGAACTTAAATCAACATAATTTATTATTTACATGGCAAGTATTTCAAAACATTTCATTACCCATCAACCATGTATAAAATATAAATACTTGGCCACTCGTAAATCTTCAGAAGGTCATTAAATGATGTCATATAAATAATCTGGGAGATAAGATATGGTTTATTTTGTACCACATTTCATAGGAAAAATGTTACTTGTTGATTTCTTAATCTTCCAAAATCTTGCTAGAAAATTTTGTCTATGTATCTATATACGGGTGGCAGGGTGGGGTTAATATAAATAACTTGTTATGAAATGATAAGGGTAGTTTCGCTTCCATAATCAAGCTTCTCATGTGCTGTCAGATTCTTGCATGGTAAAAACACCATGTGTTTTCACACATCAGAGTGCACATCAGTGCACTGATAAGGAGAAATGTTCATCATTCCACAAATTGTGAATTGGTCCACACTGAAAGTTTGCCCCTTGTAATCTAATAACATTATGTTGAATAGACGTATTCAACATTAAACACCTTTTATCCTCAAAAATACTGTAGTTCAGCCTTATTCCCTCAATTTCTTTGATTAAGCTCAAATAACACACACCAACAGTGATCCCAAATTATTTACACCATTACTAATCATTGATAATATTGATGTAAATGGTATTAAGGATCTAAAAATGAATTGCAATCACTAATATCATTTGGAAAGTGATCAAATTCTTTATAAGCAATTACTGTGTTGGTTTGGTTTTTTTTCAGTCTGCATTTCCATCGCTTCCAATTATACACAACAACCACAATGTTAAGGAGTTTAATCCAGCAATCAAACAAAAGAGCTGTTTCTGTGGTTCTGATAAAGTGGTTGAATAAATAAAAACTCTTTAAACCTTAGTCATAGTTTTAGATGAATAAAAATGGGAAGAAATTATTAATCAGCTCATATCCTGCCACTGTTATGAAGTATTACCAGACATATTGTTAAGTTTTGTGATTAAATATTCATTTATCTTAAAGGTATCCATTTATGAGTGAAAAGCCTGTGTGTTTTATTTTCCATTATCATTCATATCATTCATTTTGGCTGAATACAAATGTTTCCCGGCAGAACCACCCCAGCTCACAGGCTAATTAGCTTTGATTCACCTGTTTTACGTGTTGTTTTGGTTTTGTTTACAGTAACAATAACAATAACAAGATCATGTGAGTGGAAGAACCATTTTGTGCGTATGCAATAATTTGGCAGTACAATACCAATGCGTAGAAAGTGTATAAGTCTGTGAGCAAGTGTTAAGAAACATAAGAAGACGTTGCAATCTAATTTTTCGCCCCCACTTCTCTCTCACACACACAGACTACATCTGACATATTTGAACCAGACAAGTTTTTAATAAAATACAAAAAATAGTTAGCAAACTATCGCAGTATAAGAAAAATATTATAAAAATTTAGGTATTGCCTAAAAGCGGAGCTCCGAAAAAATAACCTTCTCCTGATACAAGGTTTCAATGTGAATTCGTTTTGATGATGCCATCAATGACGTAATGTCATGTAACCTATTGCTATTGAGAGAAGATTTCATAGACAATATCACCACAGGGTAGAAAGATGCTTCACCACTGGATTTACTTCCGTAAGCACTTTATATGCACCAGAAACGTCATGCGCTTCCTCAGTGTGATTGGGTTAAAAGCCTTTCTATTCAAATGAGTAATGTATCATGCAGCAATAATACTGCATATGGCACATGTAATTCTAAAAAAGTGTACTTTATTTTTTGTGGCTTAAAACAAGTTACAGTTTGGAGGGGAGGATAGAGTAGAAGTTGTTACAATCACTCAGACATTCATTCCCATTATGACGTTATATGCCGGCATGCGAAATATCACCACAGGGTTTCCAAGTGTACATGTATGGATGGATGGACTCAAAGTTCGTGACACAAAATATCAGATCGATACTATACCAATTTCTCTTCAGTATGGTGCTCCACTAAAACACTTTGCAATATGTTATTATAGGCATCTTAAAAAGTTGTCTAAACAACAACTGCACAAACGGATGGTGCATCACAGGAAAGCCACCTCTTCAGGTCAAGACTCAGCAGTCCACTTACATCTCAAGGACAAGGGACACTCATTTGAGGACAGCAATGTACAGATTCTGGACAGGGAAGAGAGATGGTTTGAAAGAGGAGTAAAAGAATCCATCTGTGTGAAGAAGGAAAAACCAACAATAAACCGAGGAGGCGGTTTGAGGATGCTAGTTAGTTTTGTGTTTTAGTATTATGTGCTTTTGTCTGTCCCATATAGCTTTCCACAGACTCTTTATTGTGCTCACCTGTGTCTTGTTGCCTGCCTCACTTGTCTGTCTACATAAGCCCTGCATTTCCCCACAAGCATTGCCAGATTGTCTCAGAGATTTCTCCTGTGCCTTTCTAGTGTTTGTGTATCTCTGCCTAGTAGTTTTTGACCTTATCTGTTCCTTGACCATTCTTGCCGGCTTTTTGTGATTTTTGGATACCTTTGCCTCATACTCTGTTTTTAACTTCTTGGAGATCTCTGACCATTGCCTGTTTTCTGAACACGAGTTTGCCTGCCATTTTGGATTGTCTGCCTACCTATTAAACATTGCGCTCTCCACCACCTCTGTCTGCATGTGGATCCTTTTCCCCCTGTCAACCCTAACACAAGCACTTACAAGGCAGCCCTGGATCTAATGCCCAAGAGGTTTCATGATTTCAAGATTTGCATGAGACTTGAGAGTTTTTCCTCAGCCTATATAAGGCAGGAACTTTTCACCAGATTGTAATTGATCTAACTGAAATGCCTTCAAAATTCACAAAAAAGAAGTCCAGTTGCCTCGACTCAAGCTTTTTAAGATTACCATGACCTGGATGATTGGGAATCTACACTAACGTTATTATAGGAAAACAATCATCATTTAATATTTTCCTATCGCAACATGTCCCGTCATGTTTTATTCTTTACACATTCATTTTATTCCCTACTTTTATTCCTTTTGATGAATGAAGAGTTTAAGATGGATGAATAACACAAATAGCTGTTTCTGTAAGCATGTTTATAGAAACCGTATCCATCTGTGTCATCACAGAAATCATTTCCAGATTGCACTTTGTCTCTCAACGCAGTCATTCTGCAAATAACTCACACAACAGAAATGCCTAAAACTTTACCAGAGCAGGCGTTCCTGTGGAACAAAGGAAATGATGACGGCTTTCTTGCGTGCTTTGATGTTATGAAAATCACTTGGACCAATGTGTGTGCTGATGTTGTTTTTTTACTTTTGTGCTTAAGAGCAGGTCCAATGCCATTATTCAGTTTATTTATTTTGTCAACGGGATACAGAACTAGGATCTATTTCTTCACTAAGTCATTATAAAGTCTTTCCTCTAGGCTACCTCACTGCTTAATATCGCCAAAAGATTTTTTCAATAACAAATAGCTGATTACAATATAAAAGGTCTGCAAGTCTTTCCAGTTAAACCCATTTTATCCAGATCCTAACTATAAAATACTGGGATTTCTTGAGTCATTCACTTACTTACTAAGCAATGCAGAGGGATCCATATGGAGTTTAGGTTTTCTTTTTTATATAATAAATTTCATATAAGAGGTAACAAAACCTAACCCTTATTTTATGCTTCAAATAAACCAATTAGCAGCGAGACGTTTCTAGAACAAAGGCTTCATACGTTATTCCACATAGCTCTATATACTATTGTACGTTTACTCTGATATTGATCATACTGATGATACATGCCTTCAGGCAGACAATTAGTAAGATCAGTTAGTAAGAGCTGCTGATCAATTTTAATATGGTTAAAGCAGCACATTAGCTAATAAAAAAAAGTATGTAAATCTTGTTTTAATTGATTTTTATGTTTTCATACGGTTTGGGTTTAAAATATTTTGTTAATCCTGCACAGTGCTTAGCTCTGCTCAGCACACGCAATGCTCACCTGCACAGTAATGGTTAAGATATGTGTATGGCTTTGCTAATGGAAACACAAATTGGGACACCTAGTCTAAATTTTCAAGTTAAATAAAACAAGATCTAAATCATGCCATTAGATAGTCAAAACCATCCCTCAAAAGGGTACACAGGTTTTATGGCCTAACTTTGTGTACATTAAAATTGGCAGGCTTTGTAAGTTAGTCAGCTCAAAACATTTTGTGTGTTTCGTGGTGTCCAACTGCTGAACAAAGGTTTTTGGAAAGCACATAATTTTGGGCCACATGAATGTGGAACAGATTAAAATTTGTTCAGTCTGCTAGAAGTACTCTGTAGCATTTGCAAAATCCTAAATCCCATGTCTAAAGTGACAGATTTAGAGGGTGTTTTGGTACGGACAACGAAACTCACAAAAACAGAACATAATCAGAATTGAAAAAGTTGTCTAACATTTGTGATACTCTAAAAAACGCTGCTTGTATTGGCTGAATATTAATGTTCTATTGCAATAAATATATGGAAGTGATATTGTTATGGTTTTATGTTTTACATCACAAAAAATGGTAAATATTTGTGAGTTTCACAGACACCAACTTTATCTACACAGTATTTATATTTCAAAATTTTAAAACGTTTAAAACGAGAGACTATTTTCATGTTTATGAAACTAAACGACAGCAGTCTTTGAAAATCTGTGGAGGATCCCCAAGGCATTCCTACTTTAATGCCTCAATGAGTAAACACAAAAATAAAACGCACAATTCACTTCCTGTTTTATTGTATTGTAAATCTTTCATGCACTTGTAGATACCGAGTGTTTTATTTATTGAAATCGGCCCATAACAGTAGTTTGTGGAACTATAAAATATAAGTATAAAACTGGCCTATAAAAATAGAATTTCCGGTTTGTCCCGTCTGGGAGCCATTTTTTGTTCCATTAGCAAAGCCGTGCAAATATGTAAATAAATAAATAAACAAACTTTGATTTAGTTAAATCTTGATTTTGTTGATGATGTTTAAAACAGTTTGTTGATGATGTTTTTATTCTCTTCAGTATTTATGGCCAAGGTCCTGGTTCATATATTCATCTTCTGAACTGCCTTTGTGGCTAGAATACCCCCTCAATGGGTTAACAGTCCATCAAAGGCATATTTAAAGTGTCATAAAAAAGAAATATCTTGACAGGCTTCATGAAAGTAGTCAACTTTCTCTTCATTCTAGTGCTTAGGGGGTCTAAATATTATTAAAGGTCACTTAAAATTTATATTTTATTCATTTGTTAGTCACCACTTTTTCTTTTTTTTTTCTTTAGTCACCACTTTTTCCTGGTCAGGGATGATATGGATTTGAATCAGTACTGAGTTAATAATTACAAGTTATTAATCATAAAGAGGAAGCCTGTACCATCTACACAACCTGACTTCTGCTTTTGTCAACTGAGCTTTTCCAGAGCCAAAGATTAATCAGTAATATTAAATGATGCAAATCCATCCATCCATTTGCCAAACCATGTAATCCTTCTATTGTCTCAGCTGATTCTGGGCGAAGGTGAGGTACCACCAGCTTGCCAGTCCATTGCAGGGCAACACACACAACCCTTCACACTCACACTCATAGCTAGGGGCAATTTAGAACAGTCAATTAGCCTAAAGTGCATGTCTTTATACTGTGGGAAGAAACCAGAATACCCGGAGGAAACCCATACAAGCACAGGGAGAACATGCAAACTCCACACTGAAAGGCCCAAGCCGAACCCAGGACTCAAACCCAAGGCCTTCTTGCTGTGCTGCGGATGTGCTAACCATTACACCAATGTTGTAAATGCAGTGCTTATGTAAACGTGAAGAACCTTCTTAAAAAACATGTTTCTCACTCAAATACCTTCTCAGAGTATATTTTCAGATTATTTTGTACACAAAGTTCACCCTAAAACATCATAATAAAATATAAAACTTGGTTCAGAGGTAATGAATTGTATTCTTACTCATCACTATTAGAAAAAGGATTGGACCTTCAGTCATACACGACATTAATTAATCTTAATTTAGTTCATTTTACATAGCACCTGTACAAACATCTATTATCTTGTTAGTACACACCATACACTGCATTCTTTGCACATACGACATAAAAACATACTATTATTTACAGCATGGAAGATTATATATTTACATAGTAAATTAGAAGATAAACAGACTAAATGGTGAGGCTTTTTTCATAAAACAGTGAGATACTGAGTAATGAGTGTCCACCTTTACAATAGATGAAGGCTTGCCTACCCTGCCACCTGTCCTAATGATGAGAATCTTCCATGCATCTTTAACCTTAAAAAACAACATAGAAAAAAAAACAGGAAACCACAGCTGTTATTATCTAATGGACCTGTGTCCATTAAAAAGCTTTCCGTAGTTGCAAAAAATAAAAAAATAAACAGTGCAGGACACTGTGCAACAAGAGTCAAGGCTAATGTAGGTGTTCGTTTGTTGAGCAAACAGTAACTGCTACAGCAGGCATGCTGTAAATTAAATTGAGATGACAAATGTTCAAGGCTGTTTTAAAACACCTGTAGACCAAAGTGATATCACGTGCTGTATAATGTGCTGTAAATGTGGAATTGCTTTTCAAGTTTACTTTAGAAGGTGTAAAGACACATTAAAAGACTGTAAATGGTGTGAAACAACCTGGATGACAATTTTTGGTGACACCACCCTTAATAGACGCTCACTGTATCAATATAACAAGTAAATAATTGCATGACAGAGTTTCTAATATCTATACCATCACATACCCAACAACTCCAACACCTCTTATGCTCTTGAATCTATAAACACTATATTAACAAAAGTATGTCAACACCTGAGAGTTAAGGCCCTCTATGCTTCTTGAATGGCCCATTCCAAAACCAGGGGCATTTCTGTGGAGGTGACGCCTTCTTCACATGCAAGAAGGTCCGGGTTTCGAGTTCGTGCTTGGTGAGGGCATTTCTGTGTGGAGTTTACATGTTTTCCCCCTGCTTGTGTGGGTTTCATCTGGCTACTTCGGTTTCCTCCCACAGTCCAATGACATGTGAATGGTATGTGTGTGGTATATTTTAAGTAATAAATGTAGTTTTAGCAATAGTTTGATACATTGTGACCCTCGATTCTACGGACCCCAGTTTAATGGATATCAGAAGCTGCGGACAAGGTCTGGAGTAGCCAAAGTGTCCGGGAGGGCTCAGCAATCGGCAAGTGCAGACGCAAGTTAGTTGGGAAGGGCAGACGTTAGTTGGCGCATGCGTCAGTGCATTAGTTTGTTAACCAAAGTCAGCAATACACCCAAACTCTCCCTTGTTATTTCACAGGCTTTTTTGTGGTGGGTTTATGTTGGATTTTCATTTACATTGGATGATGTGGTTGTACATATATACATAGCATTTTCCCTATTTTTTCATTATTAAATTGTTGTTGAACCACTCTCGAAAACTACAGGCAATCTGCAAAACTGGACTGGCGGTCCCCCTTTTTGTCCATTAAATCAAGGGTCGAGTGTACTTATTTATGGGCTGTCAGTTGGGTGTAGATTGCATGGCAACACTATTCCGCTGTGACTTCTTTGGGAATAATTTTCATTAGTAAGCTATTATTGAGCAAAGTTTTACAAAATATTTGGAGACAGTCTGTCTGAAATGGCAGGTACTCAATATTCATTTTTATGTTGTATCTATTTAAAAGGCCTTTGAGGCATCTGTCCTTGAATGCAATCCTCCTCATTCCATCTTTAAAATATTTGTTTAAAAAAATTGTGAAAATTTGGCACATGAAACATATTACATTTTGTATAGACTTAGTGTGTGCAACAGAATTTGAATATAGCGAAGTATCCAACATGATTTACACAATTTTTAATGTTTTATACTTTATATACACAACATGCACTCTCCAACCACCTTATAAGAAACACAATACTAATGCAGTACATACAAGTTCTCCCTTTCTACCACAACTCAGCCAGAATCAGATCCTATTGACTGGAGAAGCCATTGTCATGAACATGAAACCAGTTCAAGATGGCATGGCACATTGTCATGCTAGAATCAACCATTATATAAGATAGACAATAATAAATTGTTACCATATAAGGATTCATTAGGTCAACAACAATACCTGGACAGACTTCGACATTTAAATGATACGCTATGTAGTGGCCAAATGTTCCAAGACAACATTCTCCACACAATTACACCATGAACTGTTGATGCAAGATATATTGAGTTCATGGATTCATGCAGTTGAAGCCAAATTCAAATTTACCTTTAATGGCAGAAATTCATCAAGTCAGGAGATATTTTTTCCTATTCTTCAGATGTTCAGTTTAGTTGCACTTGTGCCCACAGAACCCTCAGGTTCCTTTAGGAGATGCGGTTCTGATCACTATGGTCAGTGAGATGACACGTTTTCACTGTCATTACCTAAAGCTCTGTACTGCTGCCATAACAGGGTGACTGGATGTATGGTGTGAGTGTACTGTATGAAGGTAATATTCAGTCTTATCTTTTCAGTAATCCATCTCACAATTTTCATTCAAACATTTAACTTTCCACATCCTGTACAGTTGCTTCATGTTGCCGTCAAACAGGACTGTCTCATTTATCTGCTATCTACTATTTTCTGTTTATCATCTCCTAAAACTTTCTCCGGATGAATTATAATCATTTGTTCATGAAACATTCATATGTAGCTGAGAATGGATCCAGCTTACGCATGATCCACAATGGACAAGTAGTATAAAAAATGAATGAATGTTCATATGTGAAACCCGGCAGCATGGTGGTGTAGTGGTTAGCACTTCCGCCTTACAGCAAGAAGGTGCTGGGTTCGATTCCCAGCTCGGGCGTTTCTGTGTGAAGTTTGCATGTTCTTCCTGTGCTTCCATGGGTTTCCTCCGGGTACTCCCGTTTCCTCCCACAGTCCAAAAACATGCACAGTAGGCTAATTGGCTGTTCCAAATCACCCCTAGGTGTGAGTGTGAGT
>JAQMYF010000013.1:11571458-11582029 GCA_030014195.1 Neosilurus mollespiculum | reverse complement strand
AGAGCACTGTATAGTTGTACAATAACAATTAATCCTCAAAAATACAACTTGCCTAATAATTGTGCACACAGTGTAGTTGGTTATCCAACAGCTGTTTGTGGCACGGGATGTAAGCTCTGTTGTTCTTAATCCCTTTCAGTGGCGTGTCCCATTGGGACTTCTAATCCATACTCAGCACAGATGTTCCTGTACACTTTCCACTCAGCTAATAATGCCTTTCAGTGTATGCTGCCCCAGCTTGCATCCTACACCCTGCTTCTATGTACTATATTTGGCAAGATGCTGTTAAGACTCTGATAAATGCTGCAATTTTGCTGCTATGCATTTTACTTATTGACTTATGTGCATCATATTGTATTGCTGTATTGTTGTCATATCTAGCTCAGGTTCCAGCCATAGTATCCACGAAAACTGAATAGCATAGTATTTCAAGCCCCACTAAAGCTAAAGAATAGACCAGTTGTTATTGTAATGTTTCAAATATAAGCAGCGACTAACAGTATTAAGTCCAGTAAATGTTTTCAGACATCTACTAACGTTTACTAATCAATGTCCTATTCATAACTGTACAAGAGTATTAAGATATTCCCAGGTCACCAGGTCACACTGTGAAGTAGAGGTAGGGAATTCAAGAATGAGCGGCTAACGTGCGTGCTTGGTGTTTGTTAAGGTACTACAATAGGGCAGCGATTTGCTTACAGGATAATAATACTAAGATGATAGTGTTTCCCCGGAACAAAAGGAGATCCCAACTACTGGCGCAAGTATTGCTTTACCCATATCGATGTAACCCATTTGTGTTTCGTTTAGTGCAAAGTGTTACATAACATGCAACAATGTTCTTTACCATTGATAAGGGGACAGAGAGAGAGAGAGAGAGAGAGAGAGGTCAACCTTACAAAATATTATTTTTATAGTCCATAGATGAGCATAGGGATAGTATCATCTGTCCATTCAGTAATTATTAACACAAATACAAATTCATGTGTAGTACATAAACTATCAGAGTCATATATGCAAAACATGAAATCCAGATGCCTACTGACAGACGACAGATTTAAGAGATTCACTGCCAACCAAATGTACAAAAATAAATAAACAAACAAACAAATAAATAAATAAACCATTTCCTGTTTTCTATCCAGAACAACTTTGAGCATCACAATGTCTTTATCTGTATACAGAACCTTCCCTCCTTATATTGCACTATGGTCTCATAGACGGGAAAGTTAATTAATTCATACATTTATTTGCCGATCTGCTTTATCCTACTAGGGTTGAGGGGAGGCCTAATGCCAATTCTGGGCAAAGGCGAGGTTCACCCTAAACAGCTCGCCAGTCCATAGCACACACCACAACCGAGGCAAGCACAGGGAGAACATGCAAACTCCACACAGAAACAGCCTTGCAGAGTCCAGGATTCGGGACCTTCTTGCTGTGAGGTGGACATGCTAATCACTACGGCACTGCGCTGCACTAAAAGCAAATACTGTGATACAAAAAAATTAAAAATCAGCAATAAAAAAGTTTCCTTGTAAAATGTTTAAATAACACAATGCTAAAGCCTGTTCCTTTAACAAAAACCAATAGCTGGAGCAAATACAAATGAAAAGAAACTTGATGATGATCACAATTTCTGTACAAGCCAACACAGACACAGTCATTGAAAGTCAAGTTGGTCTAATCCAATCCTCCAGGCTTGTCAGACGCATATTATAAACCTTTCAGTTATAGGAAAGACTTAAACAGAAATGACAGCAGACCTACTATACAAGTACTATAGCATCTGTTACGCAATTTCATAGCACACCAAGACACACCTATTGTTAATGTAGATAGTTAACGCTGAGTTGGTTTTGTGTGCGTGTGTGTGTGTGTGTGTGTGTGTGTGTGTGTGTGTGTGTGTGTAAGACTCACTGTGTGACTCATGCAGCGCATTGTACTGAGGTGCCAGAATCATCAGTAACCATTTGTTCCTGACTGATCCCGGTTGTAGTTGGGAATTTAAACATGCTGTTGTACCCAGAAATGATAGGCACTCTTAAGAGTGTCTTAGCTCACTTGAATTCTCACAGACTAAACAACTCACAACTGGTAACAATTTACCATCACATAGGTCAAACAAGACAATTTTTTACAGCTGATAAAATTGGCTGGTTGTTCAGCTTCATTAATAAGGCTGATGAAAGTGGGAGTTGCTAGTGTTTTATCCTTTTTTCTGATACTGTCTACATTTTACACTTCTCACATAATCTTACACATCTCGCATGTCCCATCGCATTTAATGTAATGTAATAGTAAATGCATGGTTAGTTTAACTATAATGTTACAAAGAGTATGACATGACCAGCTCAAATACTCACAGTCAGAGGAAGTGAGCAGATGACGAAGATGATAGTCATGGAGGCCAGCAGCACCAAATAGTCCATTTCCTCGTCACCCTGGCCAAACCAGGTGCTAAGCCTTTTCTTGCGTCCTGTCGAGACCACAGAACCTCGGCGTGTGATCTGGCTGCGGTGCATGCGGCACAGACTGACGATGACTGAGCCATTACATAAAAAAACAACAGCAATGAGCAAAGCCATCAGAATAGAATAAGAGAGGGAGAAGGCGAGTGTGAGACTATTGTTTCCATCACTCTCACCCACAGTGTCCATTTTGATAAAGCACCATGTTCCAGGGCAGTACTGCTTGTAATTGCCAAGGCCAAAGCAGGGCAGCAGGCAAAAGACACCTGTAAAAAGGTAGATGAGGGAAAGCACAACCTTGGCAAAGTGGCGGCGTACGTGCTTGGAGTAGAAATATGGGTGGCTGATGGCCAGGCAGCGCTCCACAGCCATGGCACAAAGGATCAGCATAGAAGCTAGGCCAAAAAAGGTCATGGCAAAGGCAAAGGATTTGCAGAGGTTCTTGCCCCCAGGTAAACCCGTCAGCGAGGTACCATGAGCATAGCACACAAACACCGGTGGACTGAGCAAGCACGTCCCTGCCAGATCCGTCACAGCAAGTCCTGTTACTAGGATGCAGAAGACAGAGGATTTGGTCCGTCGTTCTTTTTGGTGGACCCCAAGAATTGCCAGAGCTAGCAGATTGCCCACCACACCAGCAAGAAACATGAGGGAACTGACCACCAGGTTCCATGGGTTCTTTGTGTCTTGGATCTGCAAGTCATGTTCACATGTATTGTTTGGAGGCATCATTGAGTCACTCTTACCCTGAGCCAAGGAAAACTGTGGAATATAGTTCAAATATAGTTTACCATTACTGCCATTTTAAAAAATGCAATAAGAAAAATAAAAACCTTTAAAGGGGAGGTGGCATGATTTTTTACCCAAATTTAGTTGCCTGAAAGACGTCTAAATATTCCATGAATATCAAAATATTTGTCTATTTCCTAAATAGACTTAGAAACCAAAAAGAGTTTAGAGCTTTTGAGTCCAGTATGGTGCGTTTGGAAATGGACTTTTATTATTATTATTATTATTATTATTATTTATTAATTAATTTATTTTTTACAACATGTACATCTTGAAATCTTGTTGTGTTGAACAGTTTTCAAAGACTGAGATTGCACTGCAAACCCCAGACACAATGAATGCATGAACCCAATTTAGGTCTCGTCTCTTTCTTAAACCAAATTTCCATCTATACTAATAATTATGTTTTATTTGAAACATATAATGTATTTAATACATTTAAAACAACCATGACACCGCCCCTTTAAATAAACTCTATGGTTATACTGGTGTTAGACAAACTCACTTCTAAATGAATCATAAGGTTTTATTTCCTGAATTCAAAATGACTCTTGAGGATTCTTTGCAAAGAAGGTCCCAAGTGAACCTCTTGACTCTCAAAAAGCGCGTTATATGAAAATAAATGAGCAATTTTCACACTCAGATGAAGCCTACGCACTTGTTAAGACTGGATTAAATGCATGAACACAGAGGATCGAGGCGGTACCACGTGCACATGTTGCGCTTATTGCGAAGAGTCGAAGGTAATAAGTAGAGTCACGCACCTGTCAGTGAAATTGCCATTTCTGCTTCTCCGACATGACCTGGGAACATCACATGCGAGTCGATACCCGGATTAAAGATGCTTCATTCATTCATTAAAAAACAAACAAACCCCGTTTTAAACAAACCTCGGATGGTGGGGGGAAAAAACCCCTGAGATATCAAGTCCCGTCCACACAAGAAACGAGATGTTGATGGCGAAAGCCGGCAGAGAGTATGGTTTCCTCTTCAGTTAAGTTTCATCCAACATCTGGAAAAGCAGCTCCATAACTCACGCCAAACAAGCGCACATAAACAGCGGTTTTTCTTTTTTAATACACAGGATAATTACGCGAATGACGGTTTTAGTTCAGATTTGATGACGGTAGAGCCTCCTCTCTCTGCTTCCTGTGTGTAACGACTGGCTGTCTGTCTGTGTGAGTCGTGTAGTATTATTATAGTAGACGTGAGAAACAGGGAGGAGAGACAAAGGAGCAGAGGAACCGGTGTGTTAACTGAAAGATCTCTCTCTCTCTCTCTCTCTGTCTGTCTGTCTCTCTCTCTCTGAACGATGCAGCAGAACCATCTGCAGGAACTGACTCTACCTACTGACTCTCATTACTCCTCTCTCCAGTCATTTCATTAACCTTAAAAGAATCTCGCTCACATTTGCTGAACCGCTTAATCCTACTACAAAGGACGCTGGGAGACTGGAGCCTATCTCAGCCGACACTGGGCAAAGGCAGGGTACACTCCGAACAGCTCGACAGACCATCCCTGGGTAAAACACACACAACCTTTAACACTCACACTCACACCCAGGGGCAATTCTGGAACAGCCTAAGCGAACCACCCCGAGGAAACCCACACAAGCACAGAGAAAACATGCAAACTCCACACAGTAACGCCCTCACTGAGCCCAGGACTCGAACCCTGGACCTTCTTGCTGTGAGGTGGACGTGCTAACCATCACACACCGCCGTACATAACAGGATTCATTCCCGGTTTAATTTTCCTCAGGCCTTCACTAACTACATTTCAGTGCCGGGGTGCATGCCCCAAATTAGATCTTTCTACAGTTCTTCATCTATCTCCAGCGCATAGCCAGACCTTTTACACTGCACTGGCCTGGATATACCCAGTGATTATAAACACATTGACTTTAGATGCTAATATTATTCATTCAAATTATTTTCTGTTTCTGATTGGTGGAAAGCCGTCAAGTAATTCTTAATATTCTTCTACAAGCCGAATTATTGCATAATTTCCATCAGATAAGTTGAATGATTATTACACGACTGACACGTGCAACATAGTTGTTATGTTATTTAAATAAATAGTAAAACAATTATAGAATTTGTCTTTTGTGTGATATAGAGAAACATTCAGAGGGTGTTATCCACCCCGACCAAATAATTCTCTCTATCATACTCAACGCGTCATTTAATATTTGTGTAATATTTAAAGTTTCTAAATTACCGATACTAATGCAATGTTGTAAACAAATTACCCTGCTGCAGCTTAATGCAACCAGATTCCAAAACCCAGTCTGATCTGATCCTTAACAGTTATGTGCCGAAGGTGAGGAGAAAGTCAATTCAGCAACATCCACCAAGCCTGAGTTGAATAATTATTTTATTCTGTTATACTAAATAAA
Source organism: Neosilurus mollespiculum (assembly GCA_030014195.1). Taxonomy (NCBI): domain Eukaryota; kingdom Metazoa; phylum Chordata; class Actinopteri; order Siluriformes; family Plotosidae; genus Neosilurus; species Neosilurus mollespiculum. The sequence goes on along the minus strand of JAQMYF010000013.1, from coordinate 11,576,374 downwards.
AAAGCACACTAAAATTTGACTTTTATGTGGTTTTTTAAAGCATGACTGTGGCAGGTGAGCACCAAACACACATTTGTACGTAAGACTTCAAGAAGAGCAGAACAACTTACTGCTCTTCACTTAACTGACTTTTTCCATATCTTGTGATTCAGCTTGAAACTCGTCTTGCTGTGCAAATCACTCTAAAGTAAACAGCACAATGTACTTAGGTTACAACTTATAGTATTTTGTTAACAGTGACATCTTTAGAAACTCATCCAGTTTGAATAAAGTGCTTTTTACCTTTTTAAATGTGAAGGCCATACTGCATAGCTTTCTTTGTATTTTTTGGGATGACTTTTTATTAAATTTCTAGGACATCTGAATCAGTGACTGTGGCAAACTGTAATTGTTCGTCCACTATTATGATTCAAGTATTATCCAAAGTGAATAACCTCTAATATTTTGTAATAGTGAACCAATCAGATTGTTCCATTCTCCAGTATATAATAAATCAAGTTATTTTTAAGTTTCCTGATCATTCATTCATTCATCCATTACTCGCCAGGCCATTGCAGGGCAAGCATCGCATTAGTATCAGTAAATGACAAACAATAATTTATGTTGTTTATTGTTTTATTATATTGTTTAAAAATTTTCATCTACCAGAATTCAGCTGTGTTTTGGACAGCTTGTAGGTGGTCAGACCAGGTTGGATTTTTCAGCAGAGTGGGGTCTCGGGTGAAGCAAATCAATAACCTGCTAAATAAACTATGGTTACCATTATATGCATATGGCTTCTCCATCAAACATAAATGGCACACAGCTAAACCATCTGTTTGTCCTCTAGCAAGCAAAAAATAAAAAAAATAAAAAAATTATATACCTAACATAATGGCTTATAAACACTATTTAGTAATCAATATCATAAGCTAATGGTGGCTAATATTGGACTGAAGAAATCCAGTGATATGCCTCTCTAATAATCAATATCATTATCATTATTCATTTTTAAAAGCTTTCTTATTTGTTTGCTGTGGTTAGTGGTGTCAGATAATACTTCACTGCTGTGATAGCTAGCTAAATTTCCTGCATGACGTTATACAAACTAATTTGATAATCCTCTCTATTGGACAATAATGAAATAACCTTTCAGATTTCCTAGAGATATGATAGTGAACATTCCTTTATTATCTTGGGAAATTCAGCTTTGTGTGGCCCGCTACACAGCCGAAACACAGAGCAAGCTTGTTTACCTGATAGACCGTCTTTGTCAGAGGGTAAATTGTTTCCTGCTTCCTTATCGACTGACAAACCTGATCCATAAATGGTTGACTTCATAACGGGCTTACTGTTGTGTAGTTTTATTAAATAAGTAGTGTTTGAATTGTAAATCGAAAACATTCCTTTCTGCCACCACATACCCTCTGGCATAGATGATCTACCAGTTTGACTTGCCTGGCTTGTGATTTGGCAGTTAGTAGTTGGTTGGACTAAGCTGGATTTTTCAGAAGGGGGACTAGCTACAACACGTTTACATACACTATATTTTCATTGTATGAAAGCAGGAGCTGCTGATGGGTCAAGGATATTTCACAGAAAGCAGAAAACAACATGGCTGTGTATATGGCAGGTGAAACTGTGTTGCTGTGGTTTTCACACTTCTAAGTGTCAATGCTTAGTTGAGAAACAAGCCACCCATGTTTAATTTACAGCTAACAGCTGTACACCATTAAGAAACTGACAAAAACACACAGGCCAAAATTGTACATAGAGCTTTAAATTTGCATATACAAGGTGGACCAGTATGGTGTATATGTGCAATAGTGCTTAAAAGCTTAGCAAACTTTTGCAGGATACATTCATACCAGTGTAACATCCATTACAATATTGCTCAAATAAAAACCTGGCAAATTGTGTGGAGCAATTGATGGTCTGCTATCAGTTACTGCATATCTATTAACAGATTAAAAATAAAAAGGTGTGTGTTGTTCTTGATGATTGTGTAAATGCCTGTGTATGTGTGGGTCTGTGAGAGCAATTGTTAGTTTTGATGTAGACACACTTTCATGGCTTTCTGCTTGAATTCTCATGGTCATCATCATTATCTATGAGTATTCTATGAGCATGCACTACAAGCATTTGTGGCGTAAAAGACCTCAGAATAAAGAGTGACGCCACTTTTTAGACAGGAAGCAAGTTTCACCCTTAACTGGGAGATGCTTTAATGGCCCACATTATCTGCTCATTGCAAACACTTACATGTGTTTTTGGTTACAGTAAAAGGACAGCTCGGTTTCATGGTTGGTCAGTCAAATCTCATACAGTATTCAACATTCGTCTCTGCTGGTAAACAAGGAAATGCTATTGTAAAAAAAAAATTGCTCAAACAAAAAAAGGGAACTCACTTCTATCTTTGGTGTGGTTGAAAGGCTGTTAATCACACAATTCGCTGTAATTCAACACAAATATTCCCTTTTGTCATGTTATTACTGATATTGTGTAGTGCACACATAACTTTCAGAAAAGCAGTGCTAGAAGAAAATTCGTCTCTTTCCTAATTTTACTCATTAAGCCATTTTTATTCCCACCCACTCTCAGTATAAAGACCAAATCTGTTATGGTTATCAAGAGCTTTTATCAGGCTGACTTACATTCAGGTGCTCAATATAGTTTATAATTTCTTTTAAGCTCTTTTTCCAGTGCTGGAGGGCATTTAATCTTCACAAGATCTGTGTCATCTTATTCATCAGTCTAAGCCCCAGACTCAAAGGGGAAGTCCTTTTTTTCTTGAATAGCACTTTCATCTGTTCAAACATGAGGTCTTTACTAAATTAGAACAAACAAATACCTTAACACTAATTTGAAGTATCATATAAACATTGCTTTTTGTTGTTGTTGTATTCAAATTGGACATCACCAACACAGTGCTGATTAAGTGCTATACCCCTGGAGAATATCCTGGATGGTTTATGGCTGCATATCCCAATGATCAAAACAGAGTGGTGACTTTAAATAAACAGCCGAATAGCTGGCCAGTGTGACTAGTCCTAAGAGTCCCAGGAAACCAAATAAATACTGCAACCATTTCAAAGTGTAATGATTTAAGTTGCACTTTCACTCTGTGTTGTTTTGTGTGATTTACAGAGACAACAGTTGCATAAACGGATCTCCTAATTTTTCTTAATTTGTTGGTTTTCTGCCTGCAAGCAACAATATTTGCTCCTTTCCCCCATGTTTTTCTGTTTATTCAGGCAGTACACAGTTAAAAAAAAAAAAATTAATAATAATAATAATAAAAAGCCTTTTCAGGCCCTGCGATGGCCTGGCGTGCTGTCCAGGGTGTACCCCGCCCTCGCCCAGAGTCGGCTGAGATGGGCGCCAGCCTCCCCGCGGCCCTAATTAGGATTAAGCGGATCAGAAAATGAATGAATGAATGAAAAAGCCTTTTTCGGATTATAGCTGGACTAAGTTCAGTGTCCATGAAAGAACCTGGTTGTGCTATTTCTAGGCCCCTTATTTATCAAATGTCTCATACTAAGATCTCGGGCCTGTATTCATGCAAAAAGGAGCTCAGAACAGCAGTCTTGCTGCATAATGATTGATAATACATGTCATTTGCTTCTCATGTGTAGGCCTGTAATATTAGTGAGCTCATATGCATTTAAAAAAAATTAGGAAAGAAAATCACAGTGGTATGCTATGAATGTAATCAGATAGGTCCAGCACACAATTATTGATATACTGAAAGACACAATGTTCTCTTTAATTAGGTTTGTGGAAGGTCAAGCTTTTACACATACTCTGCCTGCATGACGTAGAGGATGAAATTTAAATAGTGTAAGACTGATTAGTGACATATAAGGAAAAACTAAGACACTAAGCAAATATTAGTATAAAGACTTAGTGGATGTGAAACACCTCTTTTTATAAACTGTGATGAAATTTGAGTTTCACTACCACAAAATGTTTCTGGAATTTACCTTCATAGACTCAGTGTTTATCATATAGTAAGCTTTGGAGTTACCATTTTTTGCAGACTTTTTTTTATACTAACATAGAAAGCATGCACAGCATTGTTCTTCAGACAGGAAATAGAAAAAGGAGATAACAAAAATAAAAATGTTATCATACTCTACTTACTGAATGTTACAGGAAAAACAGAACAGAAACTTCATACTTCTTCTTAAGGAATAATCATCATTTCGTAATTTTTACACAGGAAAGTAGTAGTTTGTGCAACTCTTGTCACATTACAGATCTTGTGCCTCTGATTTTGTTATTTTACAATGATTTAATGTAAAAACACAACTAAATAATGAAAAAATTGGGAAAATGGTCTCTTGAATTGCATGAATTATAATGAATTATTCACCATGATCTAATGTGATAGACAGACTGTCTGAATTATAACTAAAGCACAGGCATGATCTGTTTGTTTACTGCTCAAAAATGTATTATCTGGTATAAAACCATGCTTTATAGATCTGCCTTTTGCTAAATATTCAGTGTACAATGTGAAAATAAATACCACTGGACAGTGGATAAGTATATGTGTTTTTTTTTTTTTTTCCGACCGTTTATTCATTTCATACATTGCCTTTGGAACTGACTTATCTGATTTATAACTGATGAATTGACTTGACATTGTGAAATATTTATTATTTTATAGCCTGGTACTGTATCATCAGTACTGAACATTTCACACTATCATTATCAGTGCAATGCAAACTTCATGAGAAAACCGTGAGGATGTACATTGAGGCCACAGGTGTCAAACTCAAGGCCCACAGGCCAGTTCCGGCCCGCCAACTCATTTTTTGTGGCCTGCAAGAGCTTTTAAAGAATATGATTGTCATACATGCCCTGCGATGGCCTGGCGAGCTGTCCGGGGTGTACTCTGCCCTCGCCCAGAGTCGGCTGAGATGGGCGCCAGC
>JAQMYF010000013.1:11564732-11571358 GCA_030014195.1 Neosilurus mollespiculum | reverse complement strand
GGCTGAGATGGGCGCCAGCCTCCCCGCGACCCTAATTAGGAATAAGCGGTTCAGAAAATGACATGACATGACATTGTCATACATTATTTGCATTAACCGCCACCATGAAACGTAATTCATCATCCTTCCACTAGGTGGCAGCCATCAATTTCAATAAACATCTATTCATTTATGATTCAAGAAAGATTGTGTTGTCAGAAAAGGAAAGTAAAAAAAGAAAAAGAGAGCAAATATCTAAATTAATCATTTACAAACAAACCCAGGACCTTCTTGCTGTGTGGAGGAAGTGCTAACCGCTACACCACTGTGCCCATGTAATAAAATAATTCAGAGCTATAATAACTCACTTTCACTCATTTGCACAACTGTTTAATCCTACTAGGTTCACAGGGAGGCTGGAGTCTATTTCAGCCAACACTGGGCAAAGGTGGGGTACACCCTGAACAGCTCGCCAGACCATTGCAACAACACACACAAAACATTTTCACACACACCTGGGGAATTAAGCCGGAATACCCAGAGAAAAGCCACACAAGTGGGGTGTGTGTGTGCGTGTGTGTGGGGTGGTGGCGGACATGCAAACTTCATGCAGAAATGCCCTCCCTGAGCCCAGGACTCAAACCCAGGACCTTCTTTGCTGTGAGGCGAACGTGTTAACCACCATCGTGCCAACTATGTTAACACCAATCAGCCATGACTTTAAAACTACTGAGAGCTCAAATGAATAGCAGTAATTATCTCATTACAGTGGAATCTGTCATGGGGAGGGGTACATTAAACACTAAGTGAACAGTCAGTTCTTAAAGGTGGTGTGTTGGAAACATGAAAAAATGAGCAAGCATAAGCACCTGGGTGAATTGGACCAAATTATCAGAGCAACTCCAAAACTACAGGTGTTGTGGAGTGCTATTGGGATGCAGTGGTTTGTACCTAACAAAAGGGGTACAAGGAAGGACCAATTGTGAACCAGAAGCAAATTGCTGAAAAAGTTAATGCTGGCTATAATGGGAAGGTATCAGGACACACAGTGCATGGCTGATTGCTGCTGCATGGCTAAGTACCAGCCAGAGTGCCAGTCAGAGTGCACATGCTTGACCCCTGTCTACCACTAAAAGTGCTTATAACAGGCAATGCGAGTATCAGAACTGGGACATGGAGGAATGGAAGAAGATAGACTGGTCTGATGAATCACATTTTGTTCATCATATGGACAGCTGGGTGCAAGTGCCTTGCTTTCGTGGGGAAGAGATGGCAACAGAATGGACTATGTGAAGAAGACTATCAGAAACAGTGTGATGTTTTGGGCAATGTTCTGCTGGGAAACTTTGGGTCCTAGGATTCATGAGGATGTTACTTTGACATGTATAAACTACCTAAATATTATTGTAGACCATGTACACCCCTTTATGGAAATTATGTTCCATAATGGCAGTAGACACTTTCAGCATGATAATGGAATGGTGTGAGAAAAATTGGGCTGAAAATTCCCCTTTTGTGGGATATGCTGGTCCAAACATGAGTCCCCACCTAAAAACTAACAGGAATTAAAGAATGTGCTGTGAACTGCTTGGTACCAGATACCACATCACTGTCAGAGGTCCCTTGATGAGTTAGAACTATTTTGGTGAGAAATATGTTGGTGGTTTGAATGTGATTGCTGATCGGTGTGTGTGTGTGTGTGTGTGTGTGTGTGTGTGTGTGTGTGTGTTATACGGGTGAGTGGGTGTGGGAAAATGTAGTATAGTTCCAATATCTGAGTCCAAAATAGCAGCAGATTTAAATTTAAATTTTTAATTTAATTAATTAATTAATTAATTAATTTAACAAGAGAAGGTAGGTTACTGCACTCTGCATTTGAAAAATACCAAATTATATATTTTCATTGGTTGAGAGAAAAGTGTGTTCAGGTTCCAACTGTTAAATGAAAAATCTATACAAGTGTGTATGTGACATCCAAATATATTCTGGCTCTTATACCATGTTCATGTTTATCCTCAGGGAGGTGAATTAGTTTTTGTAGCAATTTTAGTATTCTAATGAAATTTGACTGTGGCTTTTAATTTGCAATGGATATGAGCACAACAGAATAATTAAAAACAGCTCTTTTATTAGTAATTGAACATAAAACTGGGCTTTTCAGGACATTATGTGATGGCCATGCCTGTTTGTCTGAGGTCATTTCTGCCAAATCTGAATTCACTTATTGCTAAATAATAATCTGCAAGTATGACAAAAATGTAAAGCCACACATTACTTAAAAGGTGCAGTCACAAACCACAAATTCCTGTTTGTTTTGAACACATTTGAAAAGTCTGATATAGTCACAATATCAGTCACAATATTTAATAAATAAAAAAACATATCCACTTCAACTGTATTTCAGGTTACTCTTGAAACCACTTATTTCCTTCCTTTTTGAAATCACGGTTAGTCTCAAACAACTTAATGACAATGGCTTCATGAGGTCTGAGTGTTATAGACTGAAGATTCACTGGACCAGATCTGTCTAGACCTGTGCTGGTTATAATCAGTCCACTTTCAGGGAGACTCATGGTCCAATTAAAGTCACGAGACTCTGAATCCAAGTTCAAGATCACCAAGAAGTGAACGCACCCCCACGAGCGCAGGAAGGCTAGGGGTGGTGTAGCTGTGGAGTTTGTGGAACCAAATGAAGTGGTATTGAACGTGAGAAAGGTGAAAGTGCCGTAGAGTAGAGCTTCTTCGTGGAAACAAGCGCGGCTCAGAGAATGGAAGAGAGCTCTGGAGGACATCGGGTGTGGCTGTTTCTGCAAGATATCAGTTAAATAATTTCTATAAATAGGACTGAATTGTAGCAGATAATTTAAAAGTGTGTGTGAATTCAAATCATGTGGTTTATAATGAAAAAAATGTAGGTGTTAAATTTGACACAGGGGTCAGAGAAGGGTTGTACCCTGTAAGACTTCTTTTATCAGTTTATCAGATTTACAGTTTTTTGACTGAATATGTCTGAGCAGTTTATTGTTAGAGTTAAGTGGTCAAGAGTCCAGCAGTGGCAGCTTAGTGGTGCCAGGATTTGATCTCACAAGCTTCCAGTGAGTAACTCAACACCTTAATCATTGAGCCACCACCAACTCAGTGTCTAATAGACAGCAGTGAGATCAAGATTTATCCACAGATTGATTTATCACTCTTGTGGACTTTATTTTTTTTAGTGTAGTTTGTTTACACACATTAAGCTTCAGCTATATTTAAGAGTTAAGAGAATTTTTGTTAATCAGTCTCACTATTGCTCTATCGCTATTTTCCCCCTTCATTTTAGACCAAATTTATTCCGAAATTTTCCTGTTTAATACAGATGGAATAGAGCATATTTAAGGCTGTGTGCTTACTGGTGCTTGACTAATTTCATCACCATATCCGATAACAGGAGTCCCAGGCAAGGTCATCATCAGGACCATGACGACTTTCTGCAGCTTCCAGGCTACTGGCCCACCTACCTAAAACACACACACACACACAGTGAGACACAGATACATATAACCATATACTGGCAATGTGAAATACAGTGCAAGACTTTATGATCCAGTCATTTCAGTTACTAAAATAATAATAATATTTGAATTGAGGGGGCTCTGAGTTCAAGAATTTCATTGCCGGTAGTGATGTTTCATTGTTACCTGTATATGACAAATAAACTTGAAACTTGAAACTACTAATAATATAAAATCCTACAGCAGAGACCGAAAACCACTGGAGTCAGTTTCATTCTTTCATTTTCCAAATCATGTTAACTTACTTGGGTCACAGAGAGGCTGAAGCCTTCCTCACTACACTGGAGGAAACCAGGGTATCTGGAAGAAATCTCACGCAAGAACGGCATGAACATACAAATTCCACACAGAAATTGTGTGAGGCAGGCATGTTGACCTCTATGCCAGCATGCCAGCTCTGGGGTCACCGCAACTGAAAACAATTACGGTAAATTCTGGATCAAGTATGTCTGACCTAATGTACAGTACAAATATATGATAAATCTACAATTCTCACTCTGGCAGTCATGGTTGTGTGTTGTCAGATATTTGAATACACATTTTGACGCTTATGACAATTTGCATATTTTACATTTACACTCTTATCCAGAGCGACTTAAAATTATAATTTTTCATATATAACTGAGCGTTAAGGGCCTTGCTCATGGGCCCAGCAGTGGTGATATTGGGGATTGACCTTCGGATCAGTAGCGCATCGCCTTAACCACTAAGCCACCACTGCCTTAGTTTACCTAAGCTACTGTAAAATACATCATCTAACAAAGCTGGATGATTCTGCTGTTGATATAAGATTAGTATGTGTTATCTATTTAGCTATATGGTCTAGGGTTGGGGCATACAAAATGTATAACTGAAAGTCTAGATTAACTTACATGACTGAATGGTGGCAGATACCTTTTAATGCTTAACAATTAATGATTTGTTAATGGCTGTAAAATAGTGGTTGTATTTTGTTTTATAGATGTGAGATGAGAGCTGAGACACACGTGTTCTATATTTAAGAAGAATACATTTTCTTATCTGTAATAAGATCATTAGCCCTTAAGCAAATTTCCAGTCTGAAGCTTCCTTAAGTGAAATAATTTACATAATTGCATGTAATTTGATAAATCACAACATTTTGCTACAGAAGATGCCCTGGTTCAAGTCTGGATTCTCCCCATCCCAAATTTTAATCGACTCTGCTATGGTATTTTTCCAGTTCAGCCTACAGAAATACTCTGCTGGGTTCATATCTGGACGCAGTCTGGTAGCAGACAACCTACAGGTCTACTGTAGTATTTTTTGAATTGTAAGGTCAATAAAAGGTCAAAAAAAATTTTTTTTCATTCACATGCATTATTTTGTTTCTATTCCCTGATTTCACTTTTGTTCTGCCTAATAATAGTGCCAGGATGTTTCCTGACTGCTAAGGCTGCTACCAGGGTGTTGGTTTCCTTTTGGTTTTAGCCCACATTTCCACAGACTGAATTCAGTTTGTGGTTTATTTTGATATTTCACCTTCTGTTCCATATTATCTCAAAAGTTTTCTCTGGTACAGAAATACTGTAATAACTGTACTGTATTGTTCCAAACAGTTTGTCAAACAAGACGTCTTTGGCACCCTGACATGTGACATCTGTGTAAATGTTAGTGTTCTGCTTGGATATAAAGCACAAGAGCCTGGCCAACAACTGAAAATCCAGATTTATGATAAGGTCCTATACATTTATTAATACATCAGGGTAACCCAATAAAATCTCCAACATTTCAAAGGTGAATTAAAAAAGGTTAAGATAATCAAATTATTTTTTGCACAGATGAAATTTCATTTAATAAAGTTTTATTCATCATTTTCTGCACACATGAAACTTAGTGAGGCAGGAGTAGCGGTGTTAAGGTCTCTTGGGAGCCCAACCCCAACCTGAACCCCTTTATTTTGAAAAATTCAATGTGTGATTTCAGAAAAGGAAGCTACAGCACACACAGCATGAAGATCAATGGAAGTACTGAGGGAAATGTTTCCGGATCGGGTGATCTCGTTACATGGCAATGTTGGGTGGCCAGCCCATTCCCCTGACCTCGCTTCCCTTGTGATTTTTGTGATGTGATCTCTAAAACATAATGGGTAAAAACTGTAATGAAAGTAGTTTCATGTGTGCTAATAGTTATTTGATTGACTTTAATGATTTATTTTCGTTTACCTTTTAAATGTGGGAGGTTTTACTGGGTCACCATCTATAATAAAGCGTTGCTATGGGTGGATTTGATGATTTCTTTTGTTTAATACTGCAGTGAAGTTTCACTATGCAAAAATTTCCTCTAATTGTAGTACTCTGTCACAGACTGTTGTTTGTTTCGTGTATACATTGTGTAGCCCTTGTGTCGTGTAAATTATTACACGACATTGTTATGAAGAACAAAACAGAATTCGATGTAATCCATAAACTCCTCGTATGAAACTCCTTCTGGTACATTACAATGAGTTTTACTCTCTGCAGCTTTTGGGAAAGTGACCCATGAGCTATTAGTCAAACACATTTCTTTTGTCATAACGTCAGTATTGGCAAGTCTGAAGGGAATTATGCACTTTCCTAGAATTGTTATGTTCTAAAATTGAACCATGTCATAAAGTTAAGAATACTATCCCACTGTGCATTTCCTGTTTAAGAAATGAACAAACCTTTTTTTGATTATTTTTTATGAATGATAACTTTTGGCAATAATTGATGCCAAAGAGTTGTCTGCTTTTGTTGGGAAATCTAGCTTGAGACTAGTGAATAAAAACAGTGTCATTTAAGCAATTAAGGATTGTGAGTTCTAAAAGAATATCTGCTCACTCTCCAGCTCAGCCATTGTCCATGCAGGGTCTTTAGCTTGGACTCTATAGCTACAGCTACCACGGGAGAGGATAATGGATGTGATGATGCAGGAATCAGATACTTTGATACCAACTCCACCAGAGAGCTGTTTTTAGCTGAGTCTGAAACATTTAGCCCTGGAACAGAATCCCTCATTTCCCTCATCATTATAATCCTGCAAGAAAATAGGACAAGAAACATTCAATCATGTAAAATCATTTGTGGAACACACAGCTGATCAGAATAAATACTA
>JAQMYF010000013.1:11559732-11562232 GCA_030014195.1 Neosilurus mollespiculum | reverse complement strand
AGGGCCCAATAAAAGTGGTATTGGTGTAAAGGGTGTATCCTTTTTTGTTTGTTTGTTTGTTTGTTTGTTTGTTTTATCTACCTGCTTTGTGACTTTCAGTGATGAACTGGTGGACCTCAGATAAATTACCAATTCTCTGTTCAATCTGAGTCAGGTTTAGAAGAGAGACATCAGGCCTGAACAGCCCCTCCAAGATCATAACCCCGACTCTCAAAGACTTCAGGTACGGCAACTTCTTAGAAATTCCTAAATGAAATGTAGAACGCTCCAATTAGAGATGTATTTAATAAACCAAAGATTTCAAAACCAGAAAAATACTGACAAAGTATAGACCCTGTGCATGGAGGCTGGACATTGAGAAAGGCGGATTTAAGCAATTCTGACTCATTGCAAAGAAGATAGTGTGCACAAACATTGTGACAGCAATGCTAGAAACAGAACTGCTCTTTTTAAGTGAGGGACAAATATGTTTCCCTTTAAATTTCAGACTGTTCATTCTATGGTTTGGCTATGTACAACCAGGCTAGTCACCACAAGGTACCACAATAAATAACCTAATTAGCACATTTATCATAGTAGGGGTGCATAACATATTACATTACTATAGTATACCCTGCCTGCCCTTAGTTTAAGGCAAACTGATGTACAGCATACAAAGATGTTTCTGTACAACTGTGTGCTAACAACTGTTTGGGGAAGCATATGTGTATATATGTAATGCATTCAGTACTGTACATTATTGTAATTTTTTAATTTAAAACTTTGTTTTGATGCTTTTATTTACTGAATTCTATTTTATTAAGCCAATTCAAAAACATTTCAGATTTCCAAACATAATTTTTCTACAGGCAGCACAGTGGCGTAATAGTTAGCACATCCGCTTCACAGCAAGAAGGTCCTGGGTTTGAGTTCCGTGCTCAGGCGTTTCTGTGTGGAGTTTGCATATTCTCCCTGTGCTTGTGTGGGTTTCCTCCAGGTACCCTGGTTTCCTCCCACAGATCAAAGACATGCACATTAGGTTAATTGGCTGTTCAAAATTGTCCCTAGGTGTGCGTGTGCATGGCTGTGTGTGTTGGCCCTCAAGGGTCTAGTGAGTTGTTCAGTGTGCACACCGCCTTCGCCCATTATTGGCTAAGATAGACTTCAGCCTTCCTATGACCCTAGTATTATTTAAGTGGTTTGAAAAATAGGTTACTGAGTAGTTTTCCAGCACAGAAAAAAAAAATGGTCAGGAAAGACAGCAGCAAGTTCCACAAGGGACCATTTTCCACACAAAACACATAAAGAAGGCTGCTGGGTTTTGTATGTGAAACTGAGAAGCAAGGGCAATTGTCAAAGACTGCAGAAAAAAATGAAGCTGGTTTTGCAGCATGTGCTGAAAAACCTACCAGCTAATTACCTCTGTGAAGTTGGTTATATTTGTGGTTTGTTTGTCAATCTCCAAGCAGGATTGCGCAAAATCTATTGACCAGATTCCCAAGGAGGAACCCGTTAAGTTTCGGCATGGATATGAGTCATGAATCTAGTTTTACTTGCTCAAATATCGCAAGAGAGGCATCTGACCTTGGAGGAGGTCTGCACTCCCTGAGTATTTTTGTAAACTTACAAACATGTGATTTCCCTATTTTTCAAGATATCTTTGCTCTACTTTTTTTTTTTTTTTTTTTTTTTTTTTTTTTACATGTAACTGTTTTGCAGGGAGGCACAGTGGCGTAGTGGTTAGCAAGTCCACCTCACAGCAAGAAGATCCTGGGTTCAAGTCCCAGGCTTGGGCATTTCTGTGATCTCCCCATGCTTGTGTGGGTTTCCTCCGGGTATTCCAGTTTTCTCCCTCAGACCAAAGACACGCACATTAGTCTAATTGGCTGTTCCAATTTGCCCCTAGGTGTGAGTGTGAATGGTTATGTGTGTTATCCCTGCGATGGTCTGTTGAGCTGTTCAGGGTGTATCCTGCCTTTGCCCAGTACTGGCTGAGTTAGGCTGCAGCCTCCCTACCACCCTATTAGGATTAAGCAGTTCAGCAAATGAGTGAGAGAAGTAAGTGTTTTGCACAGAATGGTATATACAGAGACTAGATATATAAATAAACACCCAAAATTTCAGAATGAATATTTGCTGGTTGAAAAAGAGGCTTGCGTCTTGCTGCTCGGCCATAAAAGCCCATTTGATGAAAATAACATGTAACAGATTTTGAACTGGTTTAGATGACTTCTGCAATGACTGAGGCCTTGGAATAGGGATTTTTCTCCACTGCTCTCTTCACGGACCTGATGGTCCAGGTTGACCATTGACAGAGGAATATTCAAATTGTCAGCTATTTTATATTTTAATTGTCGTCCTCTTTGAAAATCTGACAATTCTTGAGCTCCTGGAGTGCGAAGCACGCTTGCATAACTTTAGCACAACTTTGTGCATCTTTTTACAGCAGTCTGACTAGTGTCCATTAAATTCATATTGACTGATGACTACAGTTTTGAGGATGTGTATTTACTTGAGTCTG
>JAQMYF010000013.1:11536057-11547119 GCA_030014195.1 Neosilurus mollespiculum | reverse complement strand
GTTCTGAAGGCAAAAGGGGGTCCAACCCGTTACTAGCATGGTGTACCTAATAAAGTGGCCGGTGAGTGTGTGTGTGTATATATATATATATATATATATATATATGACAAATAGTTTACTGTAAAACATTTCGTATCTATTGATTGGCATTTAAATAACATCATTATTATAATTACATTTTATAATTAATGAAATAATTATAAATTAATATATAAATCTGCATTGCATAATTAGGGACAGACACTTCAGTTAAAGAGTAAAATGACTAATTCCCTGCTGATGAACATGTTTGTCATTAATGGCTCTTATTGTATTCTGGATTTGGATTCTTTTATTCTCGACTTTTATTGCTTTAAAGTCCTTTGATGTCCCATGATGAAGATTGCTGTTATGTAAATGTGAGGCTTCTGATTTAGTTTCCAAGGCAACCACCACTAGTTAGAATCCTCCGAGCCACCAATATCCTATGGTGAAGAAAACACATGACATATCATTAAAACTGGGGATATTATAAAATGTTTTCTGCAGTGTGAACTAACTGTTGCTCATTCACAGTACAAGCTTTGATAATCTATTGTTTTTTGAGTTTTCTCTTCATACAGCACTTTTTCTTCTTGTTTTTTTTTCTCCTAATATAACATGGCCTCAGTATTTGATTTGTTCTTTTTACCATTCCGGTATTATCAAGCAATAAAGAATAAAGCATTGATTGCATATTTTGTGCACAGAGCAGTTTCAGTGTTTTGCTCATTTCAGCGTAGTCTTAAGTGTGTATGAAAGCATCAGTCAGTTCAGGGCATACCACTGGTTCAACAGGTCTGAAAGCTGCTGAATATTTCTGGTATGCAGCGATTATGCAGTCTCTCCTGTGAAGGAGAAAAAGAGGACAATAAATACATTTCTTTTCTTTTCCTTCTAATACCTTAAAATGATCCATTTAATTGTTCATGCATATCACGTAATTCAGAACCTGGAGAACATGTTCCACTCACTTGCTTGTAATGCCTCCACCTGGTGGAAGTCCTGGGATATTTTCACTTGAAAGGAACTTTATCACATAAAGCAGATCAGGCTCCTCATTTTTAGACCTGATCACTTGAATGATCTCTGTGTACAAAATGATAAGAAGAGGTCTGATTAGACGGCGGCATGTCGGCACAGTGATTAGCACGTTCACCCTCACAGCAAGAAGGTCCCGGGTTCGATTCCCGGGCTCAGAGCATTTCTGTGTAGTATCCTCCCAGTCGATAAACATGCACAGTAGGCTGATTGGCTGTTTCAAATTGCCTGAAGGTGTGACAATGAGTGTGAATGATTGTGTGTTGGCCCTGCAATGGTCTGGCGAGATGTTCAGGGTGTACCCCGCCTTCGCCCAGAGTCAGCTAAGATGTGCGCCAGCACCTAATTAGGATTAAGCGGCTTAGAAAATGAATGAATGAATGTTTGATTCGATTTTTAGATATGTACTACAGTAACTTGAGATGCTGAGAGTTTGAATGTGTGTAGTATTTTCTAGTACAGAATAAGAAAATAACCTTTTACTTTGAGGTCTAGGAGTACTTCCAGCTCTGCCTCTCGTTGCAATGCTTCAGGAGTGACTTGTGGAGAGCCACTGAAGCAGATGATGATGATGCTCATGTTGTCCAGACTTCCCTGTAATTTATAAGGAGAAAACAAAAATCAGTGGACTTGATGAGCCACAGGTTGCAATCGCTTAATACCAAAAAATCTGCCAATAATTCATTCATTTGTTCAGTTTCTTAACCACTTTATACTACAAGGTTGGAGCTGGAGGCTGGACCCCACCTAAGCCAACTCAAAGCCGAGGTACACTCTAAACAGTTCACCATTCTACTGCAGGGCCAACACACACCCAACCATTCACAATCACATTCACACCAAGGGGCAACTGAAAATATCCAGTTAGCCTAATGTGCATGTCTTTGGACTGTGGAAGGAAACGGGTACACAGAGAGAACATGCAAACTCCACACAGATTCACTCTAACTGCACCCAGGACTGTGAGATGGTCAACCACTATGCCACCATGCTGCCCATATCTGTTATTCCATTATTTACATAAAAATGCATTATTCTTTATATGAAATAAACAAATAGATAATGCTATTCTGTCCGTTAGGAATGTTACAATCCACCATGGGATCCAGAGGTTTAAGAGTTTATATTTTGTTAAAACACCACTGAACCCTATAAAACTTAAAGAAGATGAACTGCAGAACAAAATGTGCATATATTCCCCATTACATCTGCAAGATGTGACCTTATAATATAATTTTATTAGTGCTCGGCGAATCTGCTTTGAAGTAGGAAATCGTTAGTTACATAAGTTTCCTATTAACTAGCTGTCTTTTGTGAGAGGAAAAAGCTTTTGCAAACTACTCCAAAAGAACATTTCTTCATTTCTTGTGCTCTGTGTTTTTTTACTGCCATGACTAATCACACGCAAGTACCCAAAACCAAAAACATTCACAGTAGGCTAATTGGCTGTTCCAAATCACCTCTAGGTGCGAGTGTGAGTGTGAATAGTGGTGCGAGTGTTGCTCCTGCGATGGCCTGGCGAGCTGTCCAGGGTGTACTCTGCCATCACCCAGAATCGTCTGAGATTGGCACTAGCCTCCCCGTGACCCTAATTAGGATTAGCAGCTTAGAAAATGAATGAATAATTATCATTATCCTCATCATCATCAGTAATAACAAATATTATTAGATATTTAATTCATTCATTTCCTGAACTCATTCATTCGTTCATTTTCTGAACTGCTTAATCCTAATTAGGTCCGTGTCAGCCAACTCCGGGCGAGGGCAGAGTACACCGTGGACAGCTCGACAGGCCACTGCAGGGCATAAATATTTAATTTATGATATTTTTTATAATAAAATCTACAAATATAAATGAACAGTGTTAATATTGTTTTATTTATATGATTTGTGTTGACATTGGAATCTTGCATTGTCAAAGAAAATGACTGAAAAATTTTAGATTCGAAATTATACCTATCAGCCTTTCAGAAATGTAATGCTTATTTGAGCTGGTTGTCTACTTCTACATTTTTTTAGAATGATAGAAAAATTGAGCTGAAATATAGAGTAATATAATGAATGGGTCTAAAGACCTGAGGTCTAAACTCGTAGACATCCTCAAGTTTTTAATCTTCCATGATTGAGCATCCTTAAGCCGAGGACGTAACATGTAACATGTTAAAATATTCAGTGATGTCTTTTCACACAAAATACTGGACTCAGCTTATCTTGACTGTAATTTCTTTAGACACAAAAATAAGTAATACCCTAATTAAAAACAAAGGCAGGAGTCAAAAAGATGGTAAATGAAACTGACACAAAAACATACAGAAAATCTTATTATTCACTTTAACAGTTTCGAGCAATCATCCCTTGCCAGCTTATCAACTTTGTGTGACTTGTAGTACTATTTGTTGGGACTCTAACCTTATAGAGGCAGAGGTCAATGACTTGTGAGCAGACTTCCCTCAAATCATCACACACTGAAAGCCGGTTATGCACAAAGGCGCACAGCTCTTCATTACTGATGGCGTCCCAAACTCCATCACAAGCGACCACTAAGAATTCATCACTGGGCGAGCGCTCCAGATCATAGACCTCTGGTTCAGGGGACACCAGCTGCTCAGTCTGTGTCCTCCATTCCACCTCCTTAAAGGTGAAATCTCCAAGGGCACGAGATACAGCCAGTGAGCCATTGATGCGCTGCAGTGTGACTGAGCCTCCTGCATTTTGTATGCGCTCCTTCTCACGCGGGTTGCAGGGCTTGTGGTCCTCAGTATAGAAGACCACCTGTCCATTGCGGCATAGGAAGGTACGGGAGTCACCGCAGTTGATAAAGTAGATGTTTCGTGGAGAGATCATGACAGCAGTCGCTGTAGAACCACTGCGGTCCCAGCCACTGGTCTGGGCCAATTGATGCATGTGGCGGTCGATGCCTAAGAACCCATCTCGGATGCAACCTTTCACTTGCTCCACATTTTCTTCTGCAACTATGCTACCTAGAGAGGAGGGAGAGACATTATGTATTTTATAAGAAATTTAAGCTTGTAAAAAATGTAATATTGCAAACCATCAAAATTCAAATGAAAAACAAATAGAAATATTTTAGAGAGGAAAAAATGGGGGGAAAAACCACTGGCTGCACAAGTATGCACACCCATAAATTGAAACTTTGTTTAAAATGTGTGCTTGTAATACAACTCGCAGTAGCACCTCTTTGGAGATTTTGTTCCACACCCCTTTGCAAAAATGTACCCGAGATCTATGAAATTGTGTGGGAATCTTTAACTTACAGCCTCCTTCCAGTCATATGACAGGTTTTTGATAGGCTTTAGATTTGGGCTCTGACTGGGCTATTCCAAATTGTTGATCTTCTTTGTATAAAGCCACTTCACTGTCTGCCTGGATTTATGCTTTGAGTCATTATCATGATGGAGCATTATTTTTTTCTTCAACGAACAGGGGCCTGCAATCAAATATATCCAATTAGTTTAATGTGTATGTCTTTGGATTGTAGGAGGAAACCGAAATACCTGAAGAAAACCCATGTAAGCACGGGAGGAACATACAAACCCCCCACAGAAACGCCCTCCCTTGGGGCTCGAACGCAGAACGTTTTTGCTGTGAGGCACATGTGCTACACACTATGCCACCATGCCACTCTTTGTGTAAATACCCTACCTGAAAATAGGTGTAGTGCCACCTAGTGGGTTAAGTCATTCAAATCTACCATATGTAAATTCTGCCTCTAGTTATTTTTTGTAGTAATAGGAGAGTTATCTGTTATTTCCACCAGAATACAGGACATCTAAAGGTCTTTTTTATTTATTTATTTATTTTTTTAAAGAAGATGAAGAAACTATTACTGTGGTCAAAATTTTTTAAATCTGGTTTTCAATGATGCTGCCAGGTCCAAGTTTTAGGCCATATATTAGGAAAACTAGATTAGATAGGTGAATTTTACAGACATCTTCAGTTAGATTTGCCTATAACTTATACCCCTACCAAGTTTCAGAGCAAAATTAATGTGTAAGTGCAATTAACACAAACATTTTGTACTACATGTAGGTATAGGTAAGAGGCCCTGAAGTGGACTGGTGAGCAGTTCAGGGTGTACCCTGCCTTTCGCCCAGAGTCAGCTGGGTTTGGCTTTACCATCCCCATGACACTAAACAGGAGAAGTGGAACAGATAATGAATGAGTGAATGAATGAATGAATATATAGGTAAGAATCATTTCAGTTAGCCCTGTTTGCTTGAATACCCACATTTATGTTGTAAATAGGATGGCACTGTGGCATAGTGGTTAGCATGTTTGCCTCCCAGCAAGAAGGTCAATGGGTTCGAGTCCTGGGCTTGGGTGTTTCTGTATAGATTGACACTTACAGATTGGGGTATACAATGGGTATAGGCAATATAGGTGAATTTTACATACTGAGCATCGCAGGAGGTACTGTGACATGCTGATTTTTGTTCCACAAGAAACTGTGTGTGTCTCTGTCTGCAGTCCCTGAGTGCATGCTCAGTCCTAGTAAGTTATTGCCTTTCGCATGAGCTATATATTGTTCATGTTATTATTACTAGACATTTGAGAGCTTACAGAAATTGTACAAATTTAAAAAATTTTGCTATTTTTATTGCCTTTGAAGTTTTACCTTATATGTATGTCTTGCTGCTATGACAACCAAATTTCCCACATGTGATTAAAACTTCACGTATCTATCTATCTATCTATCTATCTATCTATCTATCTATCTATCTGTCTATCTATCTGTCTGTCTGTCTGTCTGTCTGTCTGTCTGTCTGTCTAGTAATATTACTATAGTCATAACATTTACATAGACAGGAACTTTCCAATAGGTCTAATGTCATTCAGATAACGCAAAGTAATATAACGTTAGGTCCTATTATACAACAACAAGAATCTGACATTGTTGGTCAGTTGGTGCCATGCGAAAGGTCAGTGAATGTGTGTACGCTCCACCAGTCATTTATATACATGTCCACTACGTCTGTTTTATAGTAGCCCGAATATGTGTTTTCACATGTTTTGCATGTGACATTTTTTGCTGGGTAATTTTTTTTTTCTTTATTTTTGCATGAGTTTGAATGTGCAACCAGGGTACTGTAATTTTTTTCTTTACATTTACCCTTAATATTTCTATTTGTTTTTTCAATTGAATTTTGTTGGCCTCTAAATTGCATTTATTGCATTAATAATCATCATCATCATCATCATCATCATAATAAAAGAAAGAAAAATCGGTATGATTTATCTTGTCTTTTTTTTATTTGTTTGTTTTTTTGCATCTGAAAACCTGGAATTTTTACAGGGGTGAATAGACCTTTTTAGGTCCACTGTGTATGTTTTACTTTTGGGATAAGTTTCGGAGAACCCATTGGCAGGTTTGTTTAAATCCTTTAAAAGGATTCTGAAAGGGTTTTTCTATTAAATTGGAGATCACTCAGAGTGGATATACTACACTATAGTAGGCATCCTGTTCTTTCTGGTCATATCTGTTGAGCTTCTACTTTACCTCCCAGAGGAAATCCTAAAACTTAAAAAGCAATGGATGTTGAATTATTCATTCATTCATTTTCTGAGACGCTTAGTCCTAATTAGTGTCACGGGGAGGCTGGCGCCTATCTCAGCCGACTCTGGGCGAGGGCAGAGTACACCCTGGACAGCTCACTAGGCCATCGTAGGGCCAACTCACATACAAATGATGTTTAATTATTTAAATTATCATTTCATTTATTAATTTTCAGATTTCTGTTAAACATTTCTGATCTGGAAATTAGCCTCACCCCATCTACTTCACCCTCCCCCTTTTCTTTTAAAGACAATCAGTTAAGATAAGACAGACAGAGAGAGAGCGAGAGAGAGCGAGAGAGAGAGAGATTTGATTGCAGTTCATTGCTATTCACTTCACATGCTACAGATGGCACTAGGTTTAGAGCTTATTTCAAATGTTTTATTTCACCTAAGAGACCACCAAATGGGTCTACTGCTCTTTGTAAAGGTTGTCCTCATGCAAAATTTGAGCAGGTACCTGTTGCAAGGATGTGATCGAGCAGATGTGTGGAACAGTACTGAGCCACTGTGCTTCCAGCATGCCCATCAAACACAGCAAAGTAACTCCAATCCGGAAGGCTGTCAGTCATCTCAGGCATGCATGTGTGGGCATCCTCCATTTGTGCACGCCATCCTTGCATGCTGGCCAGGGCATAGTTAACGCCCCACTTAGTCTCCCCCTCTGCAGTGTGCTTCTGTATTATTGGCCTCTCCAGGTAAGGGCTGGGTATCTCCTCAACATCATCATTATCCTCTTCAGAGTCCGAATCATCGTCTGCTTGTTGTTCGTCCTGTGCTCCCTTAAAAAAGAAAGTGACCATCTTTTCAGTCTCCTTCACCAGCTGTCGTAGGAAGGAGGGAACCTCCACAGTGCTGGCTCGCCTTGCCGTCCTCATAGCTACCTGAATTGTTATTCCTTCTATTCTTTAGTTTCCTCAGTCTAGACGTCTGTAAGGTTCAGTGCTTCACACTGGATCTTGGAGCTTGCAAAGAAGAATGCTTGTATTAAATACCTCTTAAACCTGGGTAATTTTTGTTAGATAATATTTGTAAAACACAATCTTTAACTCTATTATGTCTTTTTGTCCTTGAATAAAGCATAATGTAGATATTGTTACGGCTAGTTTTATAGTGCTAAACCTGGGCAGCTTACCTGGCTCTGTTCTCTGCACCAAAAGTGTTATTGGCTAGGCTATTTCTGTTCACTCATCCCTCAACCTGATCACCCCTGTGTGCCTTGTCTCTCCCACCCTCTGTTTTCGACTCTTGTTAATCCCTTCTACAGTAATGAGCTTGGATTAGATCATGTTGCTGCACTAACATTATGAACATGTCAGCATTTCCCAATGCCTCCAGACATTGAAACAGAATGCAGATATAAAATATGAGGCATGTTCTGTAAATAAGTATTTCATAACCACATATCTGGCACATATTTTTTGAGATGCAACAGGTTAACAACCATGTGAACTTAAACAAATACATTTCTGAAATGCATTTTGGAAGTGTGGGGGGTTGGATAAGGTTTCTCAAGGCAGCCAATATAATACTAGCTAATAGTATGACAAGAATAGTCTTTCCAACATTCAGTATAAATACCATAATTATGAGTATTATACACTAATATCTCTCTTAAGCCAATAATCTTGTGTATTTGGAGCTGATAACCTTTAAAGCCCTTTACATTCTTTAAATACTGAGCTTTATGCCTGAGCCATTCAGAAGAAACAAAGATTAACCTGTTCTTAGTGCAGCTCTGTACAAATCAACTCACCAGATTTCAGTTCACCCAAGAAAACCCAGGAAATCAGGAATTTAGTTTAGTTTGGAGAACTTTTTAAAGTAGCCCATTCACTCACCAGACATTAACTAAACATGAAGTATTATCTATTGGAAATAAAATGGAATTTGCCACAATGTCTTTCTGAAACCATTTGCTTACTCCTCTACACATGTGTCAATAACGCCTACATCAGGCACCATGATATTAGTAAACATCGCCATCTTTTATTGCTATTGAAGTCATATGCCTTAATCCATTTCTTAACATTTGATCTCAGACCTTTCCACTTTCATCAAATCACTTTTGCACTGCCAAATTATTGTGTATGCACAAGAACACAACTTGGGTCACACGGTATTGTTATTGTGAACAGATGCAGAACCAAAACAAGATGTAAAACAGGTGTTAAAATAGAAGATACTAAGCCTGTGAGCTGGGGTGGTTTTGTTGAGAAATCTTTGTACTCAGTCAAAATTAACTGATATTGGAAGATAAAATACAAGCTATTTACTACTGGGACTACACTACCCTACCTGAGTCCCAGAGACAAAGCAATCACCTATGACCTTGCGTGACCTAGTATGGTCAAAATCCAGCCATTTCTAAGTGTTTAGGACTGCCGCCTTACAGCCAGAAGGTTCCAGGTTTGTATATTGTGGTCCACTTGGTCCTCTCTATGTGGTGTTGGCATGTTCTTCCTGTGCTTGCATTCTGTTTTTGTGGGTAATCATTTCCTCCCATAGGTAAAAGACATGTAGATTAAGTCCAATTTAGGTTACTCTAAATTGGCCTAACTTGTAAATTTAAGTATGAATTGTTGCTCATCTCTGTCGTCTCAGTTCAGGGGCTACCCCAAAGTATTGTTTTGTTTTTATTTTGCTATACTCTATTAATCCTGCAAGGGAAATGATTGCCTCTGCATTTAACCCATCCAAAGTGAGCGCACACACACACATGTAAACATTGAGCACACACACTCAGAGCAGTGGGCTGCCACACACATTGGGGGGGCGTGCGGAGAGCAGTTGGGGGTTAGGTGCCTTGCTCAAGGGCACTTCAACCATGAATGTGGAGGAAGGGAAGGTGCAGCTCACTCCCCCACCACACATTTTTCCTGCTGGTTTTTGATTCCCGAACCTGTGACCTTTCGGTCCTAAAAGCTGCTTCTCTAACTATTTGGCTACGGCTATCCCCAGCCCAAAGATTTCACCCAAAGATGTGATTGGTTATGGCATGCCGCGCTGAATTCATTCTTTTGCTGAGCCGTTTTATCCTATTAGGGTCGCCAGAAGACTGGAGCCTACCTTAGCCAACTCTTGGCGGAGGCGTGGTCCACCCAGAACAGCTCGCCAATCTATTGCAGGGCAACACACACAACTATTCACACTCACCCTCACACCTAGGGGTAATTTGGAATGGCCAGTTAGCCTAATGGGCATGTCTTTGGACTCATCACTCACTCATTTGCCATGCTGTATATAAATATTCATTCATTTGCTGAACCGTTTTAACCTATTAGGGTCACAGGGAGACTGGAGCCTATCTCAGCCATCTCTGAGTGGAGGAGGGAGGAACCCTGAACAGCTCGCCAATCCATCACAGGGCTCACCACGACAACCATTCACACTCACCCTCACACCTAGGGGGAAATTTATAATAGCCAATTAGCTTAATGTGCATGTCTTTTGACTGTGGGAGGAAACTGGAGTACCCAGAAAAAACCCACATGTAACATGTAAACTCCACACAGAAACTCCTTCACCGAGCTCTGGTCTCGAACACATGACCTTCTTTGTGTGAGACAGACATAGTAACCACTAACAAAAAAAAAAAAAAACAATTTATACCAATTTGGCAACTTAGATACCAATCTGGCAACCCCTGTAGTCAGAGTGAGGGGAGTGTGAGTCAGTGGCGCGTAATAGGATGGTTGGAGAAGAGGAGGAGGAGGATGAGGATGAGAAGGAGGGAGGAGAGGAAAGAGAGAATGTGAGGGATCCAGCGAGAGGAGAGGAAATCCAGCGGATGAGTGAGCATCTGGAAGGCTGGAGGGGGGAGAGAGAGGAGCGGACAGGCCCAGCAGCGGCTTGATGGAGCATGGGTCAGGTTTTAGGATTCTCCCATTGCAGTGAGTGTCTTTGTTTTGTTTGTTTTTTTTTATTCTCCATCAGCACCATGTTACCATCATCCCCTCCCTGTACATCCCCTAGTAGGAATACTAGCGTGTTAAATAGGATATTAAACAGAAGTGCGTACCAGACTATAATTATTAGTATTAGGTTGTGCGCAAAAACGCATGTAATTTATCAGTGATGGTTTCGTTGAATATAACAAGTGTTAGTTTCCAGCTGCCTGTGTGGAGACTATTATAAATCATCCTCATCCTGATCTCTTTCCTTCCCTTATATTCCCCTATAGTGCCTAGTTTGGACAATTTGTTTGTGTTGATTCTGTAGTGCAGATGTTTGCCTCTGTACACTGTATGCATATGTAAGGAGAGCACCACTTTGTCTAAATAGTAAATAAATAACAGTCTGTGTGCTATTCCATTATTTTATTACTTATTTAGCTTTCCATTAAACTGTACTTACGGGTGGGTCCATGGGTGCTGTTTGGGCTTTGTCTTACTTACTGTAAGGCCTCTCCTATGCATGCAATGTGTGT
>JAQMYF010000013.1:11494850-11506319 GCA_030014195.1 Neosilurus mollespiculum | reverse complement strand
ACCACCATCACTACTACAATCACCACCATCACTACCACCACTACTACAATCACCACCATCACTACCTCCGCTACTACAATCACCACCATCACTACCTCCACTACTACAATCACTACCACCACAGCTACATTCACCACAATCACTACCACCACTACTACAATCACCACCATCACTACCACCACTACTACAATCACTACAGTCACCACAGTCACTTTCTGACCCTCTGTCTGTCTCTTTATCTGTTTTTCTATCAGTCTAGCTCTCTGCCTGTCAGTGTCTCTATCTATTTAGTAAGTGGAGTAGTTGTGAAGGTAATGGTGGATCAGTGGTTACAGCATATTCTTATGTAGCATTAATAGTATTAACAGTAGGTGTTGCTACTGCTAAAATAGTTATTTATCTCCTTTTTAATTTCAGCATAATTGCAGTTTTGTAAGTCAATAAACTGTGAAGAGATTCAGAAGATTTGGAATCCTTTAACACTTGAAATTGGTTTGATTTCTCTTTAAGGATAAGTTCAAGAAAATCTTTGTAAATGTCATTTATATAACCTGCTTAATTGCTAATATTTAATTTAACCTCTAAACGGGGCTCCAGAAAGTTCGTGAACCCTCTAGTGTAAAGAGTGACATAATAGTCCAGCACTTTAAACTAGATCTAACATCTCGAAACTGTGTCACTTACGCAACAGCACAGGTGGCACTTCAGAGGGAAAAGGGCACAATCAAAGGCAGATCAGATGACGGGGATTTGAGTGCAATTACACAATGCAACCTGCCAGCTGAGAAAGCCAGAGGGTTTTACTTTGTATCAGTGGGAATATTCTCGTTGTGTACATGCGGGCAGAGTTCACCAGGCTGAAGATTTCTTTCCCTGTGCTATTGCAGATTGTAATTTACAATATTTTGATGGTGTTTAATTTGGACTTTGACTTACAGGTTAAATGTAAACTTTACAGATCAGAATAGGTTTTGTTCATAGTATATAATTACATTGATTCATTTCACAGATATATTTATGTATTGGAACAGAATGTTCTAGCACACTGATATACTGGGTGAGGTGGATCACTGCATGCAAATGTGTGTGTGTGTGTGTGTGTGTGTGTGTGTGTGTGTGTGTGTGTGTGTGTGTGTGTGTGTGTGTGTGTGTGTGAGACTCTGGGATGCAAATTTGCCTCACCTCTTTTTCCCTGTCTCTGTCTCTCTACTGTAGCAGTAGTACAAGTGGATGGACAGCCATTGCGACTGCAACTCTGCGACACTGCTGGACAGGTAAAGACACCCGCCCCACCCCACTCCACCCCACCTTTTTCATTCTCACACACTGACGTGTGCTGCATTATCAGGCTATTCAGACATTTCAGACAGTTAGAGCTGCTCTCAGACAACACCTGAATATATGTACACCCTCCCTGTCTGGGGTAGAGGTGCCTTTAAAGGGAGTACAGTATTTCAACTTTCTACTTCAGGGCTGTGAAAGAAGGGGCAAAAAGATGCTTCATAAACACAATAACTGCAAGTGAAATCTTGAGAGGCAGTGTACTTTTGTCAAACTGAACCTGAACTGACCCTGTAGTACAGTTCACATTCTCAGTGTAAATGATACTAAACAGGAAATTGAAATACAGACTATTATCACTAGGGTGGGTCCTGTCAATGGTGTGCCCTTAATCTATATTATTCATATTTGGACCCGAAGGACCCACTTATGAACCCGTTAGAGTATGACGTGTACTCTAATACAAACACGTATCCACTCAAAACTACCAATTTTTTCATGCATTTGAATTGGTTTTTGCTTTAGTGAGCTCTTTGCACCACCTGACGGGTAGCTCAGGAGTGTAGGATGTAGAGGCGATTTGAGATGAGTGAGAAGTGATGGAGGGCAAGACCCAGGTAATTAATAATAGATGAGAGAGGGCACAGTATTTTATGACACCTACAGAGAGGTAGAAGAAAAAAAACATTTTCAGCCGTCTCGCCTCTCCTTGTCTCTGCCTCTGTGTGTGAGCCATGTAGGATTAGAAGAAGAAATGCTCAACCACCAGTTTTGCCTCTAGGCTCAGTTCCTTTTGCCAGGTTTATGCTTTTACCACTGTTTGTTTCTGAGCTGCGGCAATTAGGAAAAAATGTTTATCAAAAGCCAGTGGAAACAGGTCCAAGTTCAACATGGTATGTGGCCAATATAGATATATTTGAAAAGAACTTTTCTGAATCTGTTCATTTGCACAGGTTTTTAAAGTATCGCAATCTGCAAACAGTTATAAATCTTTTACGTGTACTGTATGGGTTAACCATTCCTAGTTGCCCTTTCAACATACAACTAGGAAATCTTCTCATACAGTACGGGAAGACAAGTTTTAGCAAACATAGATGGAGATATGAGGGTTTTTCTCACTCTCTTGTATTGTAGTCAAATTAAAAGGAAAGTGATGATACAGGAATTTAGAGACACTATTTAATTAATGATATCCCAAAAGACAAGAGTGTCGTCCTTAATCAGATTACCTTATACGATTGTTCAGGTAAGAGTTTCAGGCCATCAAAGTCGGTTTGTGGATGATGATTTATATTATGTTTCTGAGTGGAAAGAGAAGGGTTAAGCATTTTTTGTCTGAGCCAGGCTAAGTCTGAATTCTTAAAGATTTAAGAGGCCCTGTTCTTTAAAGCTTTGTGAACCTATAGTGTTAATTTACTTGATTGGCAAAGTATAAAGGAAGGGTGTAGGGTGTGCCAGAGCTGCACGCCTTGGCAGAGTTTGAAAAGATTGCTGCTTGAACAGTGTGTTCTGCAGTATTTGTGGTAGGTTCAAACATTGGCTAACTTGAGAGGTTAGAATGAATTGATTTTGTGAATGATAAAGGTGCTGATAATGAAGGGATTTTATTACAAAGACTTTCAATTCTAACATGGATTTTAGGATGGTATCTGAATTGTCAGGTTGATAGTTTTTTTTTTCCTCTCTCTTTTTGAAACTTTGTAAGGAGAGCTTAAAAGGATTTGGGATATGATGGGGAAAAGCTATGAAACGTTACAACCACACACACATACACACACACACACACATATATATATATATAAAATAGTTTTTTGGCATATTAGAGAGGAACATTGTGTGTAAGCTGCTAAAATTAATGCATTTACTTTACTGAAATAAAAAAGAACAGTTTCCTATCATTTAGTTTTAAAGCGGTTGTGGTGCATGTCAAGGGATCTTTTTACCATCGGGAGGAGCAACACATTATTGGCACCTAGAATTGTTTCTGTATTGACTAACAAATTGTAGTTTAACAATGAAAATTTAACAATTATTTTACACTTACCTTCATCAAGAAATTTAGATTATATAAATATGCAATTCAGTAATGGCTCTAACGGCATGTTAACGCTGTCATTGGCACACTCACCATACAGCTAGAAGGTTCTGGTTGCCAGTACCATAGCTGACTGCGGCCTTTCTGCATGTTCTCCCAGTGCTTGTGTTGGTTTCCTCTGGGTGCTCTGGTTTCCTTCCACAATATAAAGACATACAGATTAGGTCGGCTACAAATCTAAACACTGCCCATGTAAATGGTTGTGAATAGGTGTTTCTGTGTCAGCCCTGCCATGGCAGCCTGCTCAAAGTCAGCAGGGACTGGCTCCTGCTTTCCCTGCAATCCTAATGGATAAGCCTTAAAGATGATGGATGGGAATATCCCCAACTTTGCATGTCCCAACCCCTTTTCTTGGCATGTAGACATTTCATTGCAGAAAGGATTTAATCACTGAATTATATGGTCTACTATATACTATTATCACACCTGTCACTATAGGGTTATGTTAAGCTTTAATATTTTGTCTTTCTCTCAGGATGAGTTTGATAAGCTGAGGCACTTCTGCTACTCGCGCACAGATGTCCTGCTCCTCTGCTTCAGTGTAGTTAGTCCAGCTTCCTTCCAGAATGTGGGTGAGAAATGGGTGCCTGAGATTCGACGACGGTGTCCACTTACTCCTGTCCTGTTGGTGGGCACGCAATGTGACCTGCGACAAGATGTCAAGGTTCTAATCGATCTAGCAAGACGGCGTGAACAGCCCGTACCTGAGCAGGATGCCCGTGCCCTTGCTGACAAGGTTGGTGCTGTGACATATGTAGAGTGCTCAGCTCTCACACAAAAAAACCTGAAAGAGGTATTCGATGCTGCCATCTCTGCCGGCCTGCGCCAGTCTGACAGACGTGCCAGGCGGGAACGCAAGGTTCTCAGCACAGCTGATAAGATGAAGATGCTCTCCAAGGCCTGGTGGAAGAAATATGTGTGTATCCAATAACATGAGCCAAACTCTGCGTCATGGACAATGCGACAAAGACTCTTGACTCATTCAGTACTTTGAGCAGATGGACTGATGAGGAGCTGTTCTCCCGGAGGGGCGGGGGGTGTTGAGAGGATTGTGCAGTCAGCGAGATCTTTTCACTGAAGTGAGGGCTGAAGTATGACTCATATCTGTCTTAGCTATCAAGTCTCAGCTGTAAGCTGTTTTAATAGTTACAGTTATCTCAGCTACTCTGAACTCTGACCGGTTCCAAGAATAAGTTCACTGGGAGCTGAAGTGTTCATCTCTTAAAAGAGGAGCAAGAAATATTGTGCATTTCACTTTTCACCATACACTACTGGTAAAAGGTTTGGAGTCACTTGGAATCCATACAAGTTCAATCAACATTTGTTATTGTATGTGCTAAAAGATGTTCAGTTTATATCTAAAGAATGTAGACCTAACGGCATTGCTGTATTTCGATAGAAAACCGCAATTAGAAGTGCATCACGCTCCATTGGTGGGATGTCCCAGAGTGGATGTGTCGTCCCCCATTTAAAAAAACAAAACAGTATTTTTGTAACACAAAAATCAATTTATGCATAATTAATAGAAAAACCAAAAAAAGCCTGTTCCTATGAGCCCACCGTCAGGTGTCTATCATAAGTAGTTTTGGAGATATTTATAAAATAACCAACTAAATCCACTATTTATAACATCCTGTCCAAAGACTTTTCATATGAACTAAACATAAAATCTGTCATAAGTGGTTGTGGAGACACAGCTTGAGAATACAAAGCGCATAGCAGGACATCATGACCGAGAGGGACAGACAGTCATGAATTCCAGCGTTCCGCTAAGCCATCTGCCCATGACATGGAGCATATCACATTTAATGCGTAATATATAGCAGTAAAGGATGCATGGGCAATATGACAAAAAATATTGTCATACTTGAATATATTTCAAAATTCATCATATTGTTTCAAGTTGCTAATAAAGCGACAGCCAAATCAGTAGGAGGGTTATATTCAAAAACAAGGAAACCTGCGATACGAAAATAGGTTTTTGCAATAAACAATGCGGGACATTATTATAAAATCACCATGATGCATTCAAATTACTCAAGGAAGTGTATGTTTTATTTCAATATTGATATCCTATTGTTATATTACTTTACCCTAAGGTTTAGTGTCTAGATTTGAACAGTGTCTTCCAAATATAATAAGGATTTCCTCATAATAACCACACCTTTGTTCCACATTTATTTTATTATAACATCAGTCTCAATGATCATTTACAGGTCTGGAGACAATGTTTTTTCATAGTTCCAAAAGTTCCATATTGCTAACATTATGGAATATAAGAATCATTTTTATATGCATAATTGTGGTGATTTCAAACTTTTGAATGGTAGTGTACAGTATATAAAGAGCACAAGGTTATATTTGTCAAATGTGTGTATGAATGGTTGTTTTGTGTGTGTGTGTGTGTGTGTGTGTGTGTGTGTGTGTGTGTGTGTGTGTGTGTGTGTGTGTGTGTGTGTGTGTGTTACAGCAGTCACTTGTTCTTCAACACTGGATCTCAAAGCTGTTAATGTTGTGATTATTTTTGTTTCCTTTCTATCACACTATGAAATGCTCCAAAACTTCTTTAGTGCCCTCTATGAGCTCATGACACCATGATGTCACCTTTATCACATCTCTGCTGATGAGACAGCTGTTACTGTTGATGGCCACCCAGTTAAGACTACTGGGAGTGTTAAGTACTTCTCATAAAGCAAAACAATGTAGTGTAAAGGGTGTACACTTCATGTCAGTCACCTCATGAGCGTATTTGGTGGTAAGATTAATGATGTCAACATTTTTACAGAGAAATACAGCTTTGAGTTCCTCTCTAATTTCAGAGAAAATTTATCAGGTGTTTTATTGTGTTTTGTAATTTTGAAGTCTTTCATCATTGGAGTAGATTTGTTTGACAAGCATAGGACTGTGTGTGGTGGCTCTGTCACACCTCAGTTTCATGGTCATAGTGTGTATGTAGTGTTTGTAGGTGTTTTATTGGTTAACACACTGGCTTTAACATTTGTCATTGGGGCTTTAATTCACAATGTGGTAGTATGACGTGGGACAAGCCTGAATATGCAATTCCCTGGTTGCATTTTCTCACTTTGGACTAAATGTAATTGTGTTGGTTAGCCGATGAGTGGGACATATTTGCTTCTCATTATTCAGAAGCCATTTTTTCTCTTTCAGAACTTTGAAGACCTTTGGAGATTTGATATTAACTGTACAGTAAAAAATTGTCATTGCCAAACAGTCAAAATTACTTTTACTGTACTTCGTTTGTACAGTGTACTGTATGTGTCAGTGCCATAACTTTATCAGGGTAAATGTAGATTTTTTTATTTTATTTTATTATTATTTTTTTTTATAACGATTTGTAATTCTCTCTGTTTCTGTATGATCACTCCCTATGGTACACATCTTAGTTATGGATTATTACAGCAAATAAACTTGTTTCTTTGAACTAAAAACAAAAATTGCTTTTTTTTTTTAATGTGGTGTACACACCTGAAATATTTTAATTCGTGTAATGTTTGTATAATAAAAACAATCTCAAGCAGCTCCTAAAGCCACTGTAAATGTAGTCACTCACTCCCTCATTTGCCAAGCTGCTTAATCCTACTATTAGTGTCTGGGATAGGCTGGAGCCTGTCAGCCAACATTGGACGAAAGCAGGGTACACCCTGAATAGTTCACCAGGCCATTGCAAGGCCAAAACTCACACACACACACAATCATTCACACTTGCATCCACACCTAGGAGCAATTTGGAACAGCAAATCAGCCTGATGTGCATGTCTTTGGACTGTGGGAGGAAACCAGATTACCTAGAAGAAACCCACTTTAGCCTGGGGAGAACATGCAAACTAGACACAGAAATGCATGGCTGAGCATGGGGAACGGCAGACTACCTTGCGGTAAGGTGGACATGCTAACCACTATGTGCCACTCCATTGTAAATGTAAAAATTATAATTTAGCTAATGTGGTCTTTTACATTCCTTTAAAAGTTTATTTAACAAATGAATGTTCTTACCCAGCCCCTGTATTGTCTGACTGTCTGAAGTCCATGAAGCTGAACGTTAATTTGGAAAGTCTACGTGGCTAGCACTTCCATTATGATTATGTCTATACCAGCAATTTCAGGGCTTTGTTTTGTCTGAATGAAAAGCCAATTGCAGAGGAGGACAGTTTAAAACAATACGGTATGCATTTCATCAAGGCCAAATAAAGATGCAGGAAAAACCTTAATGAATACTTTTATAAGCAAGATAGCCATTTTTATATGAACTGCTTCTGCTTAGATAGCAAAAAATGAAGGAAAACTAATGAAACTTTGGTAGTCTGAAATGGCCATGATTATGAAGCATCGATAGAAATCCACAGTAACTGCTGTCAAAAATATCTTAAAGGAGTATTTTTATATTTAAGATTTTTTCAAACTAACCTAAACCACATTTATGGTGTATGTGTGATTACTATAGACCATAATTTGGATGCTTTCCTTTACTGGGAAAAAAAAAAAACCCACAAAAGAAACTCTCATTTATGCCGAATGATGTCTGCTGCCAAGTTGTTGATTCATCTGGAGAGTAAATGTTTTTTTGTTTTTTGGGTTGTTTTTTTGGGTTTTTTTTTTTTTTTTTACATGTGATACAATAATCATTTGCTCCCTTTTCATTTTCCATGAGAGGCAGATTGGAAGGAAAAGTCTGAGAAACCATCACCTGAGAAATGAACGTATCTATTTTGTTGCCTTAAACCTGAAATTAAAATGATTGGGAGGGATCATTTGATTTACAGAACATGCGAACAACCTTGAATATGAAAAATATTTGTTGTTGTGAAGCAAACAAATATTAATACAAAAAAAGGAAACCTTTAACATGCATAACTCTTCACCCCCATATCAATAGTTTGTAGAGCCACCTTTTGCAGGATTTACAGCTACAAGTCTCTTTGAGCATGGCACATGTATCTACTGGAATTTTTGTACATTTTTAAGTAAAGCTGCCCCAGCTCCCTCAAGAGTTTCTCTTACTCAGTGTATTGCTTGTATTTAAAACCATCTTTTCATCCCCTTAATACCGACCACTTCCCGGTCTCTGCCGTTGAAAACATCCCCACAGCATGATACTGCCACCACCATGCGAAAGCAATCTTACTTTACCAAGTTTACTGACCAAGATTCACACCTGACAGCAAAGTGTATGTCAACATTGGCATCACTGCATAGTCAGTTTAGAGGACATCCACGTCGGGCATATCTTAGAGATGAATTCATTTTCTGAACCACTTAATCTCAATTAGGGTTGCAGGAAGGCTGACGCCCATCTCAGCCAACTCTGGGTGAGGGCAGAGTACACCCTGGACAGCTCGCCAGGCCATCACAGATCTTAGAGATGTTTAATTACAAAGAAGTGAGAACAAAGTTACTTCCACTTGTTACCTTTCAAAGGATTTTAAGACTGAGCACATCAGTACAGGTCTTATAGCAAGGTTCTTAGCGATGATCCACTTGGTTGACCTTTATCCATATGGACAATGCAACAAAAGTGTAAAATATATGCTTTTCTGAGGGAATACTCACTCTAAAACAAAGAGATGTGGATTATGTAAAATCCATTTTAACTAGAGGGCTTAGAAATTACCAAAGCATGGTATATTGAGGGAGAGCAACTATACAATGTTAGCAATGCGTTTGGTACAATCACCATTTTGCCAAAGAATGCAAAATATGCATAGAAAATGTCGGGGAGGGGAACTGAGGGACCATTTATTCTTCTTCAGTGGCCACATTATCCTGGACAGGGCTGTGATGGATCTGGAGCCTATCTGGGGAACACACCCCGCATGGGACACCAACTACAGGCATGTTTTTTATAAAGTGGTAAGAAACCAACGGAAAATCATGTGGACATCAGGTGAATATGTACATTGGTCCTACTCAATGGATAGTGAATAGAAATACAGGTTAAATCAGCAACAATGCAGAGAAGGAAACTTTAACACCCCAAAAACACCCAAGCCTGTAAAAATGAACTTCCATAAACAAGAATGCAGTGTTTAGCTACAGTATATGCAGGGAATTCAAGCTCATGAGGGAAAAATGACCTGATTTTTAACCAGAATAATGAATCACTTGCTAAATGTGGGACAGCAATGCCTACAAGGGACGACCAACTTGCACTACAGACTGTAGTGGAATTCTGAATATAAGGCATATATGTAGAAAGAAATTCGATAAGGTCTGTACCTTGCAGTATCTTCTATAGCTCTGACTGTGTTCACTACTTGTGATTACAAGTGTGCTAATAGTGATTGCTGCTTATTAGTTAGTGCCTAGCATGTTCATGGTGCACTTTTTCTAGAGAAGGAGAAAGGGGTTGATTGATTTGTAATGGTAATACTTATATACTAGGACATGTGACATTTTTAAGATCTCATCATTTGTGCTCAGGTATTACACATTGTTTCATAATCATAAGATACAACCTTATAAATAACAGAATGTAATCCATATTTAATACTGACTTTTAGGTTTTAAACCCATTTTCTTTTCCTTTTCAAATTCCGGGAATGGACCATACAGTATTAAAAGCTCTGGCGAAAAAGATTGTTTTGCCCTCCAGTAATTATTGCCTCAGCAACCTGGCTTGAGTAAGAAAGAACTGAGTTTAATCAAGCTGTTCAAAATCATGTAGCTCCTACAGGTTTGAATGAGTGAATTTAGGATTAAGCTGCACTTTCGTAGGCATGACCTGAATGTGATGTGCCTAGAATTGTTAGTAGGATTAGGACTGGCAGTAATTGGGTCACATGTGTGAAGCACTGCTCCTGAGACAAATCTGGTTTCAAAGGATACAGTGCTCAGTGTGGTTTGCCTCTTAGACACACAGCATGACTGGATTTGGTTTCACAACACGCGGTCGCTGTCTTGAGGGTACAATGTTTTCCCACTGTTATTTTTTCAGAAACAAACATGGCTGTATCAAGCATAGCTGGCGTCCCTCACTCCTTCCATTACCCAAGGGACAATAACACATCCTTTGACCTACAGTCTGTCTTATTGTACTGGTTTATTACTGGTCAGTATTGTAAGCTAGTCTCTCAGCTGTCTGTATTCAGTCTGATTATTACACTGCCCAGCCAAGACAAAAAGTCGCACACTATAATATTTTCTTGGAAAGCCTTTAGCTTTGATCTCAGCATGTAATCTCCATGGCATTGTTGCTCCAGTTGGTCAGGTCGAGGCTCAGCAACATTAATGTGGCAATAAAATGAAGTCAGGTGGTGACCTGGATGTAATGAATGATATAAAATGGGGACTCAGATAATGAAAGAGTGGTTCAGGGAGGGAATCATTTTCACATATGTATTGGCACCCCGGAGTCCTGACCTTAACCCTATTGAAAGTTTTGGGATGTTGCTTAAGTTCATTAAAATGATGGCATGACGATTACGTGCTATAAGCAAGGCTAAAGGCGGAACAACAAAATATTAGTGTGTGCGACCTTTTTTTTTTTTTTTTTTGGTCGGACAGTGTATATTACCATTGTATATGCTTTGATCATTACGTTAACTAAAAAACAAAAACTATATTTGTTCATGTTCCTATGCTGAATTTGCTCTGTAAATGCTGAACATTTATACTAACTCAATGCTAGTGGATATTGTGTGAGCCATGCTCTTGCCTCATCTAAGTACAGTTGGGCAAAAAAGTATTTAGTCAGCCACCAATTGTGCAAGTTCACCCACTTAAAAGATGAGAGAGGTCTCCAATTTTCATCACAGGTACACTTCAACTATTTGCAAATTATGGTGGAAAATAAGTATTTGGTCAATAACAAAAGTTCATCTCAATACTTTGTTATATACCCGTTGTTGGCAATGACAGAGGTCAAACGCTTTCTGTAAGTCTTCACAAGGTTTTCACACACTGTTGCTGGTATTCTGGCCCATTCCTCCATGCAGATCTCCTCTAGATCAGTGATGTTTTGGGGCTGTTGCTGGGCAACACGGACTTTCAACTCCCTCCAAGATTTTCTATGGGGTTGAGATCTGGAGACTGGCTAGGCCACTCCAAGACCTTGAAATGCTTCTTACAAAGCCACT
>JAQMYF010000013.1:11472616-11494364 GCA_030014195.1 Neosilurus mollespiculum | reverse complement strand
AGACCTCTCTCATCTTTTAAGTGGGAGAACTTGCACAATTGGTGGCTGACTAAATACTTTTTTGCCCCACTGTATGTACATAGACTGGTTTGTGTTTTGTGACCATACTAGGGTTGGTATGTATGTGTATATTGTGTGTGTCTTATTGTATATATGTATGTCTGTATGTATGTAATTATATCTGTGTGTAGTGTTGAAGTGTACATTACTCTTACAGGCCTGTGCTTACGCACTCTCACACCTAGTCTATCTTTACTCTCTCCTCTCACTCTTTTTGTCTTACTCCCTCTTTTTCATATCCATATATCAGAGTCACACTTATACAGTATATTGATTTATCCTTGTTCTTTTTTTAATCAGTTGACCATAATAATCAAATGACCTAATCATTAATAGACTTAAAATAATCATGTCATGTTGCACACTTTTGTGTTTGTCCTTGCATTCTCTATTATGCTCTTTCTATTTTCTTACTCTTTTTAAACCTCCGGTGGAGCTGGTGAAGTTTCTGCCGTCATTGTTGACAGCCAAAACCAAGCAATCTTTTATCTTCCACATGATAGAAGATAAAGCCTCAACTTCTGCCAAGTCCTGATGCCATCAAAGCATTCTCTTCTGTTTGTAAATCAGATAGACACTCGACACAGAAGGTTTACAGAGATGATGTATACAACTGCACATGTACGAATCTGCACAGGAGAAACAAAAACAGCTTTGATATCCCAGTTAAGAGAATTTATTATGTGTTTTGATAGAAACAAGCCAATCAACAGGCAAAAGCTTAGGACTATAAATGCATTAAAACCCATCAATTGACCTACTATTTATTTTTCAGTACTTTGTGTGACCTGACCATATTTTAATTCCTTTCAATTCAGTTTTGTTTGTATAGAGCTTTTAAGGAGAGACACTGTCACAAAGCAGCTTTACTTAAATCCGGATATAGATTTATATCTCTAAATAGCCGAGGATAATGGGATCATAAATCATTCTCTTCTTTTAATATACTGTAAACTCAGACAGTCAAGAAGTGTGCTGAAAAGATGTTCAGCCTGAGCACTGTAGTCCTTATGACTGCAACAGCAGTCAGGTCTAGGAGTCCTGGTGATATCCACATCAGCATTTTTGAGTGGACAAAAATTCTAATTTCAGTGACAATTAAAAAAAGTAGAAATCTTTCACTTATTGGCACAATGCTGTTCATTAAAAAGCCACTTTGTATTCAAAATTTTGTTATAATATATAATATTTAACAGTTATTCCATGACCTCAAGTCAAATAAGAACTTATAGCCTTGCAAGGCATTAGCTGAGTGGTAATAAACGTTGAGCAAGAGCGTACAGTATACTGTAATATAAATAGCATTTTTATTATTGTATTTAAATCCTTAATATGTTCTTACAATAAAATAAAGGAGATGTTCTGGTTAGCACAGAGCTATCTGGTTAGCTGGAGGCCAGCTTTCACAGCAGTTCAACTATAATCTCACTTGGTGATGAACAACCATGTCATTCTTAAAAATAAAAATACATTAAAAAAACATTCTTCCTGTTAATTAAATGTTAATTCTATAGTATGTTGTTTTTTTCATGGAATTAGCCTTGACTGAAGAAAATGGTGTTAGCAGAAGCATTTCCAGTTTGCTCACACTGGGTACACTATGCTCTCCCCTGGACACCAGCTTTACCACAAACCAAAGACTGGAGGCCTGTTCCTCACAGCAAGCCGATAAAGTCGTGGTTGGAAAAAACTGTCTAATTGTTGGGACTAAAAATACATCCTTAAAATCAAATGCTTTCATTCCATATGTTGTTCCCTTTCACAAAGTCTTGAATTAACGGGTAAAAAAGCAGGCTAGTATTAGCTTTTAGCTAATAACGAGTCATGACTGTCTTCTTCTTCTTCTTCTTCTTATTATTATTATTTTAGTGATGTTTCAGGTCACAGGATATGAGCTAATATTGTAGGAGTAGATTAGCCAATCAGAATGTGCAGCTGCTAATATCTAGTTAACTAGGATAGAGTAAAATATAATATTACTGATCCACACTCTGAGGAAACCTGGCCCCAAACTGCCACTGTATATTTTTTTAAATCACCAGGGTGCTGAATATCTTAATATCTAAGAATAGAACTTCTCAACCTTCTCAAATCCTTGATGACAAATCTACAATGCAAAATTCAACATTTTGTACTTGTGCTTGTGGCCAACATTAAAAACAGTTTCTCTTTTTTGTAGATCTGTCCATTTTCACACAGTTTAATACATCTGTTTTGGACCCCCAAATCCAAGGAAAGATTGTTGGTTCACTGTCAATGATTTTCCAAGGTTCATCCGAACTGATACAGTCTGCACTATGTGTGAAATCAACCCATTCCCAGTGCTGTAAATGGGAGGCATAAGGCAGTAGGTAAACAGTCAATTCTCAAATTTTATGTGTTGGAAGCATAAAAAATTAACAAGTGTAAGAATCTGAGTGACTTTGACAAGGGCCACACTGTCTATTCGTCTCCAAAACTGAAGATCTTGTGAGGTGTTTCTTATATGGAGCGGTAAGTACATACCAGAGGTGTTACAAATGAGCAAAGGCTAGCCCATGAAAAGCTACTGGAGCATAAATTGCTGAAAGTTCACAATGGCTATGCTAGAAAGGTGTCAGAAAACACAGAGCACTGTGTACAGATTACTGTGCATGGAGTCACATATCCATGTTCACCCATGCCACTAGCAAAAGTGCCTAGAATGTGAACATCAGACCTGGACCATGTAGCAATGAAAGAAGGTATCCAGTTCTAATAATTCATGCCTTCTCTTTTATTATATGGATGGCCAGGTGTATGTACATCCCTTACCTGAAGAAGGTGGCAGGAGGATGGACTTTGTGAAGAAGGCAGAGGCAGTGTAAATGTGGGCAATGTTTTGCTGGGAAAGCAGGGTGGCATTCATGTGGATGTTAATTTGACATGTACATCTTGCAGACCAAGTACACCCCTTCATGTCTATGGTATTCCCTAAAAGCAGTGGCCTCTTTTAGTAGGATAATACACCCTGGTTCATTGCAAAAATTGTTCAGGACTGATTTCAGGAGCATGACTTCAAGGTGTTGACTTGGCCCCACATTTCACATAGCACAGCGCACCTTTTGAACTCTTGAAGCCCATGCCTTATCCTTGAGGGATCAAAGCTGTTGGGTGACACACGTCAGACCTACACAATAATATGCAAGTGGTTTTAAGTATTGACTGATCTGTGTCCAAAGATATAGAGTACACCAGTCTCAAAATTTAATGTTGTGGGTCTTGTCATTCCTCTGCACCACATCTCTTCCTTACCACCTAACTACTGACTTTTTTCAAAATCTTTTAAAATAGAAAGAAGTTTGGTAAAAGAGAAATACCCAGTGGCCCACAGATAAGGATCTTACATCGACATACAATGCAACAGGAAGAAAAGATTATGTCCTCATATGAGGACAAAGGGGTTTTAGTAGGATATACAAAATTTTATACCATTGGCCAAGCAAATCATGTACACTCACCGGCCTCTTTTAAAGGAACACCTACACCATATTCCTGCTCATTTACAGCAATTTATCCAACCAGCCAATCATGTGGCAGTAGCATAGTACATAAACACATGCAAATACAAGATGTATTGGAATGGCAATGAAAGGGTGATCTCAATGACCATGCTGAGGTTGCTGGTTTCAGATGGACTGATTTTTATATTTTAGAAACTTCTGATCTCTCAGAATTTTGTCCGCATTAATGACAGTTTACAAAAAAAATTGTGTTAAAAATAAAATAAAACGAAAAACAAGAGCAGTACTTCTATGGGCAGAAATGCCTTGTTGATAGGAGAGGTCAGAAGAGGATAGCCAGACTGGATCGAGCTGAGAGAAAGTATACAGAAACTCATATAACCATGCACGCTTTACAACTGTAATGAGTAGAAAAGCATCAGAGGATGTGCACCATGTCAAAGCTTGAGGCAGATGGGCTAGAACAGCAGAAGACCACAATATGCTCCACTTATGTTAGCCAAGAACTGGAATCTCAAGTTGCAGTGGGTAGAGACTTAGTAATACTGGTCAGAGTGGTCTGGGGATTACAGCAAGACTTCAGGCTTTTTGATTCTGGCCAACTGTTCTTAACTACAAGACATGACTTAATAAACGATCCTTTAGTGAATAAACTCTCCTTGACTGTGCATAGACATAATCAAAAGCTAGTCTTGTGTAAACCATGACTGAATTCATCCTTTTTCTTCTTTTAAAATCACGTCCATTCAATAGTTTTACCTTTAGCCTAATTTACCCTTCATGTGGCCTCTATATAGCTTCACCACTCAACCTTTAGGAATCATCCACCATGCAAAGCTTCAACAATGTCCTTTTCTTTTGTCCTCTCTTCTTTGGTTCCTGAACTAACAGACCCGTGGCTCTTTAACAGCCGTTACTTTCATAGCAAGTGGCTTGGCTGTTCACAGTACGGTGCACTGTGGTGAACTTCCACAGAGGCCTTGTTTGCTTATACAGGTCAAATGTGCAGGTGAAATGTACTGACTGATTGATGAAAGGGCTGAATGCTCCTCTTACTGCCGTTAAACCAAATTAAGCTTTATGCTTTTATGTGTACAAGATCTTCACCACAGGAGTCGATGATGAGGTCCGAAATGCCACAAAATGAGCAACCTAATTGTTTCCATTTTCACCCCATTATAAGAAGGGAAGGCATTAGGTAGCTGTGTGCATTGTCAGGTTAAGAAGTGCCATGCCTCAGTAGGGGTCGGCACTAAATGACCCATCGTAATGCC
Organism: Neosilurus mollespiculum; assembly: GCA_030014195.1. Taxonomy (NCBI): domain Eukaryota; kingdom Metazoa; phylum Chordata; class Actinopteri; order Siluriformes; family Plotosidae; genus Neosilurus; species Neosilurus mollespiculum. The sequence goes on along the minus strand of JAQMYF010000013.1, from coordinate 11,489,548 downwards.
CCATTCAAACGCCTTTGAAACATGAGGACAGAGCTTCTGACCTCTGACCTCATTGCTGCAGCTCCCAAGGACAAACTCTATACTCCCCCGTCAGACAGGATGCTCCATCTCCGTTAGCGTGTCTGTAGTCACAGACGCAGTCCAGACCTCATGTCTGTTTTAGGCCAATGGGACCTTACTGAAAGAAATAGGGGGTAGTAGAGGAAAGACTGGAAAAGTCTGTTTACATTTAAAGGGGCAGTTGATCTGGCCTCTCATTTGGAAGAAATGCCACACAGGATAAAAGTAACATTTTCACAACATGCCTTTAGGGATATTTCACTATCTAGTCAAGAGTTAAGCTACTAGCTGTGAAAAGTGAGGTCTATTGGATTATTCAAAATCTACACAGTGAGCTCTTACTTTTCTTATTAGAATATACATTTCTTATTGAAAATTGAATTACTATCTTTTTTCTTCTGAAGGTAATATCTGCTTAAGGTACATTTCTCTTTAAGTGACCTTCACTGTATGAACAAAAGAAAGAAAGAAAGAAGGAAAGAAAACCGAAAGAAATAAAGGAACAAAGAAAAAGAAAGAAAGAAAAAAGAAGAAAAAGGAGAAAAGCTGAAAGAAAGAAAGAAAAAGAAGAAAAACTGAATGAAAAAAAGAAAGAAAGAAAAAGAAAAACTAAAAGAAACAAAGAAAGAAAAAAGAAAGAAAGAGAGAAGAAAATAAAGATTTTTTCATTCGGCTTGTAACTGGCTAAACTATATTTAATGAAATAGAAGTCATGTCAGTGATGCTGATAGCATAGTAGAACCGTGTGCACTTTGAGGATTCTCAGAAACTATGGATTGTTTTGCTGTGTTCGAGAGCCTTGTGTGATTATGTTGGTTGATTGTGCTGTGCTAAAGCTCCATTGTATAAATGTTTTTCCTTAGTGCTTTTGTCCTAAACTCATCTTCACCATAATCCTCCCACGTTTTAGTTTCAGCCTCTGAATCCTGAAAATGCTCTGCTTGTCAGATCCAGAGAAGTACTGGGAAAATAATTCTCTTGTCCCCTTGTGCGGCAGTGTTGTCAATGCAAATCTATATCTCCCATTCATTTATTGTTGCTTCTTTGACGGTGGGCCAAGGCTTTGCCATACCTACAGAATCAAAGAATCAAAAGCACCGACCGTTGGTACAGCCGCATTGTGTTCCATACTACAGATGCTATTCATTCATGTTTTGCATTCATGTTCACAGGTTTTTCATATTGTACTGTCAGTCTTTTTTTATTCTGAGAATGAATTAGGTCAGTCCTTGAATCACTTCCTAGCTTCCTGAAGGACATGAGAACAGGCCCACAGAGAGGCCCTTAAGCGTATTTTCTTTTTCTTTTGTGTTATAGTCATTCTCTGTGCAACTAAAATAAAGCTGTGGGTTGATCTCTTTTGTCAGATTATCCCCATCTCTCCTTTTCTCGAAAACAATAATTAGTATGGGTCACGTAGGTCAGGCGCAACCACACAGAGGGATAAGAAGTGTAGAGTGAGAGAGTGAGATGGAGAGAGGTTTCTATAAGCCATACAATCATTTACGTTAGAAGAACATTGAACTTTCCCTTTGCTGTCTTTCACTTGGGTTTATATTGAGAAAGCAGGTAAGAACTTTGTGATTGAGAAGATTATTGGTAGATGAAAGTTCGATACTCTGTTGCTAGATGAGAATTGATTTACAGATGCATTTGAAATACAAAGGAAACATTCACTAATGTGTATTTGATTGTTGTACAAAATACAAAACATTTTGCATGGTGACATCATTTAAACTGACGCGCATGACAACAGTCCGAGTTCTTAGTTCCGAACTATTAACGGATAACAATTAGGCATTTGAAATATTTTTTATTTACTGAAACTAAGACAACATTACTGTCAGGAACCTCTCTCTCTCTGTTGAATTTTTACTCATTAAATTATTTATATATTAACATAAATTCAGCAAATATACAAACTATAACTGTCACCCATGACAATATTAATAGTATTCGAATTGTTTACTTAAAATTTAAGTAACTTTACTTTCAGTCTATTTTGATAACATGGTGATTAATTTGGCCCGACTGAAACATTCCGCTTTTTGGACATCTTACTCCATTAATTTTTCAATTCAAATTCCAATTTGATTTTCCCGACCACTTTATCCTTTTCCGTCACTGGGAGGATGGTGCCCATCCCATCCAACTCTGGATGACATCAGGGTTCACTCTGAACAGATCTCCAAACCATCACAGAGCCACTCCATAAACTGACAAACAATGTTTCTGTAGTTTTTTTTAATTCTTTATGCTGTCACCATTGCAAGTTACATCGTCAGTAATGATTAATGAGCCCATTTCAGTTACAAGCCCAAGCCAAGACCCTACTTCTATCTTGCTTGACTGAACAGCTTGTTTTAGATGTGCTTTGGATTATAAGCAGCGTCTTTCTTTCTTCACACTTTGGCATTTTCATCACTTTGGTCGAAGGGTGAATCTTGGTTCCAGGGATTTTGTGGCTCACTTATTACATTGCTTTATAAATTCCAATATGGCCTTCTGATTCTTACTGCTTATGAGTGGTCTGTGTCTTCCAGTATGGCCTTTATAGTTCTGCTCCTAGCTTCTTCTTCAAATGGCGGATCGTGAGCCGTTCACCACTCCACTGTGGAGCTTATTGGTGATGTCACTAACTGTTTTTTTTGTATTCTGGGTTTTTCTTCACAGCTCCCACAATGTTTGGCCATGTCATTAACTGCTGTTGTTTCCCTTGGCTGACCTGTTCAGTGTCTGGTTTTAGTACACTAATGTTTTTTTTTTATTATTATTATTATCATTATTATTATGCAAGATATTCCAAATTGTTTTATTGGCAATACCCAATGATTATGCAATGGCTCTGACTGATTTTCCTTTCTTTTAGCCAAGAACAAGATTATGAAACCTAATGTGGTCTTTTGCTGTTGTAGCTGTTGCTTTCAATGTTTTGCTCAGTCTGACATGTCATTCGTATAAACTTTAACCAGCCCATGTGGTATCTAGGGTTGTGGGGAGGCTGGAGCCTATCTCAACCGACAAAGGCAGGCACAGAACAGCTCGCTAGACTATTGCTGTGCCAGCACACACACAACCATTCACACTCACACCTAGGGGCAATTTGGAACGGCCAATTAGCCTAATGTGCATGTCTTTGGACTGTGGAAGGTAGCCGTAGTACTCGGAGGAAACCCATGCAAACTCCACACAGAGATGCCTACGTTGAGCTGGGACTCAAATCCAGAACCTTCTCGCTGTGGCGCAGATGTGCTACCCACTACGCTACCATGCCGCCCTTCTTTTGTAAAATCAAAAGAACTGGGATTTTTTCGATAAATATATATAATGTAAAGTATAGTTATAGTAAGCTGGCAAAAACAATGCTGTTATTTATCTGGAACATGCATATCACTGTGATTAACACTTTATATATGTTTAAATTGTATTTTAGCTTCATAGATATATTTGTAAATGAAATATCAGTGGGACACAATTGACACCCTCATCATGTAATCAGCCACAACAGCTTAATGCCTAATCTGTTTCTCAGTGAGGAAGTGGAGACTTAATCATGTGTTAACTATTTCTTTCTATCCATCAACTTGCAAAAGTTATGTTTGTTCCTGTCGTTTATTTGCTATGGATTTGGAAGTATAAAGGATAAAGTCTTTTTAACCAACATATTGCTTACTAAGTACGAAGCACAGTGGCGTAGTGGTTAGTATGTCCGCCTCACAACAAGAAAGCCCTGGGTTCAATTCCCAGGCTCGGGTGTTTCTGTGTGGAGTTTGAATGTTCTCCCCATTCTTGCTCCTCTGGGTATTCCAGTTTCCTCCCACTGTCCAAAGACATGTACAGTAGGTTAATTGGCTGTTCAAAATTGCCCCTAAGTATGAGTCTGAGTGTGGATGGTTGTGTATGTTGCTCTGCAATGGTCTGGCAAGCTGTTCAGGGTGTACCCTGCTTTCGCCCAGTTTGGGCTGAATTAGCCACCAGTTTCCCAGCGACCCTAATAGGATTAATCGGTTTGGCAAATGAGTGAGAGTGATGAATGATATGTGAGAAGTACCTTAAGAAGTACCTTCTTAAAAGGAAGTGGGCATTTTTTTGTTTGTTTTTTTATAGATCACACAGTGACGGGAAATGAAAGTTGGGCGTGGTATTAAAACCAAGTGTTTTCGTAACATAAAGGCGGAGATCAATTAGCGCTGTTTAGGCACGTGTAAAGGTAGTGACTCTAATACTAGAAGTGATGATTTACCTCTTGCACAAGACCACAAGGGTAAAGGATGATGGAGTGTGTGGATCTGTTCATGCCTGTATGGTTGTACTGTTCTATGAGTAAGTAAATTAGTAATATGAATAACTATCAACTTTTAGTTAGTAAGAAGTAAATGGAAAAGCCCGAAGAATTAATGGAGATGAGTAGGCATTCCGGTTAAACCAGCAGAAAAGGATATCATACTTTCCCTTTTACCCTGTCTCATGATTAGCCTCATTAGTGAGGAACTTCCTTCTATGAGAGGGTATTGTGACCTTGGCCTTTCACATGTGACCCATTGCTGTGTAATGAGACTCAATGGCAAACAAAATGAGCCTTCCGTGTAATAATGTGCACTGTGTGTGTCCGTTCACCCTTTGACGTCAAACATGTAATTACTCTGGATCTAGTTCAACAAGCTATTGAACTACTGAACATTGTTTAGTGTACAATAATGAAGCTTTAGAACTTTGTACCTCCTCCAAGATCAGAGGATCTGGCACAAATTTCATTCTTTTTTAGTACAACAGGTTTTGACTCAGGTTTCTGCAGTTTGTTTTGCTTGTCTTTTATGTTGATGGCTCTGAGATCAGCAGCTGTCTGTTGATAACCATTAGCCTTCTTTTCCAAGCCTGACTATCACAAGCAGACTTGTGGATTTTCAGCCATGGTTTTTTTTTTAATTCACACCCTCTTCTTCCTCTTTCCTTCTCTTTATCACTCTGGCTATCTCCCTTTCTTTGATCTGTTACTTAAGTCAACGTCTTTGATTGTTCCATCAGCTTTATTTATATTTGTTTTATTGTTTTACAGTTATATGACTGAAATTTGAGTTTTAAAAAAGCTCCTATCTTTCTTTTTTTCCAAGATATGGTTAATCATGTTTAGCCTTGCAGACTAGTGACTTCCATTTTTTATACTGCCATACCCCTGAGTTCTGAAAGGTTAACAATCCTACGTACATACTGTTGAGCAATATATTCTATGAGTATATAACATGCAAGATGGCATGGTGATGTGGCAGTTAGCATGTCCGTTTCACAGCAAGAAGGTCTTGGGTTCGAGTCCTGGGCTCGGTGAGGGCATTCCTGTGAAGAGTTTGCATGTTTTCCCCATGCTAATGTGGGTTTTCTCTAGATACAACATGCACATAAGCCTAATTGGCTCTTCCAAAATTGCCAGTAGGTGTAACTGAATGTTTGTGTGTGTTGCCCTGCAATGGTCTGGTGAGCCTTTCAGGGTGTACCCCGTCTTTACCCAGAGTCAGCTGAGATCCTCTCCAGCTCTATCCTCCCCACGACCCTAGAAGGAGTAAACAATTTGGCAAATGAATGAATGAATGAATGAATGAATGAATGAAGATTGTTTATTTGTTACATACAATTTACACATGTAGTGAAATGCACCTCTGATTATATTCTACACAGAAACATAAAAAAGCAAACTAAATTAAGATTTATATAGTTTATTTTAACATATTTTAAGCAGGTCAGAGGCAGGTGTAGGTGAGCTCCACACACTCCATAGTAGAGCATAAGCACTCTCTCTAATGGCGACTCTAACAACTTATTTGAAGTTTTAGTATATACTACATAAAAAACAAAAGAAAGGTAAACTAAAATAGGATTGTCTATTATTTCTTCTCCCCCCCCCCACCCTCCCGATAGCAAACTATTCAGATTGTGCCATCCCCATGAATTATACACTAATTTTAAAGATCATATTAATCTCCATGATTTTGAGATCATAGAGACTTTAGCAGAGATTAGTATATGATATATTATATCTTCTCTTGATATGATGTGCTTCCTTTTGTCATCTTTATAGATATATTGAAAATATATATCTAGCAACTGCTGCACTTCAGCAGCTTATAGAGACAAGTGCCTTGTTTAGTTTGTTAATATGGTCATATTAATTTCTCACATAGTTGATCGAATGCAGTATCTATTAAGGGCGTGGTGCTGTAAACTAAATGGATTTGATGTAGTTCATGTATCATGTGATCCTCTAGTGTGTTAATACTTACTGCAGCCAATATACTGAGATAAGCTGAGGTTCATTATTGTGAGGTAATTCACTGTTTTAATGGTTCTATTATAAGGTGTTTAGTCACATACAGCAGTGTATTTCCTCACATAGATTGTTTTGAATATTAGAAGGGCATGGTGAGGTTACAGTTTGGTCACATGAGCCCTTCAAATTTATCCATGAGCTCATGTGCACGAATTTGCCTCTGGATGCAAACTGGAATGCAAACTTCTCTAAAGAAGTCCATGTGTCCACAGGTCTGGTGTTGTCCTTCAATTCCAAGGTAAACTTGAGGGAGTACTTCAGTGTTAGCCAAGCAAAAGCTACTATGAGACAGTGGGAGGACTGCAGTGATTAGGAACACAGTGTCCCTCTGTGAGTATCAATGGAGCCCATTGATGTCAGTGGAGCAGGAGGGTGCCAACAACAAAAGCCTCCTCCATCCAACATGTCTGAGCAAAGGGAGAGTAGCACCCACAGCCTCACCCTACACTCTTGCATAATCAGCTCCAGTAAGCCGCATCGACACAAACGTTCAGACAATAATTCATGTGCATGCATGCATTAGTGGACATTTACCCATACTGTCCACACCCACACAGACACGCAGTACTGTCCCATATGCTAGTGCCTATGTAGACAAATATCCTACACACTACAGAAATGTAGTATCTGATTTCATTTTGAAAGTTGTACATTTACAAGCTGGTTATACAGCTGATCCTTATGCCCAGACCGAATGCCACTTCACATGCTTACAGACACTTTTATAAGTAAGCATGACCTCACATTGTACCTCAGGTTTAGACATCCATACATTGATACAAATAAGCAAATAACCTTTTCGCTACAGTTGGAGTTATTAGGGTAAATAAGACATATGGCTTATATATGACATAAGGTCAGTGGTTCAATCCCACTATCACCACTGCTGGGCCCTTGAGCAAGGCCCTTAACCCTCAATTGCTAAGTTTTATTTAAAAAAAATAATAATAAAGGTTAATTATAAGTCTTTCTGGATAAGAGCTTCTGCCAAATGCTGTAAATGTAAATACAAAGTAACCTTCATCATCTTTTTGGCATTCACATCAGGAGCCTGTTTGCTCTTCACCAAAAATAATGTTTGGGTGCAGCCTAAATAGAACTTTTGTTTTAAGCGCATGCCTTGTAGGAAGAGGTCATTTCCATAGATATGCTGTCAGTGAATAGTGTCCACATTTGCTTATGTGAACCTCATAGGAACACTTTGTCATTTTTAGAGCTCTCTTTTGTCAGCAAGTTGAAAAGCCCTCCCAATCCCAACCAATTCAGTTCAGTTTTATTTGTATAGTACTTTTTTACAGTTGACATTATTGCAAATCTGCATTACATAGTAAAACCAAATTTGGTAAAGAATTTAAACTTGTGATTTTAAACATCTCTATGAATCCAATAAATCCAAGGAAACCGAGGAAAATCTCTTTCAGAGGACACGAGGAAGAAATATTGAGAAAATCCAGACTCAAAAGGAAAATCCATCTTCATTTGGGTGAAACTTCATTGTAGTTTAATATGAAGTCCATTTGGTTATCTTATAACGGTAATGGTAACTGTTGCCCTAAATCATTTGAGTTTTTACTTTAGTTAGCTTCTTAAGTTGCTTTTTCAAGTAAATATGATTGTAAACCAGTACAATATTATCTAGTATAGAAAGGTTTATTTGTCTAATATGTTTTATTCCCCTGCGATGGCCTGGCGAGCTGTCCAGGGTGTACCCCGCCCTCGCCCAGAGTCGGCTGAGATGGGCGCCAGCCTTCCCGCGACCCTAATTAGGAATAAGCGGTTCAGAAAATGAATGAATGAATGAATGTTTTATTCCCATGAAACTACTGGCCTGGCCTATGTGTAAACATTCATTCATTTGCAAACTCCTCTACTTCTTCTTGCCAACACTGATGGCCAAATATCAATATCATTAGCTAAATTAATAGCTGGCCAGCTATATGTACAGCAGTTACATATATACAGTACACAACCGACAGTAAACTAGATCTGATTTTGTTCTGTTTTTGTCCCTTGAGCAAGGCCCTTAACCCTCAATTGCTCAGTTGTATAAAAATGATAATTGTAAGTCGCTCTGGATAATAGCGTCTGCCAAATGCTGTAAATGTAACATAATGTTTGTAGACTGCCTGATTTTTTTACTTTTATAGTTTATTTTTACATATCTTGACAGGTCAGTTTAAGCCTGCATGCTCCGGGCTAAAAGCGATGTGTAGCTAATATTGTCTCTTGAGCCTTAGTTATTTTACTACAAAGAATAACAAAAAAATACACAATTACAAGATTTTATGGATTATTTTTACATTTTAAAGCTCAATAATGATGATGCTCTCTGCTCCAAGTAACCGTGACAAACTGTGAGTGTCTGTCATTTTGATTCAAGCATTATCCACTTAGTATAATGTTTTTTTAAGCTTGAGAAAGCAGATCAATCAGATTGTGCTGTTCCTGTGTCGTATATACTAACTTTGAATACCTACAGTACTGTACAAATGTATTTTGCACCTGTACAGATATTGTGTTATTTAACCAAATCAGTAGTCTCATTTCATATAATTTTCTGAAAATATTACTATAAATATTAAAAGTATTTTAAATTCACAGAATTTACTTGGTCACCCACATGCTTCTGTTTTGCAGTTAGCCAAAATAATACTTTTAAAATGTATGGTGACTAAGACTTGACCACAGTACTCTACGTCTTCCCCCTATCTAGTCAGTTTCCTTGTCAGTGCTTCTGTTTTTTACAAGAAATCTCAGAGCCCTTGACTACCCATAACAGGACCACAATTGTGTCAGTGAATGAAACCAAGAGAAAAGCAGATGTTCTTTTACCCCTCCTTGCTCAGCTGCCGACTGTGGAGTGACATCATTCAATGATCCAGAGCCTGCTGACAGACGCGTTCATTTTTCTGGGACACTTTCCCAAGATTGGGAACAGGCGGGGGATGTGAGGGGTGAGTTCATAAACGACTGATTGTGGAAACAGATACAAGCTGTGAAAGCTCAATGCGTCAGGAGCTCGTGGCATATATCTCTCTCGCAGGAATTGTTGATGGTCCTATAAAAGGGGCTTACATAATGGAAGAAGAGGCAGAAGAGGTAAAAGAAAAAGTAAAGGACAGATACTAGAAGTTTCCATACAGCAGTTATGTACTGGAACGTGCCTCAAAGGAAAATGAATTTACCATTTGGGTAGAAAGGATGGGTGGCACACTGGTGTAGTGATTAGCACTGATGCCTCACAGAAAGAAGGTTTCTTGGTTGGAACCTTGCAGCCAACTGAGGCCTTTCTATGCCTTGTGTGCATGTTCTCCCCATGCTTGTGTGGATTTCCTTCAGAAAGCTCCGGTTTTCTCAGTCCGAAGGCATGCATATTAGGTTAAGTCTCTACTCTAAATTGGCCATAAGTTATCTCCGTGTTAGCCCTGTGATAGACTGATGAACTCTTCAAGATGTACCCCGCCTCTCGTCAGAAGTCAGCTGGGATTGGCTCTAGTTGCCCCCACAGCCCTGACAGATCTAAATAATGAATAGATAACGTACCGAAAATTGTTGACAATCAAGTTGAATCAGGTTTGTATTGGAAAGAGGTGACTGTGAATTTTAACTGCATTCATGGGAAACAATTTTCAGTTCAGCACAGATTAGACGGTGATGCTTTGGTTTGTTATGATAATCCATCTTAAACAGCCCAAAAGTCACTTCCGTCTATGGATGGTAGAATCATAAAGACCCCTTTTGTATCCATTCATGCCTAACTGACTTGGTGTGTGGAAGATATTGAGAACACACTTTCACATGTGTGAACACTGACACCAGTGTCTCTGAATAACTCATGAGCATGGGCAGTTTCACCAAATCACCCTGAGTATTACATAAATCCCATATTCACACTAGCATCAGCTTGTGTCACTTGTATTTTGACCAGTCCTGTCATCTATTGTCTTCGGAGTTCCTCTGAGTTTATTGGTATTAAACTGCTTCTCTTTATCAAGTAACTTAAAAGAAGCATTTTTTAAAAACATTGGAGATTTCATCATGCTCGGGCAACACCTGGGGCTATCATTCCTATAACAAAGGAAATAGACTTTAGGGCAGATTCACCCAGTCCGATATGTCCAAACATAGTACAAACTGCAAATGAGTGAAGGGTTGTCATATTGGTGACCAACCAGAAATATAAGACTTAAAGATTGTCATTTGTTTCCAAAACATAACAATACACTCCAAAATGTGACTTTGCTATTTATCACCCACCAACCTGACCTCTGTAGACTATTCGACCTACATCACATTTCTATAAAATGCATAAACATTTGCAACATCTGTGATTCTCTTATTGACTGAACTAAACAGCTCTAAGGTCACCAGTGGAAGTGTTGAAGCGGGAGAAAGCCCACGGCGTTCTCAGGTTACACCAGGCCCATCTGCTGCTTTAGACACACACCATTAGAGACTGACTGATGACCTGCTGCCTTCCCTAACAGCAAAGACTACTACACCCCTGCTGACTACCGCTCCCTGCCAGTTCACACACACTCCTGACCCCTAAGTGTTAGCGGAAAGTGAATTGTTCTGCTGATTAGAGCCCAGATTTAAAAATTTCGATGAATGGTTACGCAGAGGATTTGGGAAACAGAAAGCATCTGCAGCAGTAAGTACTGTACAACAGTGCAAAAAGTTGCTATACTGTTACCTTTCACTGGTTAGTTTATGTATCTGGTTATATTGGCCATAAGCAATCAATATTAATCATGTAAAGATGAAACTGTTTGATCCATTAATTAAAATGGCCACCTTAAAACACCTGATTTTTGATTATATCAGCTTGAACACTTCAGTTGGAAAAAATAAAATAAAATTGTGCCATACAGTGTTTCATTTTCCTTGGTATAGACTGGGATCAGGACTGGGATCCCAGTATGCCTTAACCTACTGAAGATAAAAGAAGTCAGTTCACTTTCCACTACTTCCACATATGGCTGTCATTAAAATTGACAGCAGGTTCAGTGTGGAATGCAAACTCTTCACAATACTATCAGATAGGAGGTGATAAAACCAACATTTGTGAGTTTGGTTTTAGTTTTACATTGAATTTAACAAAGACATAAAGTACCATAATGAACAAGCATATTATAATTAATGTCTTTGTAAAGAGTATTATAAGTACATTCATTCATTCATTCATCTGCAAAACCACTCAGTCCTACTATTAGGGTCGTGGGGTGGCTGGACCTTATCTCAGCCGACACTGGGCGAAAGCAGGGTACACCCTGACCAGCTTGCCAAGTCATCGCACGGCAACATACACAAGCATTTACACTCACATCCACACCTAGGGGCAATTTGGAACAGCCAATTAGCCTAATGTGCATGTTTTTGGACCTGGGGAGGAAACCAGAGTACCCAGAGGCAACCCAAGAAAGCACATGCAATCTTCACACACAAACACCATAGTCTGGGACTTGAACCAATGACTTTCTTGCTGTGAGGTGGACATGCTAACCACTATGCCACTGTGCTGCCATTATGAGTATAGATATATATATATATATATATATATTTTTTTTTTATCGAGTATAGTGTAATATTTTGACATTTTTAGTACAGGTAAAAAAAAATTGGATCAGTGTATTAACTGAAATCAATGCAAACAATTAGTATGTATTGTTTAAAAATGTACTCATATTTTAACTGATGTATAAATAATATAATTGCTTAGAAAGGTGATTTCCCTGTTACTCTGACACTTTATATAGTCTTTCTTTATCATGATCACTTGTCAATTTTGGAAGGCTTACTCTGTTTTCTGAACAAATGTTGGTCACATGGTGATCAGAGGCTACTAAATAAAAATTAAATGTATCATATTGCCATTAGCATCACAGACTCAGTGGTATTGCTAATTACTTCCACCAAGGGGTGGAGAGAATGAGATTGGTCATGCATGTCTTCTGTCTGTATATGTACCTATAACCACAATAGGTCAAAACTAATCGATGGATTTACATGAAATTCTTAACAAATTTTGGTCTTGGGCTAATAAAGAATTGAATAAATTTTGGGCATGATTTATAACTGGATACAGGAGGGTTTTGAAGGAATTTGTTAACATTGCGCGATGAGGGGAAAATTACATACTTTAGATAATGAAATGTCTCCCCCTAGTGGGGATCGAATAGCCCACTAGCCCAGATTAAAAAGTTTACAGATTGGTGGAGGTCTGCGCTCATAAGTGCATTTCTAGTTAGTAAATACCACATTGAAATGGTAGGATATGATTGATCCACTAACTCAGAAAAAATATTCTTCTGAGTGAATAAGGCTTGAATCAAAACAACAGACACTATAACAACAGTGTAATTATCTTATGCTTTAAAATAAAAAGAAGACCAAAAGAAAATCTCCTTTTACTTTGTTTTTCTTGTATTTCCCATAGCACATACTAAAACACAATTAGTCCACACTGGTCCACTATTTTGTGATCATAAATCATTATTCTGATCAGACGATGCTTGAATCACAATGACAAAGCCTCACAGCTCATCACAGGCACTCAAGCAGGGAGCATAACCATTATCACACTTTTAAAAAATCTTGTTTTACTTCATTTCTCTTGTGTTTCCCATACTATATACCACAACACTTTTAGGAAACAATGTTTCCGTTTGTTTCTGAAGGAGTAGGGTTGAACAAACCATACCCCATCAGATATAGAGCTGTTAGCCAGCTGAAAGCTAAACTGAACCGCTTTAGTAAATGTAGTTTTAGTTTGTTTTCTTAAGTTTCCATTAGTTTGTACTAAAACACCTTTACAAAGCACAGGTTTTTTGATTTTTGTTTTTAAAAAAGGAGCAAAAAAAAAAAACGAACACAGGGTGTTGAGACAAAATAACAAAAGAGAAAGAGGAAAATAAAACAACAAAACAAAAAAGGAGCCGGTGAGTAAATTAATGAGAAAAAGTGAAAAGAAAAATGATGCACTTACACTCATACATTCCTTAGGATGGCAACAAAAGGAAAGTGAAGAAAAAAAAAGATAAAATAAAATAATAACAATAAAAAAAATACATAAATAATGTTAATAATGATAATGATAGTAATTTAGATATTGAAATTAATTTAGATAATAGTGATAGTGGTATTGATAACAGTAATAATAACAACAACAATGACAATGATAATAACAATAATGACAATAATAATAATAATCATCATCATCATCATCATAATAATAATAGGCTCAGCCAGCCAGGACTGTTGGAGGCAGGCTCAATTAGCTGTGGTAGATGCCACACCGACAAGGGCACCCCAGACAACCCTACCCTGATTCACGGCACCCCAATCCAATTCACCCATCGTCACCCCATGCCATGTTTAACCCATGTTTAAATTGTATTTGTTATTTGTTTTTATGTTCATCCTAAGATAGTGTGATGCAATAATAAAGGGCCCAGTGTGCTGCCCAATGCACAGTTTACATTCATTTCATTACTCTACTTTTGTTTCAGAACGGACGCCATTAGCAAAACAGACATTAGCCTAACTGCTCAGGATGTACCCCACCTTGGCCAAGAGTCAGCTGAGATTGGCTCCAGCTTTCTCATGATGCTAAACAGGAAAAAGCATGGCTCATGAGAAGACATGAAACTTTAAGGCAATCCAAAGCACGGAGTTCACCTCACCTACCTCCGTGTCATGATTATAATATGTAATTATAAGGTATAAAAATCCTGTTTTAGTTTTGTTGTGTTTTCCATAAACACCTCTACAGAATACCATTTACATTTGTGTTTAAATGAGTACTCTGCACAGACCAGATCAGATTCCGTCAGCTACACAGAATCACACATTAGCTGAGTAAAGTCAATATAAACTATTAAAATCTCGTTTGATCTTTCCGTCATCAAAAAAAAAAAAAAGCATAAATATCTGCATGATAATTTTTATTGTATTTTATTTTAATATTATTATTCTTTTTATTTTTATTTATTTATTTGTTTGTTTGTTTGTTTGTTTGTTTGTTTGGTTGGTTGGTTGGTATCAACATATGCTAATAAAATTATGTACATTAGGGTCAGGATATGTACTAAGTAAATATCTCCATTGCCTTCTGTGCAAAATTGTCAATTGTCCTCCCTAAAAACTCGGAGTAATGCTTGAATAAATTAAATAAGTCAAAATAAACCTATCTAACAAATCTAATTTTAATTTGCTTTTTTTATGTTCCCATGTAGTTTACTAAAAGAGTTATTCACCTCAGGTTTGGCGGATATTGCTGAATCATACCCTTGACATTCTCTGGGACTATTCACGATATCCACGAGCCTTCAGTGAATAATTGTTAATTAGTAGTACATTAGCACACTTGTTTTAATTTCAGTAAAACTCACACTAATTATACTGAGAGCATATGTTGCACCACTTGATGCATGCCTGAGGATTTTTTTATTCATATTAATTAAAAGATTGAGAACGTTGTTCTCTGCTGGCATTCTGTTTCTGATATCTCCTGAACAAAGCTAATTTTACCACATAATTAAATGCAGGAGTTAAATTATACTTTGCAGCTGCAGGCTAATTAAATCCTTTGTAGGTTGTTTAAAATGTTTACATGTTTCAGACTGTGATTGACTTTTCATTTCGACTAGGCATCGTTTTATCAAGTATACTGTGCATGTATACACACATTCATCTGCCTTCATGAAAGGTATGCACTGAAGTCTCTCTCTCTCTCTCTCTCTTTCTCTCTCTCTCTTACACACACACACACACACACACACACACACACACACACACACACACAGGAATGCAGTCTGTGCGAGCGTTGTTTCTGTGAACGTGGTATTGAGCAGGTAAACGGGGCTGGGTTAGTCTGTCTCCGTCCATCTCATCTCCCCTGAGGGTTTTCCTCTCTTGCCCACACATGGCTTCCATTGTTCCAGGATGCAGATATTTCCATGTCATTCTTTTTCCTGGCCCTTTTCTTTACCTGCTGTCACATTCCTGCATCCTGCCATCAACTTCCCTTGCAAATCGACATCTAATGTGGTCTCAAGCATCTGTCAATGCCAGTGCCCACACTGCAACAACTACAGTGAAAGTCTTGTCTTGTCCGTAGCCCATTTTGATTTCAGTTGACTGATTAAAGCTTTGATATGCCTTGTGAATGGAAGCGGTTGCTGTTTCTTTGTTGTAAATTTAAACAGTCTGAATGGCAATTTAGGGGGAAATAAAAAGGTCAACTTCTTAGCTGTAGCGGAAGAACTGAGCAATATGGGTTAACAAACTGGCGCTGTGGGACATGCTTTATGAGGATATTTACTGTGCTATGGGACAGCTGTAAGAGCAACTTGTGACAGGTGATAAAACTTAGATTTACAGAGGGATGCCTCAGATATAGACACCTTAGACTACCATGTACAGCTACTTCAAATTATGCAGTAAGCATATTTATAGGGCTTTTCGTCCGTATAATGATACTGTAACTAAACTAAATCTAATCTATCTGTACCCTGTGTCTGCTTCTCATCACATGGTACTTACAAGCTCTATAGTAACTTCTCGTAAGTTACTATAACATAAGTTTTCACGTGATCCCAGTGTTAACAGTAGCATGAGTAAAGCTGCTTTGGAGGTCAGCTTTCTCTTTTCCGCAGCATTCTGTTTAATGTGAAGCATTTATATTTGATGGAAATGGAAAATGACACTACTGCTGAAGCATCTATGCTGCACAGAAAAGTGAAAAGTATGTTATATCTCCAAGAGGATGTCGCTGTATAAAGCAAATCATTGTTGCATATCATTCTGGCATACTATTTAATTTGCTTGAATGTAATTTGGGATGTCCCTCTCTGTTTGTTCTTGTTTTGATTTTTTGCTTTGGTGGAGGCAGGGTAGCGTAGTGGTTCTCATGCTTGCCTCACAGCAAGAAGGTCCTGGGTTTGAGCCCTGTGGTTGGCACGGGTTTTGAATGGAGTTTGCATGTACTCCCCATGCTTGCGTGGGTTTCCTCTGGGAGCTCATGTTTCATTTATTAGGCTAACTGGCTATTCTAAATTGCCTCTAGGTGTGAATGGCCTAGCCATGCACAGATGTATGTATGTCAGCTCCAAGCCTTGGTTAATGGGAGGGATGTTGCATGGTGGGAAATAAAATTGGACACTTCGGGATATAACATTTGTTATGCCATATACACTTTTATATAAATATATACATAAATAAAAAGCTTCCTTAAAAAGACTGTTCCAAATCATCTGCTTCAGCACCTCATTATTGTCCTGTTTGTTCCAGACTCAGTTCATCGACTTTTACAGTCTGTCACTAAACTATTACAAACCATCCGCAAAACCAGATGTCCCTATTTAGGAATTGCCGGCTCTACCTATAGCACTCCATGAGATCAATTACCGGGTGAAAGCAGACAGATCCTATATACACTCAAAATATCCACCATTCTCCTTGCGCAGCCGTATTCAGTTTACCACCTGATCGAGAAGCCCTCTGTCCACAGATTGGAGCGACTTCTCTGAGGTGTCCCTGCGTAACGCAGC
>JAQMYF010000013.1:11415621-11446655 GCA_030014195.1 Neosilurus mollespiculum | reverse complement strand
TGTGTGTGTGTGTGTGTGTGTGTGTGTGAGAGAGAGAGAGAGAGAGAGAGAGAGAGAGAGAGAGAGAGAGAGAGAGGTATTCGTGTTGTGGGGACCTATATCTGTTTACACAGTTATATTATTCGACATCCTTCCTTATGGGGACAAAGTGCAAGTGCCCATAGGGTAAATCATTGAATGCTAAGGTGGAGACATGTTTTATGGTTAGGGTAAGGGTAAGGTTCATGTTAGGGTAAGGGTAAGGGTTAGGCAGGTAGAGGTTATAGGGTACGGCTCGAAGAATGAATGTAGGTCTATGCATTGTCCCCATTGAAATGATAGGAACCAGACTGTTTGTGTGTGTGTGTGTGTGTGTGTGTGTGTGTGTGTGTGTGTTGGAGTGGTTGAAGGAATGAGGCAAGGATAAGAAATAACAGCAGATCAGTTTCTTTATCAACCTTAGCCAGCTCTTTTGACAAGCAGCAAAAGCAAAAAGTAAAAAAAGGGACTCCACCCATGTGTTTATTCTGCTTTAATTCAAGGATAAGATATGACTGAGCCATTTTTATCACGATACAACATAAACTGCATTTTCCAATGCCACATGGAACCACCTGTAAACATATGCTGTTTTCAGAATCCTTAGTGCACATGATTAAATAATCACTGTAATCACTAAAAATAATATTACAGAGTTCCTACAAAAGACCTCCTGTTTTCTTCTTGAAAAGTTTCATAGAATATATTAGAACTAACAGACCAACTGAATTGCTGGAGAAGTTTCAGGACTCAGAGAGATGGGGAGGATGTTGCTGGTTTGGAGTGGAAAAAGGAAACATTCACAATACTTTAACTGCCACCTTGTGGTGAACTAATGAAAGACATATATAACAAATACCAATAAAAATACATCCAATTTATTCTCAGTTATTCATGCTTGCATGTTAGTCCAACAAAATAAAGTTCCTGGTGCTGGTTCAGACATTGTGGTTATCTTCATATCATGCCAGCCTACATGCACTGGAAATTCATATTACACTGCATTTACACTTCAGCTGGTCAGTACAGCAAACATCTTGTCCAGGTTACTAAATGGTATTTCTTTTTAATTACATGCTAATAAGTGAATATATGGGTATCTTAGGACAGTTTTATCCAATTCTTATAATTTTTATGTCCATTTCTCTTTTCTGCTTAAATGGTGTGTGGTGGAGTTTACATGTTCTCCCTGTGCTTGTGTGGGTTTCCCCTGGGTACTCTGGTTTCCTCCCACAGTGCCAAAACATGCACATTTGGTTAGTTGGCTGTTCCAAATTGCCCCTAGGGTGTGCGTGGGATAGTGAATGGTTGTGAGTGTTGGCCCTGCGATGGTCTGTCAAGCTCTTCAGGGAGTACCTCGCCTTTCGTTCAGAGAGGAATGAGATAGGCTCCAGCCCTTCAGTCCTAGTGGGATTAAGTGGTTTGGCAAATGGATGGATGAATGGATGGGTGGATGGTTTGTGGAGTTTAAATCCTGTAGCCTTGTGTCAGATAATTTGAAATGCATGAAAATGTTCATCATCCCTGTATTGTTTTATTGCTAATAGGGTCAACATTTATTGATATGGTCAAGATTATAACACAACAAAAACTTAAAATGGGACTTCAGATTCCAATATTTGCTGTGTATTGAATTAAAGAATCGGATCACTTAAAGAATCATTTTGCTTATCGTGATATAGACTGTTTGTACAAAAAATAGATTGAATAAATTATACTGCGGCCCTGAGAGCACAAGAAAAGATCTCAGCCGGAGTTTTACAGGAAAAAGAGTTACGAAGTTTACTTAAGTTTCCTCAGAAAATGTCTGAATCGACTTGAGCCGATTCCGAGTCAAATAGCGGGATTGATTGATGGATGGATGGACGGACGGACGTCTGGTCTTTCATAGCGTGCGTAATGACGCAATCAGAGTGTGGACACAACGTGCGGACGCCCTCGGCTTGTTGTAAAACAGGAAGCGGTGTGCTGACAGAGGAAAGTAGCTAGCCTGGTGGCTAACGTCATAGGAGATCGAGTGCTGTTAAACGAACTGACAACCGAGTAGTTTGGGAGGAAATTTATCACCAGGCCATTAAGTACAGTTTGTTTTCGACGTGTGGTCGCCATGTCAGAGACATACGGTAACGTTACACACTTAAAAGCGGTTAGCGAACGCGAAGGCTAGTGAACAGTTATGTAGCTCTCTATAGCAGCCTGTACAGTTACTCAGCTAGCTTGTTGATGCATCAACAGGAACCTCTTGGGATCTTGACAGCTAGATAAACCAGATAAGACAACATCCTGCCTTCAGTTGCATCCAGCTCTCGGGTCTTTTTTCTATATTATAAACGACTTATTCATGTTTAAACTCATAATATTGATTAATATTCCATTTAACGGGTCTTTTTAAACCTGAAAGCGAGCATTTTAACCAGTAGAGCTTTAGTTATAACGTAAACAAGATGGATTATTGGAGAGGATGTTATTTTGCCCTTGTTTTTGGTTGTCTACTGTTATCTATATGCTAGCTTATTAGCTTGATATATATTTCTAGCTAGCAGGTGTAACAGCTGTTAATAACGCCTAGATGCTTTGTTTACCTAAACATTACAATAGATACCATGAAGGTTACAGCCAGGCTAATATTATTCATAACAAAACCGAATATGTGACCATTCTTAACTGGATTCACTTCCTTCAGCAGCTTAAGCTTTTTTCTTCTGTTTTCAAACCTTCTTTTTTTAGTCTGGAAAGTTTGAGTACCTGTAGTAGAGAGAGCTATATATATATGTGTGTGTGTGTGTGTGTGTGTGTTTGAGAGAGAGAGAGAAATAAATAAATATATTTATTTTTTTCTCAGACATGGGTTTGAGATTGCAGTTATTTATGGTCTAAATATATGAGCACAAATCCAGTACCTTGATATTTACTTCCTTCTAGTTCCAACCTTGATCCAACACTCTTACTCCCCTTTAAACATTGTCTCCTTTCTTATCTGGATCAGCTCAATAAGATTATGACTTGGACTGAATTCTGTCAGAATGTAGTTCAATATGAATAAGATTGGAGATCACGGGTCCAGGACAGTTAGCAGTTTATGCCCAGAGGTCAGTTTTGGCATTATCTACTTGTGGGGCTGGCGGTGTAGAGGTTAAGGTGCTGGGTTCATGATCGGGAGGTCATGGGTTCGGTTCCCCGTAGTCCCCCTCCGAGCTAAGACCCTTGGGCAAGGGTCCCAACCAAAAGTGTACACCCAGCTGTCCACCCAGCAGTATACCAGGGAAGGTAACCTGTGATGGATCTTCACGCTACAGAAACCAGGATAAGCTCCAAGGCAGAAGTCGGGTATAAAACCCCAACAGACTTTACCTTTCCTACTTACTTAAGATAACACTCGTTGGGTTATTTGGGTGCATGATTCATTTATTTTATTGCAAGTGATCTGTTTATAAATTAGTACTGGGGCGATGACCTAGAACATCATATTGCAATATTTTTGGACATTTTCTTGATGATAGTGTTTATCCCAATGTGTTCGGTTTATCACAATTTTATTATGCTATAAAAATAATTTTCAATCATGACTGCACATACAGACTGTCTGCACACAGTTTACCTTTACGTACACAGACACTGGGGATGTTCAGACGCTGATGAGCACACCTGTGGCGAGTTCAGGCTGATTAGACACTGGTCATAAATGTCCGCTGCCCCCAACACAGGGGGCCTGTTCAGGAACTCCAGCGTTGCTCTTTCAGGCTGTGTTGTTGCTCGGGACCTGTACTTGTATTTGCTTTGCTTTCATTTCTTGTGTGCTTTTCTTTGTTTACTCTGTTTTTTCTCTGATGCTTACCCCAGTTTTTGGGTTAATAGCCATATTTTTTTTCACCTGTGACCCATTGTCTGTTCCTTCATTTCCCACTGCTGCTGACTGTAATAGTGTAACATAGTAGGCCTAATATTTATGAAGTTAATTATAGGTATTATGCTACATTTTACTCTTCATAAACTTATTAATATAGTTAAAAACAATGCATCCACCTGTTTGTTTGTGGAGGTTAATATTTCTGTTAAACTGTGATACAGTATTCAGTGGCTGACGATGTGGTGCAGTAATTTATTGATGTATCGCTCATCCTTGATCACCTTACTCAAAAAAAGTAGTTGCTAGATGGTTCCTGTAGTAAGTTGTGGCTGAATTTTATTTAATGTTGTGAATAGTTATTTAATGTTGTGGACGGTAGTCCTAGGCTAGGGCTTTTATTTCTGGAGTTTGCATTTTCTCCCCATTCATGTGTGGGCTTCCTCCTGGTACTTATTAATTGGCTGCTCCAAATTGCCCCTAGGTGTGGATGTGAGTGTGAATGGTTGTGTGTGTGTGTGTTGGCTCCTGCAATGGTCTGGCGAGCTGTTCAGGGTGTACCCTGCTTTCACCCAGTGTCGGTTGAGATTGTCACTTCAGCGACCTGAATGGTGGAGATTAAGCAGTTTCGCATATGAGTGAGTAAGGGGTTAGTATTACTCACCTATAATATAGCATCTTATTAACTGCCTGAAAGTTTAAACCCAGTCTTACATGTGATTGCTTTTCCATTCATACAACTCTTGTTTTCTTGCTTCCTGCGTTCTCCCTGTGCTATAATGAAATATTCATGTAGGTATCAATTTCAGCTTGCATAAAACCCCATTCCCTTCTTCTCCTGCTGAAATTGAGCATCTACAGCGATTTATGTGCACCTTACCCAGGCACTGTAATTTTCCTATTGATCTTTTTAGCTAGTTCCCCTCTCCTGATGGAGCAGGCACCACTTTCATGAAATCCTTCAGTTTTTTTTTCCTGGTCCATTATGTCCTGAAAAAGTGAAAGCTTTTCATGGTTTGGGATTTCACTTTTACTTGAGTTGTCCTGAACTGTTCTCTGTCAATTGGAATTAATTTCACAGCTGCAAGTGCACATGTTTGGAGATAATCCATGACTTCACAATGACAACTAAGTAGTTTGCCTGAATAGTCCTGACACCAGTGATGCTATGACAAGCTATTATGCAGCTGCATATGGTTTTGGATGTAACCCAAGTGTTCAGGCTTTAAGTGTTGGGCTTTTTACTGGCTACCGGAGCTTATCCCCAGCTTCCAAAGCGTGGCGTGACTAAAAGTTCAAATCCTCCTGGAGGGGACACTAGTCCATCGCAGTTTACCTTCCCTTTATCTTTTGCTAGTACCCATTTAATTTATACTGCTGGGTGGAGAGAGGCACAGTTAAGACCTTGCCCAGGTGTCTTAGCATGGTGAGGGTCTAACGGAGATTTGAACCCATGACCTCTCTCATGAGCCGAGCACCCTAACCACTGAACCACCAGCCCCACTCAGCACTCTAAGGTTTTTATTAACCAATCACTTTTTTATTCACTTTTCTTTAACCAATCAACCAAACACTTTTTATGTTTGGTTGTCTATGTTGTCTAATCTTGGTTTTGTACAAACATATTCAGCATGATGGTAGTGTTAACATCCAAGCAGAGACACAGAGTGATAAATGTGTTTTCCCATCGAGGGTAATCAGACACCTCAGATGACTTTCTCTCACTAAATAAAAATTAGTTTGTTATATAAAATTACACAAACGCCTCCTTTTAGTCACTTGCTGGAGATGAAGAGTTCTCTAGCTGAACAACAGCACAACTGGCTTTACACAAATTCCTCTAAGGATGAACTGGTGGTTCAGTGAGGAAATGACCTCAATATGAGTCCTTAATCCTTTTTTGTTTTTAGTATATACAATTATTCACAAAAGGCAGGAGGATATCGCTGTATAGCCCCCAAGACAGAACATCAGAGCATATACTACACAGGAACAAAGGAAAAGCAAACTGAAATGAGATTTCTATGGGTGATTTTTCCATTTTTAATTTGATTCCAGCACACTCTGATGTTTACAGGGTGGATAGCGATTAGGTGCCAAAGGTGAGGAGAATGAGGATTTTTTTTTTTTTTTTTTTTTTTTTTTTTTTTTTTAATAATGTACTAAACCAGAACATAAGCAGGGAAAAACACTAAAACAAGATTTTCTGGTTTATGTCTTACATTAAAAAAATAGACATGATCAGTGCAGGTGAGCTCCAAGTACACACTCAAGCAGATGCAGAGCTGTGTAGATATTACGTATTATATAATGATATGTAGATATAAGATTGTTTTTCCACTTTTTTGACCCATAGATGTTGTCACAGTGTTGAGTAGCCGTAGTTGAAGCCAGAGTGTCAAAAAACGAAGTTAGTGCATGGTTACGTTTTCCCTCTGGGCTGTTTGAACTGGTTGTAAATACAAGGTTTTTGCTGAATTTGTTTATTTATTTATTTATTTTTATTTGTTTGTTTGTTTGTTTGTTTGTTTATTTATTTATTTATTTTTTGGGGGGGGGGTACTTCTGCTTAGCTGTTTCAGGGGTAGGTGGGGAAGCATCTTTCTGAAGAACTGAAGTTTTGGGTTAGGAATTGTACTGTTGGCATCTTTTTAAGAGTTTTAGTATATAATACATTGAAACATCAAGCAAAGCAAATCAAAACAAGATTTTTCTAGTTAATATATTTTAACTATGACACACACAGGTCAGGTGAGCTCTGCACGCTCTGAGCTGAGCTAAGTGCGGTGTAGCTAATGGCATCCATTTAGCCTACTCATTCAGAGTTTAATACATATTACACATACTCTGTAAAGGTGTTTATGACAGTGATGACACTGCCTGCTGCGAGCATGACAAAATATGACCGTCCATCTTTTTGATGCAAGCATTATCCACTTAGAATATTGTTTTTTATCCCTGAAATGGCAGGCCAATCAAATTGTCATTCCTGTGAAGTGTATACTGATATTGGATATCTTGTGGGTTCTTTTCCTGACTGGCTGCCAGTTTCTGTTTCAGCATGTCATTATGTTGTTGGCTGTTTTTTTGTGTGTGATGTTTGAGATGTACAGAACACTGTAATTATGTTTGACCGGTCTGAGCTGGTGAGTGACACAGTCCTGTTGAATTCCTATCATGTTTGCCCCTTCTTAACACAAAACCGACCTGTGAATTACTTTCTGTCAGGAGTTCCGAAACATTTAGTAGAAAAAAATTTTCCGTTCGCAAATGTTATATTATTTATTTAGTGCCAGATATTGTTGTTATGCTTTTTTGCATATTTACTTACTAAGGTAGCTCCGTTTAGGTCTAGGAAAGAAGATGGATTCATAAACGGATTAAAGGGGAGTTGTTTGTGGTGAACAGTTGGAGGCTAGTTACGTTGGCCTGATGGACTCACTGTCACCTTTTATCGATTTAAAGCCCGAAAATCCTTTTAGTTGCATAGCAGCTGTGTAATTACTACTTCTTGCCTGAGTTGCCGTTAAAATCTTCTAAGCAATTGCAGCTCAGATTAAGAAAGAGCACAGGATGAAGAGGCATTAGATTTGTCAAGGTAAAGTGTAGCATGTATGTTTGTAGTACGATGGTTCTTCAAGCATTTGTTAGAAGTGCATAGTTGGCTGTACCACAGATTTGAAAATGAAAGATATATTTATTAAAGTAAGTAGTAAGTCAAGGAAAGTAGCACACTTGGAGATAAAGTTCCTGTTTACTGAGTTGGAGGGTTTTAGATTTTAGTTTCCAAAATATAAATGCAGATTCACACACATACAAACAAATCTTTTGTATAAAAGTGTGTGGAGAGAATGCTTTTCTAATGGAGAGTTGATACACACCATGTCATTTTCCCTGAACGGTAAAGGTTATGTGTATTTTCACAGTCATAGAAATAAGGGTTAATGTCAAATATATATACTAAAACAAAAAGGCAGCCGTGGCCTAATGGTTAGAGAAGGTTTGGGACCTAATGGTCACTGGTTCGATTCCCGAACCCGCAGGAAAAATGTGTGGCGGTGGGGGACTGAGCTGCACCTTCCCTTCCTTCACATTCATGGCTGAAGTGCCCTTGAGCAAGGCACCTAACCCCCAACTGCTCACCGGGCACCCCAGTGTGTGTGGCTGCCCACTGCTCCGAGTGTGCGTGTGCGTGTGCGTGTGCGTGTGCGTGTGCGTGTGCGTGTGCGTGTGTGTGTGTGTTTGTGTGTATGCTCACTGTTTACGTGCGTGTTCTCACTTTGGATTTAAATGCACAGACATTAATTTCCCTTGTGGGATTAATACAGTAAATCTACAGAAATGTTTTGTTTTGGAAAATACAGGCCAGTTACAGTTTGGATAACACTGGGTTTCCCATGGATACTTCTTCATTGTTATAACTGAAATAATTTCTGAAGCAGGAAAATTGTCATAAAAAATCTTTGTGGGAATTCAAATATAATTTCTTTTAAATATGTTGTTTCTTTAAATAGGTACTTTAAATAAACCATGCATTACTGGTTGTATCCTTTTGTTGTTCTGTGCAAGATGTATTTTAAGACGTATGATCGGGAAATGTCCCTACTGACTTTTCTGTCATTTACTCTTACAAGAAATGCATTTTTTAAAATCAGATGCACTTTTAGTAAAACATCTATGCAAAATATTTTTGATCCAGTTATGAAGCACTGGAGTACAGAAACATATCAACTGCTGCCTGTCCAAAAAAGGGAACTCTGAAATACAGGTTTTATGTTCAGTATATTAATACTGAATCTATTTTTAATAACTAAAGCTAAGAATAAAGGAATGTTTACTGTATACTTTATATAATATATATGGGAGTGTTACTGGCTGTTAAATTTTATAAATACCAAAGTCAAGCTACAGTGACAGTGTTAATTTCCATCTTTCTTTTTTTTATTCACTTTAGGCATACATACTTTGGAAGATTATATCTACCAAGAAAATAAAGTTACAACCATAACTTATATCCTAGTAGACACAATAATCCTAGTATTCATAGAGAACATGCATTACAGAACAGCTCACTCAGAATCAAGTTGTTTTCTCCAGGCTTGTGATCACAGGCAATATTAACAGTGGATTTCTTACCGTACGAGAAGATATGATGTAATACAGCATGCACGGTTACTCAGAAAAGAGAGCCTACACAGAGTTAAGTTCTGATTCGGTCCAGCTGCACATCTGCAAACCTCTGGATCATATCACAAAAATGACATCATCTGCCTCTCTCTATCTCTCTCTCTCTCTGTGGTGTTTTCTTCTGTTGGAAGACAGAGTTTTTTATGAGGAATGTGTGGTTGATATGTCCGTGATGAAGCTTGTATGCCCAGAAAACTGCCAGCATGTTACTTTTCTGTGTGCTTTTTTCATTAGTAATTTTTTTTTAAATTCTACAGAAATGTTGTTCTTGTTTGGAACAGTGCAGAGATTGCTTTTTTTTTTTTTTTTTTTTTTTTTTTTTTAAGAAACCCAGTACCATGGGGATTCACTGAGTAAAATAGAAACCCTACCACCAAGGACTCTATATGAGTGTGAAAGTGAAAATTCAGCTCATAATAACTATATACGGGTGATAATTGGATGGTGAGGGAGTGGAGTCTAGCAATTTTCTTCATATTTAGTCGTTTATTGATTTTTATTTATTTATTTATTTATTATTTTTCCCCCCTTCCTTTCTGTCATCTATTTTTTTCTGTGTATTTATGTGGCTGCTCTCTCGTGGTTTCAGATTTCCTGTTTAAGTTCCTTGTGATTGGCAGTGCGGGGACTGGGAAATCCTGCCTCCTTCATCAGTTTATTGAGAATAAATGTAAGTGCTTAATAATTCTCTCACTCGCATGGTTACTTTTCATGATGACCTTTTGGCAGGAGTGACAAGAGAAATGAAAGCTGTGGAAATAATATGTACTGATGAAAATCCTGTAAATGTGGAAAAAACTTTTGTATCCTGCTTCTCTCATCCTCTCTCTCTCTCTCTCTCTCTCTCTCTCTCTCTCTCTCTCTCTCTCTCTCTCTCTGTGTGTGTGTGTAAATTTACACATAAGATGATTAACTAAGGTAAATCTCAGCTTGATCAACCTCAAATCATCTAATTTGTCTGGGTTACAGCACATTTTTTATTACGATTACAGCATTTAGCAGATTCACTTATCCAGAGCAACTTATAGAAAAACATCCTCATGATAATTTACTAGGTCAGGGACAAATAAGGCATTTTAGATTATTGACATTAATTAAATGTCAAACAAAATAAAAGGCATTATTTAGTCTGGGTATATCTGTAAACTATGAACATATGCCTCATATGCGATATCTTTATTTTAGAACATCGGTTATTGCACACATATGTACTACAATTGAGAAATAAGCCCATTGTGCATAAAATTATTCCTCAAAAATAAATCTCCACTGGCTCCTGATAAAATTAGAATTTTTGTAGTTTCTCAGCATCCACAGTATAATATGTCTTCTACTCTATCTGTCATGTTCTAGTCAAACAAGACTCCAATCACACCATCGGGGTGGAGTTTGGTTCGAGAGTCGTCAACGTTGGTGGAAAAACAGTAAAACTGCAGATCTGGGACACGGCAGGACAGGAGCGCTTCAGGTAAAAGCCTATGAATGGTAACACACAGTAAAAGTTCTGGTTCTGTTGAAGTTTGAATGACATCACCTGGTCATGGCTTCTCATAGGTCAGTGACTCGCAGCTATTATCGGGGCGCTGCTGGGGCTCTTCTTGTCTATGACATCACGAGGTAAGACAACCACTTTTTAGGAAGTCCTTGATTTGTAAGCTAATGTCCAGTTTAATTTATTATTATTATTATTATTATTATTGTTATTATTATTATTAGAAGAAAATAATAAGCACTGTAACTGATTAACAGAATTATTATGCCATTGGGCTTCAGTCAGCTGTTTGCTTGTACACCTATAATTCAAATA
Source organism: Neosilurus mollespiculum (assembly GCA_030014195.1). Lineage (NCBI taxonomy): Eukaryota > Metazoa > Chordata > Actinopteri > Siluriformes > Plotosidae > Neosilurus > Neosilurus mollespiculum. Next base: position 11,435,799 of record JAQMYF010000013.1, on the reverse strand, counting down.
GAGCATGGCAGTAGTGCTCCATTCTGGGGTGCATTGTACTGTCGCCATGCATCAGTGTGATGTAGAGTGACAGGCATGTATTAAAATGTAGACTGCAGCAGCATGGAAAGATTTGCTGGCTGAACTTTCAGCTGGTACTAAATGAAATGGTGGTGGTGAAAGTGTAGCTCGAAGGATTTGGAGTGTAGCTTTTTTGGGTAATGCAGTAAATTTGAAAGAGAGAATTTCCATGTGTATTGTCTTACATTTATGGTGGCCATCTTTCCCACATTCTCATATTACTGACCCCACTCTGAACATGAGTTTTTGCTTCCAAGGTTTCTGATACACAGTAAAAGAAGAGTCTTACAAGATTGTTGCTTAAACAGTAATGAGTAATAAGGTCATCATATGATGATGAGGCAACAACATAGGCACAGAGGTGCTTTTAGCCAGTTGTCCAATATTGTGGTTGTTGATACTATAAACAAATATCTTGTTGCCTCATTTTCCCATGGATCAGAATGCAATTCTTGTTAAATGACTCATTTTGTGTGGTCTGTGCGCTCGTCAGTCGAGAGACCTACAATGCTCTGACTAACTGGCTGACGGATGCTCGGACACTGGCCAGCCCCAACATTGTCATCATCCTTTGCGGGAATAAGAAAGACTTGGATGCAGACCGTGAGGTCACCTTCTTGGAAGCATCCCGTTTTGCCCAAGAGAATGGTGAGTCCCCAGAACTGAATAGTTTATTTTTTATGTAAGCTGAAATTATGTGCTCTTTCAGGCAGATATTCCAACATTTAATTAGAACAAATCTGATTTTATTCACTGGAGAGTTATAACAATATAAAAACAAAAGAGTGCAAACCTCTGCCAAGTGGGGAAAAATACCAAAGTACAAAGGCCCCCTTGCTGGGCCTGCTGTAATACCACACTTCCAGAAATGTCCCATCTCACAATGATAAAGAATCTTTTAAAAAAAATTGCTGGATCCAGAATTTTTCCGGATCATTTCCAAACTTTAATAGTCTTCCTTGGTCAAATCGCCACCTCTGGTGTTAATGTCATGAAAATATGCACATAGCTTTTTGCATAATCCTACTAACAAGACACAGACATACACACCGGAGGTTAAACCTCCTTGGTGAAGGTAATTATGCTAAGCATATCACCCAGAGAACACCAACATACAGTGGTGGTTGTAGTATGCTGCGTATGACCCTTGAGCTTTAATGGCAACCTTGTGATATTTTTCATTTTATATAGTCTGTGTTTGTGCGTTTTTTTTTTTTCACCTGCTTTTTTTGTCTTAGAGTTAATGTTTTTGGAGACGAGTGCATTAACCGGGGAGAATGTTGAAGAAGGGTTTCTCAAATGTGCCCGCACAATTCTTAACAAGATAGAGTCTGGTATGTAAACACTCTTGTGAAAATGATCTAAACGGACATTCTGTATTGAGGTTATTCTTTGTGCATCCGTTAAGTTTGGTACCCATTATTGTTTGTAATATGAAGTGTTAGGAAATTGACACAAAGGATTATTTGACTGCATATGAATTAAGTCTCTGTTCCTGTCTTGTGATAAGGTGAGCTGGACCCTGAAAGGATGGGCTCTGGTATCCAGTATGGCGATGCGTCTCTGAGGCAGTTGAGGCAGCCCCGAGGCTCTGTTGCACAAGCCAAGCAGCAGTGTAACTGCTAGGGATGGGACAGGCTCCCAACCGACACACACAACCTCTCCTGCTTCAGGTCTGGTCACAGTCCTTGAAACTTAAATCTGCAACTGCAAAATGGCTGATGTACTGAGTTGAAAAGCAAAACACCTACACACTAATTCTTCAAGGCTAACATTCATGTAAAAACAACTAATTCATGTAAAAACACTTGTTTTAACAGACTTATAATGTTATTGTACGTGTCTGACAACATGAAAAGGAACATTACAAAGATCAACCTGAGTCTGCTTAACTTAAGTTTCCCAACACAACATAAATAAATCCACTGTCAGGCAACCACAAGTTATAAAGGCATTGCTTTAATATGTTATAATTAACTAAGTGCCATGACATCCACCAAGCCTATGGCGCATAATTGACTTAGTATAGACTACTGAAAACATCAGCAAAAAACACACTAATATGAAATTTAAGTCATGACACATGCATGAGGATCCTTTAAGTGTATATTCCACACAGAAACATAAGAAAAACAAACTAGAATGAGTTTTTATACTTATACCATGACAGAGGCAGGACAGGTGAGCGCAGTGTGTAGGTAACTGCATTGTTTTAGCCTACACATTCAGAGTTTAGTATATACTACATGGAAATGTAAGTAAACCAGACTAAAGTTTAAGTATATACTACACAGAAACACAAGAAAAAAAACTAAATAAAACAAGATTATTTTTATTTATTTTTTTAGTCATGGCTCCGCCTACTTGAAGTAACTGAAAAACTCTTAAGTACCCGTCATTTTGATTCAAATATTATCCACTCGGGATAATGTTTTTAATCTCCTGATAGTGGACCAACATAGAGGGCGAGTTATAGCTATTGCTTAGGCGGTCTTTGTTATTCTTGAGACCTGAATGTTTAGCCTCTACTACAGGGTTTAAAATGAGTGATTTGCACTGCTCTTACTTATCTCTGATGGTTTTCAGTTCCACATGTCTCTCTCTCTCTCTCTCTCTCTCTCTCTCTCTCTCTCTCTCTCTCAGCTTCAGGTGGGTCTGGGTGTCATCATTTCCCCCCCTCAAACCTGCTGAGACACTTAGAAACATCTGGATCACTTTGTATGAAGTCTATCTGCAACTTGCATCTACAACCACTGAGCTGATGGTAAAAGTGGTGTGGAGGAATCTTGCAGATTTTAACCTTAACCTGTGATTCTTGTGTGTACATACACGAACACACTCACATTGTTAATGTAGAGTAAACAGTCATCAGCCTAATCTCTGTGCACTGGGCTAAAGTGTAGATGATCATGTTCTCTATATTTCATACAATGTCAGTGACCTCCTGAGCACATTAGTTGACTTGTGTTCCCTCTGTGCAAATCAAGGCTTATCCAATTCTGAGGAGATCTTCTTTACAGTGTCAACAGGGTGGCTGGTTGAAGCCAGAATAAACTAGTTATTCTTTCTGCAGAGACCAGTTTTGAAGACAGTACACTGTTTCCATGAATACTGCAGCATTACCCTGGTTTTGAGATGTTCTTGCCCGTATGGTACGATCTGTGTGTTTAGTGTAGGTGCGTTAAATGTAGGCCAAGCCTTGTATAATTCTATTTCCTATAGATCATTATGTCAGCTGTGCACCTAAAGAGAAATATCTTCAGCTGAGAACTGGAAGCACAAAGGGGAGAGGTTTGATCTGCTCCACCTGAACTGTTGAATCATTACGGAGTGCATATCAGTTGTTCCTGCAGAACGGCTTGTGTAAGTTATCACATTGATATCTTAACCTGCACAAACCATTTTGCACTGGGTGGATTATTATCTGAAGTATCTGGCCGTGTTATTTATTGATATAAAACAAACCTCAACCTTCCTGATTTAGAAAGGATTTTATTCTGTTTTATTGATTTATCTTTAAACTGAAAGATGACTTTATATCTCCCAGCTGTAACATGCCCCACTCTAATAATGAACTTAAAATGCTAGTAAATCTTTGCACTTGTGTACAGAAATCCAGAATAATACTATTCCAAAAATAATTACGAGGCTTTTTGCATTGTGTGATAAGCTGAGAGCCATCACACGCCACAAAGACAAGAAACTATCTGTACAAGGCCAGGCAATTTCACCAAGACACTCATCCAGGAGAATGAGTGCTTAGAGTTATTTCCCACACCAATCCTTTTACACATCCTGTATTTTAAATATCATCTCTGTGATATGTGCTGGTTCTCTTTCTGTCTTTCTTTTCCCTCTGCAAGTGCACTTTTCGACTGTTAATATACTGTACCTATAGAATTGTAAAATTTGCAGTAATCTAAATAATATATAGTGATGGTTATTATAAGGAGTAATCATTCTCTAATACATAAGAATGGAGCTTAGTCCTGCACTATTTCAGTGGTCCAAATTTATGATGCTATAATTCTAGGTAGTTGGAGACAATGTAGTGCAAAATAAGGTTTCATTTATTTTTCACAGTGCCTGCATGGTCTCAGTTCACTGACTTAAGTGGTAGAAATCATTGAAAAGGGTTACATATTTATTAATGATTTCACTTCTATCTAACCTGAAATATTCTAGTACTGTTGCTGGGCATTTAGACAAACCACATGGAAAAAAATATTTTACATGAATTTGGCTCTCATTTTTGGCAGACTGAATATTCATTTACATTCAACTAGAAATGAGGTATATGGCTCAAACAATATGAGATAAATGCTTTAAAAAATTACTGTTTACCCCAAAAAACAAGCAAAACAAAAAAAAAAAAGGAATTTTTTCTTTTTGATGTTGATTTTGAGAGCAGTGTCTCGGATTTGTCTTTACTCTGGAGTTTAAAGATTTGCCCATGTACTGCAGAAACTCATTTGTTGCTTAGCAACCAGTGTAGTTTTTGTTCACCCATGAATACTGTATATCTGAATCATCCATGATGTAAATAATATTGAACTTGTCTGTTGGATTGTTTTGGGGGGAAAGTGCTTGTTCAATTTTAAGGAATAACTGTAAGTAAAGTTTGCTTGTTTTTTTTATGTTACACACTGAGTCAGTTTCTTGTCCATTCTGTTTGGTCACACCCATGTGACAATGTCCTAGGGCAGGGGTATTCAACTTTGTATGCAAAGGGTCGCTGTGGGTGCGGGTTTTCCTTCCAACCAAGGAGCCATGGACGTCCATACCTGATATTCCCTGTATAACTTTCCATTAAAGTAAAACAAAACAAAAAAAGTCCTACCCAGTGTGCAGCTGACTGTAAAGTTACCTTCATTTAATCAAAAATGTTCCCATATCAACAGAATACACTGAAGCATGCTTTACTTACTGGCTTCCTCACTACTGGTTTTCCATTGCTGCACTATTGGATTATTTTCAGTTAATTTCCAAAAGATGTGACCTTGCTATCACTACTACAGGTAAAACTTCTCATAGGATGTTTATACCCAATATTCCTTGGGTGGTCTGATTTCTGTTTTCGCTATTCTAACAGTTTAGCCCTTTTTAATGTAGATTCAGAAACTGATTTTAAATAATTACATTATTCTGAACGAGGACTTATTGATAGTGAATTAACATTAGTGGTTTAAAACCTTAAATCATACATCATTATACATTTTATGATGGGATGTGACTAAATTGATTTAAAGTTTTTAGTAATTATTTGGTTCCCATGTTTTTTAAACTTCTGACCCCATTTAAACTTGACCTTAAATGACGTTTCTAATCAAGACATTTTAGATCTCATGAAAAATCTCATCTATTGACCACTAGATGGTGTTGCAGCTGAACAAACATGTACACATCCTTTCACCAGATCTCATACTCTGGGTAAATTATTTGTCACTGGCAAGTTAATCAAAATGCATTAAAATATACTTCAAATCCAAGATAAACAGCATCTAATTTTGCTACTTTTATTTCTCGTTTCTTTTTTTATGGGTACATATTGAGCTTGAACAGAGGAAATAAAAACATTACCTCCACTCCGCAATCTCACAAGGACAAGTGCATAATAGATTTCAGATGAAACAAAAATAACAATGAAAAATGACATTCAGATAAAAATTTAACATTTAAAAAAATTACACATTTATTGGAGCAGAATTAGGGATTGAGATTAAGCCTAGTTCAGAGCTGTAAGTACTGTGGAATGGTAATTTCTTGCATGTAATGGTCCAGGTCTAAGCTTAATCAAAATCCACAAAACCAGTCCAGAGAGGCTCGAGGCTGGCCAGAGCTGTTGCTATGGAAGCACGAGTTGGGAGCAGAGCCACAGAATTTGGAGATAAAAAGTAGATGGAGTCTTTTGTTGTGTATTTTCAATGTGAGTGCTGCAAGATCTGTTCAGCCTTGCTGGATAAACAGGCTCCTCATCGCTGCCTGCCTTTGTTCATTCAGCCAACATACCATGATTACAGCTAATAGCTCAACTTCTTCGAGGTGTCTGAGATGCTCATATCGCCGGAGGGCTAATGCTGAACAGTTTGATTGTGTGCATGTTGGTATTAGAAACTATGCAAAGACAGGGATGTTTGTCTAAAGGTCTTTTTCAGACCATGAATGAGCTAAAATACATGGATATAGATTATAATATACACACACAATACAAAAATTCTCAGAACTAATGGTGTTACTCAGTGTTGTTTTTTGTCCATTTTATACATGAATGTATACAGATCTCAAATCGTTTCTCAGCTATTCCAGTTCTAATAACAGTTTTCTACATCATGCTAGTTATCGAGGGGTGTAGTGTTAATGGGTTAATAGTCACGGACAAATCAGTCACACATTTCTATGGCAAAGTTCTAATCTCGTAACATGAAAATGTAACTGGGGGAGGGAAAAAAAAGACAGTCCTGACAAAAATGCATGTCCAATCTTGAAATTGGCAGAATTATAACCTGAAAGCACTAAGATAGAGCAAAGGACCAAAATAGGCTGTGCCATATTGAGACCTTCCTATCTTCCATAAAATCTGCAAAGTCATACTATTGGAGGGGTTATGAGGTATTTAAAACCTTTATACTTCTGTACTGAACTGATAGAGACCACTGAATTGAGTCTTAAATGGAAAAACAATAACTTTTTCAAACACCTGAATACCTGAAAAGAAATCAGGTGCAAGCTTTCATACTAGACTTTTCATTCCTCACCTGCATTCAGTCATCTTTCTCCATATCCTAAGGTATTTAAACACTCACACTCTTAAAATCTTACATAGCACAGCTTTAAGAGGCTGAAATGTCAGGTTATATATTTATCATTGACAACATCTATACACAGAAACAATATAGACTGGCTTCCAGCAGGTTCAAGTGGATCCTGCTGCTGCCGCAGTGGAGTATGGCTGTGAGTCAGTGAAGTCTCTATTCCAGTGACTGCAGCATGAGGAGTTGCTTCAGGACCTTCGTCTGGCTCGTTTCTCGAATCTCTCCAGCAAGGAACATTTCATCTACTACTGTGTACACCTGAAAGAGAGAGAGGAGAGGAGAAGTATGGCAAACAAGCTGCAGGTTTGCACAAACTAACAACCCTTTGTTTGGTGATCATCACTTACTTTTGGTCAGAATTTTAAAATCACTCATGGATAAAATTGTACATACAACACAACTAATATTTACCAGCTGTGATAGCATAGCTGGTATTGTTTTCACTTCTGTCAGCTTGTGTAATGTATATTTTGTGGCTACAGATGCCTATATCTCAAGAACTGCTTGTCATATTACTGTCAAATTTTTAGGGTAACAACATGGGACCAAAGGCAGAAATGGGTTTATGAAAAGGTCACTGTAGGTCAAGTTCAAGCTCTGCAAAATGGCCACCAGTTATTTATCATGGCTAGGTAGTGGCTGTGTGATTCCTCCATTAGGGGCCTCTAGTAGGTTGAATGCCCTTTAGCCAGTTTTATCTTGATCAGACATTTTTCAGGTCTGATATTTCACCACTCTTCCTCTAAACTGATTGGTTTCCTGGCAAGGACTTTACGCTTAGTATACACAGTCCACATTTTTGGATAGGGTTAAGGTCAGGACATTCCAAAAGCTTAATGTTAGCCTGCTTTATCCATTCCAAAAGCAGTTTAATGTGTATTTGTGTTCATTGTCCAGTTAAACCAATTGTGTTCAAGAAACTGATGATTTATGGTTACACTGAAAAATTCTGTAGTCCTCCTCCTCCTCCTCCTCAGAACAACCCCAGAGCATGATACCACCAACAGCTGGTACAGCATTCTTGGGGTTGAATGTCTAATCTTTACTCCTCCATGCATACCTCAGTTCACTGTGGCCAAACCTTCCTCCTAAAAGGTTTTTTTTTTTTTTTTTAAACCATGTGATCAGCTTCAAACTTTAGTAGAGTTTGAAGGTGTCAAATTTGGAGCAGGGTTTCTTTCTTGGACAGCAGCCTCTCAGTCTGTGGCGATGTAAAACTCACTTGGCTCCTGATAGTGACACTGGTGTTCCAGCTGCTTCCAGTTCATGACAGGTCTGTCCCTTGTTGCCACCGAGGTTGTTCCTGAGCTTCCAACCAATTTCCTCTCAGCTGATGATGTTGTTTGGGTCTTTTTCCAGATCATGGAAAAGTGGCAACACCTTCTAGTAACCTGTACTTATACACAATTGTTTGAGCTGATGATCTTGGAATCTGCATTTGTTTAGAAATGACTTTGGGTAGCACGGTGGCATAGAGGTTAGCATGTCTGCTCCACAACAAGAACGTCCCGAGTTCAAGTCCCTGGCTCGGGTGTTTCTGTGCAGAGTTTGCATGTTCTTTCTGCGTGGGTTTCCTCCGGGTACTGTGGTTTCCTCCCACAGTCCAAAGACATGCACACTAGGCTAACTAGTTGTTTCAAATTGACCCTAGGTGTGAGTGAGTATGGTTGTGTGTGTTTTGCCCTGCAATAGTCTGGTGAGCTGTTCAGGGTGTACCCTGCCCTCGCCCAGTGTCGGCTCAGGTAGGAATCAGCCTCATTGCGACCCCAGTAGGATTAAGCAGTTGGGCAAATGAGTAAATAGAAATGGCTTTAAGTATTCCTGGGTTAGGTAAATATACAGTCCTCCTCCTCAGATTTGCACTGCATTGTGGACTTTCCCACTGTACTATGTGTTGGTCAATCCAATGAATGCTGTCAAACAAATCTAATCCAAATATTAAGTGGATGTGTATATAGTTTGACTCCGTATGTCTGATGTATAATAATCTCACATCAGTTTCATAAAACTAAAAATAAAGTAAAGAATTCTGCATTAAATTCTTCTTTTACTATTAAAGTATACGCTGTACAAACATTCTACCTCACAAAAATAAATAACTGAAAGCATAATAGGGTCATGACATTCGTGTCCATGATGACTATGTAAAATTGCCCACACATGCTACCGTTACGATTAATGAAATATGTACAAAGAATTAAATCAGTGGCACTGAAGGAGCGGGGGCTCAGTGGTTGCTGATTCAGTCCCCAGTACCACCATGCTGGCACTGTTGGGCCATCAAGCAAGGCACATAACCTTCACTTACTCAGTTGTATAAAAAAATAAAATAAAATGTAAGTTGCTCTGGATAAGGGTCTGCCAAATGCCATAAATGTTAGATCATACGGTCCCCTACTATTATCTGTAAATAAGAATTAAAGCACGGCTGACTGTGCCATCCTAGGAAAGTGTCAACGATTGCATGGTTTGAAGTTGACACCACCCTAAGGTTGCTTATCTTCGATGGTGTTTCATTCCTCTTACACCACAGCAATTAACCAACTGTAACATCATTCATTATTGCTACCTAACAGCTATAAAGATTCATTTCCTCTGAGGTCATGGTACTGAAAAACAGAAAGCTTCATTCTATCACAGGTATTTTTATAGTTAAATAACACTATTATTAAGATTGTTAGTCGATTATGAATACCCCCATACAAGTCCTTGTGTATGAGCTGTTACTATAGAAACAATAACATTAAACGAAGGCATACTATAAAGCTGTGAATGTGAATTGCAGACAACACTAATGTCAGAGCTGCTGTTACACACAATTACTCAACACCTGACCTTTAATTATCATAATATAACATTTTTACCACATTATCCACCCCATTCGATTTTTTTCTGCCATTTATTCCATTAAGAGGCTCAAATGAGTGGTACCAACATACAGATATGATGTGAAGTCCTTCAGTGTCTGATTAGATGTGAAAAATGCAATTATAAACAGACTGGCTAATTTTCTGCATTATGTTTTCTTTAACACTCTTGCTGTTGCTGGTGTGGGCGCAGTTTTGTTCAGACTCGTCCATTAGGCAGTTTTCAAAAACACAATCAGGCAATTAGCAATGGAGAAGCTGAACACAATTATCATAGGCTCTTCTTAATTGCTTTCATTTTTCCCTTTTTTATGAAGCCTCCTCCTTGGTGAAATGATGTGCATGTGCTTAACTGTATTATTGTTGCAATTATGCATCAAATACCTGTTGCCATGGTGATGCTATGCTACAGGCACAATACATTTTTGCACTGCCTTATTTTCTAGCCTACTCAAGAGCAGCTTTATCTCTGCGTCATCCAAAAAATATGAAACGTTCTCATTGTGTCAGTGCATGTTCGACTGTGGATCGGTATATACTCACCTTGTAGAAATTGAAGACCAAATCCAATTCACACACATTGTGGAAATATTCATTTAAGACCTGTGAAAAAGATGAGAATCGCGATGAGAAATGATGAACAAATTACTCAAATTAAAATGACAGTCCAAAAATCGCAGGCATTTTCTATACATTTGGCGGGTGGCAGGAACTTTACAATTAGTGATATTTATGCAATGGAGTCATGTTTCGACAAAATATTTAGACGTGTTACTAAAAATAATGCAAGTGATGATTTTGTGGACGTGGGGCACTCTCTTGACACATGGACATTAAGTCCCAGATCATGGGCTTGTCTCTTCTACATACAAAAGCTCACAGACATCTATGATTGGCTGACACAGCTGTGATTGAATGAATTCTACTCCTACTGCTGTGGCATCGTCAGGATCGAACTCGATCACTCGACCATAGGGCAACGCTTGTGTTGAGCAAATGATTTTTGTTTGGACACTGAGTGAGACCAAACAGTACGAAGGAGACTTTGGGACCCGTCTGACTTTGAAATAGGTTTCATGGATCCTTCAGCCTTAATTTATGTTATGAATGTAATCCAGCAATTCATTTAAAAAATTTTTCATTATTTAAATATGCTTTATGACATAATACAGCTATTTGTTAGGGTCATAAAGCTTTTTTTTAATATTATATACTATATTTTATATTTATATACGCTTAGGAGTCCCTGGACATGCAGGCACGTCCAAATCACATGGCCGATTTAAGATGACGTAGCAGAAAAATTCGGTTTTGCCGAGTCTCAATTTCTCATTTTGTGTCAGAAGGGCAGACTTCAAACTACATACCAGTTTTTAAATGGTGTTGATAGGCCAAGTGAAATCAGAGTCATGATTAATAATTAAGTAATTTTATTTTTACTTCCTGCAATGGCAGTTTACGCGGCATGATGTCAGGGGAAAAAAAAAAAACAAAAAAAAAAAAAACGCAGTCTGCAGGTAAATGCTGCCATCAAGTGGACAACAGGAGGAGTAACACCCCCTGGAAATGTTAGTGCTAAATTTGTACATCATTTTTTAAACTTACATTTTATATTTGCATTCTAAGTTGTAAAAATGGTAAGTTAAACGTGTTTGTGTTTTTCACATTAAAAAACACAACCCTTTTTTTCCTGGATTTTGTGTTTTTTGCATTATCTTAGGTCCAATGTGTTAATACAGTATGTCAAAATAAATAAAAAAAATAACTGTTAGGTCACACAGGTGAGGTTGTGCTGAAAAAAAAAATGACACCAAACAATGCAAGGTAAACGTTTTTTAAAGGTGAAATATAAAGGTAAAATCAAAAATAGTCAAAAACGGCCAATTATAACCTGGACCCTTAAGGGTCTTAACCCTTAACCTTCTATCATCAGAACACATTTTATAAGCTATATCTTTGAGTTGTTAAGGTTTAAATGAATTCCATTAAATTACAAGAATTCAATAGGGAATATAACATTGATAATGGTACTTTGTAAATCCTACAGCTGTATTTAAAAAATGTCATTAAAATTATAAACCCCCCACTTTGAAAGGAACAGTGCTACACCAGTGTTCTCAAACTGGACCACACATTAAATCTTAAATTATATCACAAATATTTTTAAATTATTATTATTTTTTTATTGTTATTATTTAAATTATTTTACATTTTAAAGTATTATATCTGCTTCTACCATATCTAGTGATACATGTTTAAAGATAGTAGACTTGTAAAAATATTTTTTACTGATATGTGTGCCACCCAATCGCAGTTCATGGCCATCCTTTAATCTGGAAAATCATCTGATTAGAACTCAAGTACATGATGGGCAGAAGAGGTGGTGAGGAGCACAGCCAGACCTAATATCCACAAAAATATTCTGCACAGTGATATTTACCCGTCTCTAAGAGTAAAGGTTACTACAGGATGAGTGTAATGGGGGGGAGAGATTTGGGAGTCATGTACATTGTGTAACGGAGGAAGTCCCAGCATTCCAGGTCACGGTGCCCTTACACTGCTGGACCATGGATTTGCTTTCACAGCATTATTAATGTGTGTATAAATATACATTAGCGCTCCAATATACTCTGTGTATTGTGGAAAAACATGCTGCGTTTCAAATCTCCAAATCATTTTAATCAAATTAATCAATAATATAAAAATTCAGGCTCTACTTCTCCTGATATAAGTTAATGAAATGACATAATATTATGTAGCATAAAATTGCTTTGCACAACAAACATGTATGCTAACGATGCGACGTCATGGATGAAACCCTAATCAATCTTAACACTCAAATATGTAAATATATGAAATACTTTTGTTGAATATAGAGAAATGAAGCTTACATGATGCTTTGAGATACGAGATGCTACTCTGCTGAACAGGTTTGCTTCCATAGGCACGTTATACACGCCAGAAACATCATGAGCTTTTTAATGTGATTGGGTTAAAAGCCTTTCTGTTCAAATGAGTAATGCATTGTGCAGCAGTAATAGTTTATTTTGCCAGCTAAAGAAACAAGATACCTACTGCATATGGCACAAAGAATTCTGTTCACATTGCTAAAATTTTGTTTTTTATTTTATTTTATGGCTTGAAACAAGTAACAGTTTGGAGGGGAAGATAAAGTAGGAGTAACCGCCATCACTCAGACATTCATTCCATTACAACAGTTATTTCCACGTGTACACAAACGGACAGGCAGGGTGTTCACGACACAAATAAAATCAGATCAATGCTATACCAATTTCTCTTAAGTATGGTGCTCCACTAATAATTAATCTCTGATCATGAACTCACACCTACTGATGAAAAGACCCTAGGTGTTTTAACTTGTACTTTTAACTTATAGGGAAGTGGTGGCTCAATGGTTAAGGCTCTGGCTTAGTGAGCCAAATGTTAAGGGTTCAAGCCCCAGTACCATCAAGCAGCCACTGGACCCTTGAGCAAAGCCCTTAACCCTCAACTGCACAGAAGAAAAAAAAAAAAAAAAGGTAAAAAAGTCAGTTGCTTCGGTTAACACTGTGTGCCAATAACATTAATGTCAATTTTGAAGATTTTTTAAGATGTTTGGACTTCACTGGGTAAAGAACAGATAAAGTTTTTTATTTATTTTTGATGCTACCACCTTCTTAGTAAATTTGGGTAAATATTCAGTCATATTTAATTTTGTGTAATCTTAGGCGAAATGCATGGAACCTAATTTATAGCAAAAAGTTAAGCAGAAGTTGTTGAAGTGTATGTGTGTGTGTGTGAGAGAGAGACGTTTTAAACCTGTGAGAAAAAGCAGACCGTTTCTGAAAACAAGCAAAGAGAAAGCACCGAGAACTGATTAATGACATACCTCCACAAAGTTATGAATGCCTTCCAGGTAGGCCAGGTTATTGTCAGTGACATCCACACAGATACAGAAGTACAGACCAGCATAGCGTCTGTAGATAATCTTAAAGTTCCTGAACTGCAATACAGAGAAAAAATAAAAAACACCGGATCATGAGACGCACTCATTCACCATATTCAGCACTGCTGTTTTTCCATAAATGCTTGAGTGATTTCAATTATATAGGCTGGTGTTTGGAGGAAAGTTACTAGCACACCATTAAATTCACATATTAATTTCTAACACACCCTTTCATTACTTCTTTTGGAGGGAATTAATCCTCTGAGTGTTCTGTACAAGTTCATATTGTGATTTTCTGCTCTAGGGTCCATCAGAGCGCTCTTTACAACCAACATGCAAAATATTATACAATCATGACTCCCACACCAGGGAAGTTTAGATACATGCACTCAAAGCTAACTTTTTACTTATAATAAGGAAAATTTGTAATTGTGGTGTTCTAGTATTTTGAATAGAAAAGCTAGATTTTACTTTAGCCAGTCCAAGTTAATAATTCACATTACTGCAGCATCATTTGTTTCCGTGTGTGTATGTAAGTTTCTTTTTAGATAAACACAATCATGATACTGTTTCATGCATGAATATATAGGAAGGCTTTAGACAGGCTGCAGCCGTCACTATAATGGGACAAGACCTCCAACACTTCTTGCTTGTTGGGTTTAAAAAGATGGTGTGGATATAACTGCCGGATAAAGTGGAAGTGCATTTCATGATTTCTGTGAGATCAGCTACATGTAGATGACTTAATTTACTCCAGAAATACCTTCAATGTAAAATTTGTCACTCTTTTTCTCATCCCTTTCCAAAGTTACCCTATAGGTGCTTCTAAAGTTTCAAGTTTATTTGTCAAATAACAGTGGAACATCACCACCAGCAATGAAATTCTTGGACTCAGAACCCCCTCAATATTACACATAAAGAAACAAGTATTGCATGAAAAAAAAACATAAGATAAAATAAAAATAAAAATATAAAAACTATATCATAAAGAAATAAAATACAAATTAAATTCTGCATCAAAGGAAAACTACTTTGACGATTTCGAATACACATCTGCTCAAGTGAATCGCCTATGTGTCTTATCATCCATTATCAGTTCATTTTGAGTGAATACAAAGTTTTCCCAGCAAAACCACCCCAGCTCACAGGCTTAGTACCTCTTATTCACCCGTTTTACTTCTTGTTTTAGCAATAACAAGACAGCGTGACTGGAGGAACGAGCTTAAGTACACGTGATAACTTGGCAGTGCAACAGTGATTCGTAGTAAGTGGAAAAGTCCAAGTGTTAAGAAAAAGAAGGAGGCATATGATTTCAAAATTTTAAAAAATATAATGTTTACTAATATCACTGCGCCCGGTGCAGGGGTTATCGACACTTGCGTCAGGAATAAGCAAATAGTTTTTGAAAGTAATTGTGGCCGATTTTATTTTATTTCCAAGAGATTGACTCTTGAAGACACTGCATTTCAGGTTTATTTAATATGCCCAGTAGGAGAATGGGAACCTGTGAAAGGTGAAGATTTTACGCTCAATCTAGAAGGGAGTGGAAGAGGAAAAGAGAACATTACCTCTACAAAGTTAGTGTGTTTGGCATCTCGGACAGTCACTACAGCATGAACCTCCTC
Source organism: Neosilurus mollespiculum (assembly GCA_030014195.1). Classification (NCBI taxonomy): domain Eukaryota; kingdom Metazoa; phylum Chordata; class Actinopteri; order Siluriformes; family Plotosidae; genus Neosilurus; species Neosilurus mollespiculum. The sequence continues at coordinate 11,420,489 of JAQMYF010000013.1, read as the reverse complement.
AATGAGCTTCTGCTTCTCATCATCATCGAACTGCATGTACCATTTGGCCAATCTGGTTTTCCCCGCTCGGTTTTGGATCAGGATAAAGCGAATCTGTAAGAGAAGGAAAAAAAACCCTCACAATGTAAAGGAATAAAGTCGGGAGTGTTGATGTTATTCAGTTATTTGTTGGACCACCACTACAGACCTTATCGTGGATGTATATTAGGGTACAATGAGTTTTGAAGCTTGTCATGCACAGATCTGGATATGTGTTACTCTTAAAATGTTCATCATGGTCCTTAATGTTTTACTAAACTCTCAACATCAATAATGTATAAAACAGTTATATTAGGCAGGGAGATACTTCAGATAGTCGGTTGGAGAGCTAATTTATGTAGCGTCGACTGTAAAATAAGTTGATTTATGGCTTATCTTTTTTTAAACAACAATTTAATTATTAACCACAAAAGTAAATAAAATCAGTATATAATATAATGTCCTTATTTTCTCCATTCATTCATCAATACTCCCTTTTATGGTTACATAGCTAGCAAGTCTGCTAACGACACCTAGCCTACGCTAGCTGCTCTGACTGCAGGTTGAGAAAAAAACAAAATCAAACTTACCATTTTTGAGATTTCCAGTAATTAATTCTTCCTAACTAAAACTACGCTATCAATCTTTCTATATCCCAGCACATAAAAAATACTGTGGAGAAGAAAACCTTCAATGGGTTGGCCTTTCGTGCCGCTAACCTGTTATTATCCCTACATAGGAAGGAAGAGGCCCGAGGAAGTTGAGGAATTATGGGTAATGAAGTTTTATGGCACCTGTCATTGAACTGCCGGTTAATAGAAAGAAGCAGGTAGAAAACTACAAGTACCGTCTCCTACGTCAGTTTTTGTTGTGACGTCGACGTTCATGGAGTCATGTGAGAGCTTTCAACGTTTTGTATAGGGAAATGTCTTGTTTTAATTCCCGTGTAAAGTTTATATGACATTATTTTAGGAGTGGATAATTTAAGTACTTTTTTTATGCTGTGCTATTTCGAAGTGATTAATATTGATATAAAATCTAAGCGTTTTAAATGAACTTTTGATAGAATGCCTATTATTTTAATTTATATATATATTAATAAAACTCTTTATTTAAAATAATCCTGTCTTTTTACACTTGTAATATTAATCTCTTTATGAGTTAATGCAGATCTTGGGTGGCACTCTCCTCAGGAATGAGGAAAAAAGATAGTGATGATAATGTTAGAATAATGAAGTGACAGTTTCAGACTGGGAAGATTTTTCTTTTCATCAGCAGCTTGTCTGTCTACGGGCTGAGAGATTGTGCGGTTTATCATGACACATTGTCCAGGCAGGAGTTTCTGATTGCACAACTGAGAGAGGGTGGAATGCAGCGGCCCTCAGGGTTAAAAAATTTTAAGTGGAGGAGCAGGAGCAATGAACTCTCTTAATCTGCTGTTTCACTGCCTGAGAACTTTTATAATTATTATTATGTTGTTGTTGTTGAGAATTTGCCTGCCTTAGATAACAATTACAGCAGTAGTCTTTAAGGCACAACACACATTATTTACATCTGAATGTTCATAGGTGCAGATTTTTATCTGTTGCATAGGTGCAGATTTTGTTGCAGTTGTGTCTGTATGCTAACTATTTAAAGGTGCACTCACACGATTCTGATCATGATCCCGATGATAATATTGATGACGATCCCGACGATAATATTCCGATGTTTGTCTGATGCGTCAGCTGATTTTGTTCCGATATGTACCAATGTTCTCCAGTGTGATTCCAGTGTTATTCCGATGTTTCATTAGATGTTATTACGAACAGTGAGACCCACAGAACAGCCGCTGCAGAACAGCGAAGGCAGATCAGGAAAAGCAGCATCAGGGACCCTCCTATCAGAACTGCCACCATTCCCTGCCCATACTGCCACAGATCCTTTTGGGCACGGATTGGCCTTGTCAGCCACCAGCATACCCACAGACAAAATCACTCATCTAAATCATTGGATGGCTAAGTGGTCCTCATCGCTCTCGATGGACGAATAACAACAACATTACGAACTATACCAATATCACTCTGATTTGTTCCGATTTTGTACAATATTGCTACCATTTTTTCCCATTTTTTTTAGTAATGTTGCACCGATCATTACTGATGTTACTCAGACTTTTCCCTGTTTTCCCGATGTACCCCGAACACAAACAGCCACCAAATTTTTCCACACTCCCAAAATATTTCACTATTCTCCCAAGTTTTCCCTAAAATTTTACACTGTCTTCCAACATCCTCTGATGTATACCAGTGTTTTCTGATGTGTACCGATATTCTCAGATTCCCTGTGATGTAACATCAGAACATGATCGGGGCCAATTGGGAACATGATCATGTGAGTGCACCTACAATTTTTCAAGGAGGTCATTATGTAGTCAGTTTAATTTGCATAATTGTTAGCTCAACTGTATCTTGAATCAATCAATGAATCAAAAAAGCAGTCTGTCACAAACTAAATAGAAGTGGAAGTATCAACAAAGTGATGAGGTTTTTTTAAACAAATAAAATCTACCAAGCTAATCTTTTACAGACACACACACACACACACACACACACACACACAAACACACACATAGGTTGAATGAGGTTTTTGAAAGTGTACAAGACAATAACAATGACTGTTACTAGAAATTAAGCTGTGGCTAAACTAATATGGCCTTTTTGTTGGGTACTTTGACCTAGCATCATTGTTTATTATTTATTGATTAATTCCATTATTATTGTTGTTGTTGTTGTTGTTGTTGTTGGGTGATATAATGTGGGTTTATGCTGTGATCATATATGATCATTTATATGACCACTGATCTAAAATGACTTATTACTCAGCAAGAATCGTATGGCGGTTCGATGACTCACAGCACTACTCTCTCTAGTGCTCTCCAGAATGATTAATGTGCTTGGTTGTAAAACACATCAGAATTCTGAAACTTCATTTTCATAACCGCCAGAGCCTTGGGGACAATAATCCTGACCCTTGTTTTGTGCCATTGATTAAAGGAGGATTTAAGTGCGATAATAAAAGGGAGATTGTGCGTCTCTTGAGGTATTGCTAAAATAGGCAAAACAAAAGAATGAAGTTAAATAAAGATAAATTGCAGTCATTTAATAATGTCATAAAATGCAAACATGCATTAATAAAAAAAAACAAAAAACAAAGAAGAACAAAGAGTAGATGTACAGCATAACATGAATATTCTAACTGATGTATAATTATAATAATAAATAAACTAAAAATAAAAGGAAAAGACACAATACAACCCATTTCTATAGGGGAAAAAATACTATTCATGGGTAGAAATGATTAGGGTACCACCCTAGCCATTATTCTACTACTAATATTAATAACAAATAAAATGTCTTTAGCTTATTCATGTTTCATTTTTTATTAATTTTATTTTTAGTATTGGGCCTATTATTATTATTATTAAATTGTGGTCTATTCCTTAGGCTTAAAATTTATAATAGTAATATGCAGTGTTTAATGGGCTTTGTGTATTTGTGTGTTAGTGTGCCACATACTGAGACTGCGCCGCCGTTGCTAATTCTGTGTGTGTGTGTGTGTCGGGGTGGGTGAAGAGAGGAGAGGCTGGGAACGGGAGAGGATCCGCCATTATTGGGAAGCTGAAAAACCCCGCACTTTACGCACACACGCGTCCCGGCGCTCACCCTCCGCCTGCACTGAATGCGCTCTGCGGTGCGTCAGGTCGGATCAGGTTTCTTCTGCGCTTCGTCTCTGTCCAGTTTTAGGAAATAGTGGAAAATTCAAGGAAATTGAGAAGTCGGGGTGTTTTTTTGGGCACAACAAAGGAAATAAGTGGTGAAAAGAGCGTGCAGGACACAGGGAGCACACACACACACACACACACACAAACAACCCGATACCAGTCTCTCTCTCTCTCTCTCTCTCTCTCTCTCTCTCTCTCTCTCTCTCTCTCTCTCTACGCCCCCCTCCTTTCCCAGCAGAAACACAGGGAGAGAGATCCGGACATTCAGGCTTGTTTTTTTTCTTCGCTGTTTGATTCGCCTGTTTCTGTTTCACTAACAATAACAGCAACCCGGGCACTAAAACGCGCTGAGAAACTTTGTTTCATGGATTCATCATTGTGAGAAGAGCACTGTAGGACGGTCGTCTAAAAAAAAAAAAGAAAAGAAAAGGGGGAGATAATGAAATGAATGTGAGTGGAGGAGAAAGAAGTGTTATTTCTGAAGCCAAAGGAGAGAAACCCGAATGAAGGAAGAGTGGAGAGGACAGCCAGGAATGCTGTGGTATGTACCAGTCTCTGCCTTTTGTTGGTTATTTTTTATTTGTAGGGGAAACAAACAAACAAACAAACTACAAAACTCCCAATAATCAGTTCACCCCCACAATGAATCAGTGCTCCAGGTGAGAAGGAGAGAAGTGGACTCCTAGGAAAGGGACAGGATCTGGAGTGAGTGCGCATGAGAGAGACAGTGGTCGAAGTGTGTTGTGGGATTTGGGATCAGCAATTCCTTTTTCCTGGAGGCTTGGCGAGGCCCTTTAACGACATTTATGGGCTGTTTTACTTCCTTTCTGTGTGCCTGTTAAAGTGCGGGCAGGTCTTTGTTCGATCTGTTCGTTTGAGTGTTTAAAGAACAGCACTAGTGTTACTTTCAGTCATGGCTGTCTTGTGTACTAATGGGAGAAGGGGAGAGCACATTGCAGTGCCATTGTTATTTCTAATAGAGTCCATTTACTTAGTACCAATGCTCGAGGAGTTCTAAACTCAACATATACATACGTATGAACACACACAAACCCATGTATGTATTTGTGTGTGTGTAATATATATA
>JAQMYF010000013.1:11394394-11405067 GCA_030014195.1 Neosilurus mollespiculum | reverse complement strand
AAAACTCACACAAACATGTCGGCACTGGAATGTTGATTATCTGGTTGCGCCTTTTGAGTGTTCATTCTTCTAACTGGTTTTGTATTCCATGCTATCAGTGTGATGCTGCAACTTGCCTGCTGTGTGTGTGTTTAAAAAAGCTGGGCCAGGTCCAAGAAGTTACAGTACAGGAGCTTGGGAGCCATGTTGCCTTTATGAAGTTTTGTTCTCACAGTGATTGACTAGCCTTTCTGTGACCCAAAGATGTACTGACATTTAGTAACATGAGCTAGCTCGTTCACTCACTCACTCACTTACACACAGTCTAATCTCTCACACTTCCTGTAGTGTCCCATAGTGTAGTCCTTGTTGCTTAGCAGATCCTGGATCACGGATATGAAGGTCAAAGGTGATAGCTGTGTCCGCACTGGGCCCGTAGTTATTCCGAAGGCGGGTAGCTGTCCTGGGATTAGGACTGAACAGGAGGAAATAAACATGGTGTTTTGGATTTGTTGGGCCTTTTTCCACATCACTGTGAAACCCAGGCATAAATCTGGTTTTGGGTTTGGATCTTGATGTGACTTTTGTTTGCCGGAAAGCTTGTTTCCCAATGGTACTTTCTCAGCTTTAAAAATGGTTCCCAGTTCGTGTCCTATTCTGGCTCCTTTGACCGCACAGCTGTAGCTATTTTCACCATGATTTGCCCCTACTGCTCTGCTGTTTTGTTCATGTATTTTAAAATTTCTGTCTGATTCTGGTCCCTTTACCAGGTCTGAGTCTGTTTCACTGCTTATATGTACCCATCATCCGAAGTTTCTCCACAAACACTAGTAAATAAAGTGGAGTAATACATAGCAGATTGGCATGATGGGTGTTTTTTTTTTTTTTTCTGTGACATGGAGGAATGTAGAAAACAGACTGAGAGTGAGGAAGGGAATGATACTGTGACAGACTACACAGTTCTCTGCTGGTGCCAGTAGTCTGTTCCCTTAAGCAGTGAAAGCATGCATGTTTCCACCTCTATGGAAAAACATCACCCCTGCCTCAAAACAGAAGCGTTAAAATGTGCTGTGTTGGAATGAAGACGAAGCTTTAATCCCGTTTCCTCATTGTTGGCTATGACCTGCATTGAGGTTGTAAGCCAGACATTTTGGCACAGGAAAGTTCAACACAAGCTTTTGCTGATGCTCATAGTGACACTGAGTGTGATATTTGCAGTCTATTCACTGATCTGACAAATTGAAAAAGCCTTGATTCATAAAGTGCATATGATTCAAGCCGCTTTTTAGATGAATCTGCTTTTAATCTGGCATGTTTTATTGTGCTTTAAGGCTTTTCTGACTGCAGGATTGAAAACACTTAGAGAAATGAATCTCTAGATGTGTACGCTTTCATTTTAGATGTGTTTCTGGCAGTTACTATGTCGGCCAACAGGACTAACCGGTTCTAAAACAGCCAACTTGCTCTCGGATCACCATGATGTCAGCAGGCACTGTGCTGTTGTGCTAAAGGCAGTGGTTAAAGCTGTTTTGCTGTTCACACCCACCTCAGCGAACACTACGGGAGTCTTGCCCGCTTTTGCAAACAGGCTAAGCCGAAACTGCCTGCAAAACCTGTGAATGAAGAGCGCCATCGCTTAGCAGGACAAAAGAATTAAACTCCCAGTGTTTCAGGCAAGGATGAAACGGTATGAGAGAGAATCTCTGGGACAGGAGGTGCATTCTTTATCACCAGCCATTAAGTTTGGGCTAATTACAGATGTGCACACATTAAGACACCATTCACTTGGCTGGGTTTACACTTATTTTTTAACTTTTCTTTTGCTTAATAGTATGCTTATCATTAGTATACTGGCTGTCACTTGATAACTGCTCACCAATAGCCTTGGTGTATTATGGATCCACTGAACCACCCTAACTGACTGTACTCCACATTCCAGTGTAGAGAATCACGTTTCCTCAACAGGGAAATGATTTTCAGTTGCTAATGCTAACACGGTGCAAAAATATAATCTGATGAGATAATTCAACATCTCGCCTTGCTGTGTCATCTCTAACATTAACACAAGCCATAATAATACATGACATGCTAAGCCTTAGGATCCTTGATGTGATTATAACATCTGTATAATGCTGAAGATTAGTATTCTGAAATGGTACAAATAACACATTTTGTATTGATCCATCCTTACAGACAAAACATTCCATCAGAGAACCATTTCTGCAAAGGACCTCTTTTTCTGTCACTAATGCTAATATGTTATGTTAATACTGTATGTATCCGCATCTTTTGGTGCTTCCCCGGGACGTTCACTGCTGTCAGAGACACAGCCATGTTAGCATGTATGTTTTAGTTGTCTTGTATGTGCATTATGATAATCTTTAAGTGACATGCACAGACAGAAAGTGTATATTTGTTTGTGCATGTGTGAACAGTATAATCGAATGAAAATCTTTTGCAGGATGATGGATAATTTTTCAGCGTGGGTTTGAAGCCATGTTAAGCTGCTTAATTAGCCGTAATCTATAGGCCTCTGACTGAGGCGTAGCTAATGAAATCAAACATGCAGATTTTGTCTCACCGTGTGGGATCAGACATATTTGTAATGATGGCCAACTGCGTGTACATGTGCATGTTTTTTCTATGATAGCTACAGTACAATAGCAAAAAAAAAAAAGGATTTTGAGGGCTCTTATATACAAGTTGAAGTTATGATTTAAGATACGTTTTGGCAGCACTCACTATGTGGCAGAGAAACAAATCTGTTTTCCACAGCATGTCTTAACCCATGATTGTTGTATATTGTCACACAGTTTTCCCTCCCTCCAGTCCTAATCGTGTTTTTCGCATTAGGTTCAGTTATTTGCATCCCAAAATGCCCAAGCTTTTAAGGTGTGCAGTTTAAATCTGCAGATAGATTGGGTGGGTTTGGAAAAAGTACTTTCTGAAGGAAACTGTGGCCAGCATGGTAGTGTAGTGGTTAGCATGTCTGCCTGACAGCAATAAGGTCCTGGGCTCAGCACAGGCGTTCCTGTGTGGAGATTGCATGTTCTCTCTGTGTTTGTGCTGGTCTCCTCCAGGTACTCCGGTTTCCTGCCACAGTCCAAGGACAAGCACATGAGGCTAATTGGCTGTTCCAAATTGCCCCTAGGTGTGAGTGTGATTGGTTGTGTGTGTTGGCCCTGCTCCAGCTTCCCCGTGACCCTAGTAGTTTAAAGTGTTTCAGGAAATGAATGAATAAACTGTGAAACAGGTCAACATTTCCTTCACTGTTAAAACACTGCATGTTGCTCATAGTAAGTGTATTTTCCTTCTAAATTAGCTCGCAAAGAGTTGAAATTGACTGAATGCTGCATTGTTTTTCACTTGAGTCTGCACTATATTTTTGAATGGATGACTTCTTTGTCAGTTGGTTTGCAACATAGACCATGTACAATCAGTTAGCCATGCTTAAAACATCGAGAGGTTTCTTAGCCATAGGCAAATGTCTGTAGCAACTATCTTTTTTTTTTCAGTATTAACGACATGCAGGTATTGGAATTTACTCAAACACCATTTATTTTTTGGTGAACATGTACACAACCACTAACATAAGGACGGATTGTACACGTAGGTGTCCCAAATACTGCTGTCAAACCCTAGTACACTGCCGACTGCTGTTAATCCAGGCAACTGCTATTCCTCAATTAACTGATTAATTAATTATTGATTGAATGGTTAATCTGTTAGTCATATCCAAGTGAACAAATACCTTCCTAGATGCATCCTTATTAAGCAAATATCTTCATCTTAAACTGTTTAAGTTCTCTGAATAGATGTAAAGAATAGGAATGTGACCGCTCTTCTTGTAGGCTAATTTGCACTGGCGAAAGCGGCATGCCTGGCAAAGAAGGGAGGTCATCTTGCATACTTGCTGCGCATGTTCAAGCCGGAGAAAGACTCCAGTGCACAGACACTGGCTGCAAATCTGACAACATGGCAGAATTATAGAAGCTTAATTTCTATAGAAAGGGTGTGAATGGGAGCCCCCTGTCACTTATTTATACAGTTGATGGTTTACACTGAATACATTTTCTTGTCAGATTGAGGCATTTTATCTGAATACATTGTTTGTAATATCTTTTACTTGATATTTATAATGTACTGTATATCTAACCTGCATAGTACTTTGACTAATTTATCAGCAGAGAAGATCTCATACAACTGTTTACTTCTTATATAAGGTATTTTCAAAATTTCCACCTCTGTGTCCCATATAAAGCTGTGTATCAGTTTGGTGGGGGCAACCACAGTGAATTGTTTTCAATTAAATTGTACGACTGTCCCACTCTCATTGTCCTTTTAACCCTCACATTTTGCTGTTTAAATGTCTGTTCAGCTGACAAACTATTGCTCCAGTTAGCTTTAGCCGACCCATACCCTTTGACTTTTACCCACATTCCTCAGTTCCTGCCGACCACAGCCATCTCCGTGCCCTTGTATGTACATAACCTAGACTGACTTCACTCAATGAACATGAACATAAGGGAGGACTCTCTGTTTGTGTATGGGTGGCTGGGGGATGTTTCACCTTTTGGACCCCTTGATGACTTGGTGTGGCTTCTGGAATGTTCTGTCAAATAGTAATCATATTCGGCAGACTTTTTAGTAAGCTGGACTGTGCTGTTTTTATATAACATGTATGTATAGTATACCTTCTTTGTAGGTACAAAGTGTTATATAGATTTATAGACTGTTCATGATTCATTTGTCCTCGTCAAAGTCAGACCCTTCTGTGTTTTCATGCAATTGCCGTATCGTACATGTCAATCTGTAATTATACCCATATGTGACATTTTACTTGAGAGCTTTTTAATGCAGATGAATAAATAGTGTGCAGACTATAAGTAATTGTACACCAAGTGTACCGTTTCTATTGAGGTGGATGAATTGTATAAAAACGTAATTGCCCTACATTTTAAAGGTGAGGTTTTTTAACCTTTAATTTAAGGGTGATTACATTTAAATCTTTTATACACCCATTTCAGGAAGCCCTAAGTAATTGGATGCTTTTATGCTCAGTTGTTTCTTAAGCAGCTACAATGATCCAAAGTAGAAAAGAATTCTCAATGATCCGAAGAATATTACTTCATCTGTGAAACACTGGTAGTTTGATCATGTCTGGCTGCTGGTGGATGAGGATTTCATGCCAATATTGATGTGACTGCCAGTTGCTACAGTGGGGTGAAGTATTTAGAAATTTTAGCAAGTGAGCATTTTCTTTGAGGTGGATTCAAAGGGGACAATTTGTCAAGTTATTTTTGGTAATTTCTGTTAAATAGGAAAAAATGTTGGCAACTGCTATATAATTCATCCGCTATAGGAAGACAGCCACTTTGACACACATACAACAACTGAAGGCATGTAATACAATACTTCAATAAATGATTTGCATCACAGAATATAGGACTGGGGGTAGGGTGCTAGATTACTGATCCCATGGTCGGGGGTTCAAGCCCCACTATAAACAGGTTGTCCCTGCTGTCCCCCCAGTGTCGCTAACTGGGTTATCAAAGGCCAGCCATGTCTCTCACTGTCTTTGGTGAGAGGCATGTAAAAGAACCATTGCTGATTTTCATCAAAGTAGGCTGCAAAGCCGTCAGCGTGTTTCTGCCCTGTGATGGCCTGGCGAGATGTCCAGGGTGTACTCTGCCCTTGTCCAGAGTCGGCTGAAATGGGCGCCAGCCTCCCCATGACCCTAATTAGGATTAAGCGGTTCAGAAAATGAATGAATGAATACATAGGACTGCTACCACACAAGCACCAGAAACATTAAAAAGTCTAGGTTTAATTATAATTTTGTTTAATGTTTACACAAATACATTACCTAGAACTAAAATGGAATAGAATAAAAATAATTTTAGTGATTCATAAAGGTAAAATCAGCTGCCTCCAGAGTAATTAGTTTATAATTTTATTGATTTTTTAATATTATTTTTGAAACACTCATGGTAGTACATGCTTTTTTTCCTCTGGACTATGGATAATTTATTATCTTATCAATATAATGGTCTCAAATCAAACCACTGAGATTGTACCTTATCCTCATGGTTGGGTTATTTCACATCCAGCATTGGACAGTGATGAAAACGCATGTCAGTGTGCAGATATTAAATGTTAGGCCTGCATCTGTTCAGCTGCAGTCAAAGCAGTAATGTCAGGGACACTAACTTTCATTAAAGGCTGCATAGTTTTAGCACCTGTGGCAGGCTTCATGAGCTCGGCAGTGTAACGCTTTTTTGAGTCAATAAGACTGTAGATCAGGCGCTGCGTTAATTAAGAATACAAGTGGCTTGGCCTAATTGCACATAGTTGCCTCATGATCTCTCTTGGACAAAATGTTTACTTAAGGTAAACAGACCTTTTAATGGTAATGGCTCTCTGTCTCTCAAACTTTCAGATTGCTTCTTGCTTGCTCTTTCTCTGTCTCTCCTCTTTTGTATAAAAGTGCACAGGGTTTCATACCCACATGACTAAAGGCTGTAGAAAGCAAAGAGGGGGAGGGATACTGGATGGAAGTGGTTGATTAGAGTGCAGAGTGCTTAGGGCTGTTTTCTTTGGCTCATGAATGGACCGCAGTCCTGGGATGAGTACCGTTTCAAGAAAATGACCTCTCTTGTCAGAAATGGAGGACTTAGCGGCCTTTCCAGAAGTGGACAGAAGCCATATCTTCATCCAGCAAAACACCTGGTTGCCTGCTCTTTTGACTGAGAAAGTGAATGGGTTCACTTTTATTTACACAAATATGCTTCTTAGCCTTAAGACTGGGAGGAAAAGCTGATAATTCTCGGTATTTCTATGTGCTTTGAATTCAATACAGAATGAAAAGCTAGCATCTGACATAATTTGTGCAAAGCATTTTTATTTTTTAGTTAAAAGCATGCAGAAACATATGTTTATATCTACTTCATGAATGCTGTCTAGGATTGCCCACTTTCATACATTTTTCTAAATTCTCACATTTGCTCTGTACTAAACCAATAAAGTGATGGAAAGATCTCTTGCCTGAGCACACTTTTAAATCTACTATAACCAGTCTCATTGACATTTACATTTATGGCATTTGGCAGACACTCTTATTCAGTGTGACTTACATTGATCATTTTTATACAACTGAGCAATTGAGGGTTAAGGGTCTTGCTCAAGGGCCCAAAAGTGGCAACTTGGGGTTACTGGGGTTTGAGCCCCTGACCTTCAGATCAGCAATCCAGAGCCTTAACCTCTGAGCCACCACTGCACATTGCTGGCTAAACATGTGGACAGAAAATTGACAATAGCCAATCTCCAATAATAGCTTTTTAAATGCATAAAATCACGACTTGATGACATTCCGTCTCAAATGTAAGCATGATCTGCAATGTTAGAAGTGGGTTTAGAGGATAATAAACATAAATATATTTGTTTGTTTTCCTTAGTTTGGAAAAATAGCTCACAATGTGTTACAAACTTGTTAGCTACCAAATTTTAGCCTGGCTTCCAGGGGACCAAAACATGGGATTAGGTAGCATGTTAGTGGATCTTTTACCTGCTCAGTAGTCTAGCTAAAAACATGTTTTTTGTCAGTGCATTGGTTTAAAGTTGTTATATTGTATTTCTGATGTCACTGTTTAAATTCTGGATGGCTTAGCAGAGATATGTTATGTAGTCCATTATCATAAAGCTGGACTCCATGACTTGTTCTATTCAAGAGACAATTTAATTTTTTATTAAAATTATTTTGCTTTATATATGTTTTTTGTGTCTAAACCACCCAAATCGTATTCAAATCAATTCCTAAATGTTGGAATATGTCAGCCCTGGACTTTTTTTTTTGTTTTTTGTGGTAGTTCATTACCCTTTCCTCCAGATAATTCCCCTTTCTTTTAACCCTGACCTCCAACTTAAACAACATTACAACATAATTTGTTTGCTTACAGCTACATTTTCTGCCCACTGTTCAGGTTAAAATGTTTTAACCGAATTATCCAACTGCATGTAATGTTATATTTGTGTTAGATATGCGTTGGTGAGTGTGTATAGCCTTGAACTATGCCTTTAGGAAGACATTTTGTGCAACAACCAACCAGCCCTCTCTTTCTGTCATTCCAGAACTGACAAGTTTCAGACAGGCCTCATTAGCGTGACAGAGATGAAACCTTTACGAGACCAAAGTTAGATTCTTGTCTGTAGGATCTTACTCTCGAGGTCCCACATGTTTTAGGGCACTCCCACTTTCTGCTCCCTCTCATAAGCACTTCATGTGTCTCATTATTCCTGAGATTATTAGCCACCCACAAAAGTCTGCTTCAAATCCTGTCGTCTCAACTAAGGGCTGATTACACTTTCTATATCGGTAGTTTTGTACAAGCTGTACTTCTTGACCCTGCCAAAGCGTAATCCCTGTTAACTTTTCATTTTCATGCTTCTACTTTTCATTCAGGATCATATGCACTGGGCTCAAATGAATGCTGGATTCCATGCTATGTTACATTTGGATTTTCAGTTTACATTTTGATTGGGCTAGGATCTTTAGAGGCATTATTTCTCTTTTAAATTGTTCTTCCTCAGAGCACCAAATGCATTTTACATAGGCTTATGCATGATGTTTATAAATATGAAATCTATTCCTAAGGAGAAATTCCTACAATTGAATTTATTTACATTTATTAAGTGTATTTGCATAGTGTTGTGTATATAGATGGAGGTGTAGCCAGATTTAGTGTGTTCATATTATTAATTATTAAATTTAATATAAAAAAATGTAATTATTAAATACAAATTAAATGATGCCATGAGTGGATGGATGGTGATGCCATTTCCTGTTCAGCAGGTTTCTTATTACAAACCCAAACATCCCTTTGCAAAGTCCTGCTATATTTGTGGGCTGGTTTCAGAAACTCATATCTGGCATGTCCTGTTTTCCTTAGATGCTGATAACTGAATTTTAGTAAGTCAGTACTGTGAAGCTTCACAGTAATCACAGTAATTGCAGCACTCATTGTTCACAAAATTTCACCAAATAACACATTAAAATGTTGACTGATCTATTGCAGGTGTGGTGTTAAATGTAAAACAAAATCTAATCCACCCAATTCAGCCTGCTAAAAAATGCATGAGGTAAAAATCCATTCACATTTCAAATAAAGTAAACTAGATGCCACACTGTTGTCATACCTGGACATCAGGCCAGGCAGGTAATGGACAGAAAGGTTCAGCAGGGTTTGGTTAATTAATAAATAAATAAATATACTGACAACAACTGATCACTTATGATTAACCCATTTCCATCACCTATGCTTTACATTAATCCTACAAGTAAATAGGTTGTTTTGTGAAAGCAACAAGAAATTGTACATTTATTTATATTTTTTACAGCTAATAAAAGATGAACATATTCATTCTAGGCTGGACAAAGTCTTGTCGGAATCCTGTAACACCAAATTCAGGATCAAAGTGAATAGTAAAATATAATAAGTAATAGTAAAAAATAATGAAAAGTGCTTGATTAACTATATATATATATATATATATATATATATAGTACAGGTATTAAAGCAGCTTTCAGGCAATTTATAAAATCTTTTTGCAAAAACTGTAGAAACCTTCAAGAGCTCCTAAAAGCAAATGAAAATATATTGCAAGCATTAGTTAGAAATTTCAGACACCCTTGGTACACATAGGTAAGCTTGGTCATGCAAGGAAAACTATCCACAAAACAACTGGCTGCGCAAAAGTTGTAGTTAACCTCCCGATGACTCCATCAAAAGCTCCATTAGGACTCTCAGATAGCAATGTCTGCTTCAGCATCAACTGTACATCATACAGGTCCTGTACAAGACACAGCTAGAACACCATGACATGCTTACCCCCAACATGTGGAAACTGTTATTAGCAGAAACATGGAGAACAAAAATATATATTTGAGATGAATTATTAATTCAGTATCATATTGCTATGCCACCAATGTTGTAACTGAACATCTAGAAAATTGCTGGACCCAGAGTTCACTGAAGAGCCAGTCATGTATGAAAGTGAAACATCATGGTTTAAGGTCACTTCCAGTACAGAGGTATCACAAATCAATGTAAGATGGGTGGTAACATTTACCAGACGTAGATATCAACAGATTATTGCTTCCTGTTATGTTTCAAACCTACAGGTGGCTTAAATTTCTCACCATAGGGTTGATAACAGACTGTTTTCTGACCATTTGATGAATGAGCTGCCCTGTAAAATAGCTTACTTGTGTATTAAAAATGGATTACAAGTGTCTTGGGATTCAAGTATTTTTAGTAGCACTTACCAATTTTTACTATTTGTAATTTTGTAAGTCTTGAAGGTGTCGATTCTTTTATTATGATAATTATTCATCATGACAAGCACCTGGGAGCCTGGTAGGATCATCACCATGTTTGCAGAGGCACTATTGACCTTGAGTGATGCTTTTAATTTTTGAATGTTATATTTGCTACAATATTATATATTTAGTTATAAACAAGCCATTTGATAATTTTTTTGCAATAAATGTAGTCTTGAAAGTGAAATGTAGTTTTTGCAACAAGACTTTTGTCCAGGCAAAAACGGGAATGTTTATATTTAAGAGGCTGTAAAGATTATAAGAAATTTCTGTCCAATACTGCTGCTAGCGCATAATATTCAGTGCCATCTGTGTTATA
>JAQMYF010000013.1:11382913-11392913 GCA_030014195.1 Neosilurus mollespiculum | reverse complement strand
GTGATGCATATGCTATGGTCTCAGGATATAAAAGAAGTGGGAGCTGAGAGAGGAAGAAAGCACCTTACCCTGCTAGGAGGGATTTCTAATGAATCCTTCTCCTAATTTTAAAATCAAGCCCATTTACTTCTGGGAGCACTAATAAATGATATGTGAAATTGCTTGACGAGCTCGATGGGGCAGTTCTGAATTCCTACTCAGTTATTTCTTGATCAAAATGCTGTCAAAAACTGTCTGTTCTACACGTATATAGTCATTTCACCCGGACCCGTCACCAGTCAACTGGATGTATATTTTTGCCAACAACTTGTAAAATAAAGGAAAGATTAAACTGGGTACTGTTTTTACAAAATTATCAGCTGACATTGGCAAATTATTCCCGCTTGTCATCCAAGCATAGATTTAAAAAAAAAAAAAAAAAAAATGACCCACAAAATGCTGACCTGTCAAATGTTTTCATGTGGACCAGTCTTCAGACAGTGCTAGTTTTCATTACACTGTACACAATGTCTCTTTATGACCCAGCACAGTCAACATGTGTCAGCATTGCAGTAAGTGAAAACAAGGTCACACTCAACACATGTGCAAAAAAACGCAAAAAATAAATAAGTTGCAGAAACAACAAATGGATTTTAAATTGACCACATTTTCTGCTTGTGTTTTACAAAATTAGTTCATTTAGACGTTTCCTAAAAATGACTGATGATTGCTAACTGACTGATGACTGGTCCGGATATTCAAGTGCTTGTTTTCCTGTAGTGACAGAATCTCTGTTAGAGATTATACTAAAAATAAAGCTAGTTCATTTATTAATTTGCTGAACTGCTTTATCTCATAAGGTCACAGGGAGGCTGCAGCCTCTCTCAGCTAACCCTGGGCGAAGGCTGGGTATGCCATGCTAGTCCATCACAGGGCCAATGCGCGCGCACAACTTTTCACACTCACACCAAGGAAGGAGCTGGTTTGTACTGATAAATCAGAAGTGTTCTTACACTGTCAAACAGGCAGCTCTGTTTTCATGCAGTTTTTAATGTTATTGCTTATTAGTGCTGCAGTCAGGTCTTATTTATAGCTTTTCGGAATTATGAATTTTGTTCAGGAACATGAATATGGTGGGAACTATGAATCAAAATAGCACAAGTGAGTCATAAAATTGGATTGTTACTCCATTCTTTTTGACAGCTTGACCAATATTAAATAAGCAAGTATTCTAGAACTGTGTTGTGGTGTTGGTGGTGATCCCTCCATGACTCCATGCAGTGTATTATGTTTGCCAGTAAATGTTCAGCTAATGTTTCTGCTCATACCTGCAGGATATGCATTAGTTTTCTTTATTTCAGTCATTGTTTCATATTGCTGAGCAGTTCTGTTATGTTTTGTCTCAGACACCATTAGTTCTCCAGTTATTTGGGACTTGTGTTTAAGCGGCAGCCACAACAGGTATCCTGACAGTAGCCAAAGAATAGCCTTTCAGCCTATCAAAAGTTATCATTTTTCAAACCACTGTTAGGGTTGCAGGAATGCTGTTGTCTATCTCAGCTGACACTGGGCAAAGGCATGATACACCCTGAAGAGCTCACTAGACCAACACACACAACTGCTCACACTCACATCTACACTTAAGAGCAATCTCGAACAGCCTATTAGTCTGATGTGCTTGTCTTTGGACTGTGGGAGGAAACCAGAGTAACCAAACGAAACCCACACAAGCACAAACAGAACATGAAAACCCCACAAAGAAGAAAACCCTGTGAGGTGAATGTGCCAACCACTGTGCCAACCACTACGCCACCATGCTGCCCAATGGCTATTCAGGTTTTTATGACTAATTATGTAACTTCACCAAGATGACAAGTCTAACATTCTTCTAAATCAACACCAGAATGTTTCAAACGCAAAGTTTTGCTGTGACTAGCTGCGTCTCTGAATATGAACCCTAATGAAAACCTGTAGTTGGTACTGGAGATTGAACTCCAAGAATATAAAGGAGCTTCTGCAAGGAGGAGTGCCCCTAGGTCTGTCTTCCAGTGTGACCAACCTTATTAGACTTCAGAAGACACTCAGAGCTGTTATTGTACCTAAGACAGGCTTCACAGAGTATCCTTTACTGCTTGTGGTACTCTTTTAAATACACTCATTTTGCCCATTTTGATGAAGGTGCCAATATTATTTGGAGGAAGTTGTAGCAGGGTGAGCAGAACTGTACTGACTAGAAGCAAGTGCAGTGATGAGAATTATGGAAAGAGCCTATGAAGCCAAGAATAATAAATAATGGATGAGTGACTGCTGTGTGTGTGTGTGTGTGTGTGTGTGTGTGTGCGTTTATATATATTTGGTGTTTTCAGTCATGTTTAAGTGTTGTCAGAGAAGCAATTTGCATGTGCTTTTTGGAATTTTTGATCCTCATTTGTTTGCCCCAGGTTGGCTTCATTAGTAGCATTGACTGCAAGTTAAAAGTGTAAATCTGAGTTTTGAAATTTGTCAGATTTGTTGAATGAACAGGACTGGCAAGAACAAAAAAATGAAAATGAATATTTAAAAAAGCCTAATGTTCAAATACATGTCTACCTTCTGTTTGTCTTGTATGTGTCTTGTATGTAGTTGCATTAACTTTTTATGGCAGGAATGCAAAACAGGTCATAATTTTTATCCTTCCTGCTGCAGTGACCTTCAGCACAGAGCAGTGTAGTACTGTGACATGCCTCAACTTCTTCCTTTAAAAGATCAAATCTATTATACAGTACATGGTTTAACACTGTTGTTGTGTTGAACTTGCCATTCAGACCCTAGAGGGCACTGACCCATACTGCTGACTACAAGATCAGAGTTTTTTTTTTCTGGAGCCTTTCAATATGGTTTCTAAGTTAACCTCATCTCTCAGACAGATCTGGAATGGGTGACCGATATAATATAAGTGACCAGTGTATAAAAACACATAGTTAGGAATATTGACTTGAAATCCTTAAACAGAACCTGTTTAAATTTTATTTATTTTCTCTTCTGATCAGCCGACATGCTGTATATTTTATGCCATGGGTTCATACGACAAGGCACAGGTCGTGCAAATGAACTTATTTTTGCCGTTCTTCATTCCACTGTCCTGCCTTTAGTGGTTAATCATAACTTAAAATAAAAGCTTGCAGTGAATAGGTGCGTTCCTGAAGAATGGACAGCCGACTATCATCAGAATAACTGTGATCAATATGGGTGAAGGAGCAGGCCAAACCCTAAACCCAAATGTATATCCGTAGTTACCTGATCTTCTGTGGCAAGAACCATCTCAGTGCATTTTTTATGTAACCAGGACCAAGTGGCCAAGAGAATCTCATGGTTAGCTGTACTAAATAGGCTCACCAGTATAGTACAGAACTGAGAACAGGCCAGTTTTGCTTAAAGTGACCGCACATATAAAATTAGATTAGATTTAACTATGCGTATAAAACATCAGTCACATTCACTTCCTAAATATATAGTACTTTTCCTGGGTTTGGTTCCTGCTTGATTACGTTTTCTGCTCTGCTGCTGTCCTACCTTTAGGCATATGTTTAATCACATTTGCAGCTTTAATATTGTTAAAGGTTTTTTTTTTTTTTCTTCCCCCATCGGTTTGGTGCTCTGCAGGGGTTAAATTATACTGCACTGGATTCTGAGAAGCATTTGAAAGCGAACAGAGAATATAACAACCAAAAGGCAATCAAGCGCCCACCAGGTGGGCTAAATCTTCACTTTATATCTATTAAACCTGACATCTCTTAGGCTTTTGTGGCTTTTATAGCATTTTTTCTAAAACTCAGGATTTCCATCCTAAATTTCTTCTCCTTATCCTCTAATGCACGCCTCCATTTTCTCTAACCTTCACATTTTCATTCTTTTCCTGTAATTGCTTTGGAACAGTAATGGAAGAAGGAGAACTTGGACCAGTCTTTCTGCTGCTCTTCCTCTCCACTTCCTTTTGATGTTTATACTCCAGAAAGACAGTATATGTGAAGATGTATCAAAGGCATTGCCTTTTTTTTTTTTTTTGCCACCCTTATATGATCAACACTATAAAAAATAGCCTTTCAAGGTTATTGTGCTCAAAAGGCTTTAAGAGAATTTCTGTGTATGTAATGCGAAATCTGGAAATCAACTCATCTTTTCTCCATCCTTCTTCTGTCAAATTCTGGACAAAAACTTTTCACCACTGCCCAAACCTACTCAACTACCTGACGGCCATCATTAAAATCCTTTTAGATCTCCCATGATGATTACTGACTATGAGAGGGGTTAGTTATGGAAAAGATAACAGCTTTGGGTGGACAGTGCAAGCCAGTGAATGCAGATCGATTGAAGAGAGCCGGGAAAAGGAAGATGATGGCCTGCACACTGTGCGCTGTCAGATTACAGCACTTTATAGGGAGGAACTCATGCCAAAGTGGTTTCACTTAGTGGTCAGTGGAAAAAGATTGAAGGTTACTGTACGGCTTTACATTTCTTGCTTCTTAAGAGCACAAAAGATCTAATGCGATTAGATTCTGCGAAGCATTGCGTCTTTGAGGGACACAGTTTGTATGAATGTCTTTAAAAGTGCATGAAATGTTTTTGACCACCTTTATAATAGTTATTACAAAACTCAGGGTAAGATAACAGAAGCCCTGCCTTATAAACATGTTGATTTGTCTGAAGAGATGAAGGTGTTGAAAATTGATGATAGTGGGAGGCAATGCCAGTCATGAGTTTGTAAAAGCATGTTAATAGAATTAGAAAAGGCCTACTAAAGCAATGCAAAGGAATTTAACAGGATAAACCTCAGATTAACAGTGTGAAATTGTACTATTTATAATTATTATACCCCAGGATATAATGCGGGGGGATATAGTCATCAGTATGCTCGTTCGTCCATCTGTAATCATTTAAATTCAGAACTCGGGAACTGTGAGTTTTCTTCATCAAACTTGGCAGTTACTTCTATTAAGCAGTGCAGTTGTGCCTTTTGATGTTTTGGGATTTTTGCAATTTGTATTTTCTGACATGTGGAGGCTGGGGGGATATGTCATCTCCTGATGGCTCATGTTTTAATTTACTCATTCATCCTACAAATAGGGCCAAGTCTTTCACCCGCCCTTGCAATAGTGGAACACTGACCTACTTTAACTAGTGCAAATCAGCAAAACTAGCACTTTTTATAATAATGCCCTTCACATGGTGTAGATTGCCAGTCCGTCTTTTTGGAGGTATCTCAAGAAACTGCTTTGACTCTCTGAACTTCCAATGTGGTGTTTACTAACTTCTTTCTTATTTTTCTGGTTTAAAATAAAGTGGAGGAGATTTGTGGTGGTATCAGAAACCCTTTAGACACAGCCTGTTTAATTCAGTAATGTTACTCCTTTATTCTGCCTTGCCATGTGACCTCTATATAAAAGTTATTCCGTACTATGGAACCGGGATGTGATGTTTTTGACTTTGACATTCCTTTTCTGTGACCAGCACAAATTGAACTGACTCTGTCTATGCACGAATCACTTACCACTTCTCTTCGATTTCTACTCCAAAATATTTAAGCTGGTTTTGTTTGGTTTGCTTAACTACCAAAGTCAGAATATTGAGGAATATTGTATAAGGGGCTAATGTTGAAGGCCAGTCTTGCTTGGCTAGATTTTATTCCAGTGAAATTTTTTCATGATGTTGACATACTGTTGGGATCGTGCCATGTGGGATTGACAGCAGTGTGACTCTTATTAAACTTGCAGTGTTCGTGGAAAGTAGAGATTCCCTAATTGGCTCCCATCTTGTTAATATCATCTTCTGGCAGGGTGGTCAAGTTTTGACTTGGAGTGGTGTTAATGGTTTCTGTGAGTGTGTGGGCAGCTGCTGTGCTGTAGTAAGGAGACAGCATATGGGCCTAATGGTATTCCCCAACTGACTGCCCATTTAAAATGGAGAACCAAGCACAACAACCCTACAGACTTTTTTTTTTTTTTTTTAATATAATAAAAAATGTGTGTGTATGTGTATATATATAGGTGTTTTTTTGTTTGTTTGTTTTTGTTTTTTTTTTGCAAAAGGCTGTAACAAAGTCTAGTGTGACATAGCAAGAGAAACAGTCTTACACTCCTACACACACTATTTTTGCCCATTTGACTTTCAGTTTCTGTTTTTCTGACAGCAAAATAGATAAGTACAGAGCATGTAATAAAGTAAAGAAAGTCTGTTTCTCCTGCATGATTCACACTTTAAACCAAATTAATAGCAAACATTACTGCAGCTATCTGCAGCAAGCAATGGTTACTGTGGCAACAAGGAAAAAGTCACTATCTTTAATTGACACTGTGACAAGATCAGGTGTTTTCCAGTTGTTAACACTTGCGCTGTCTCCCAAGAGAATGACTCATTCATCTTTAGTGTGCACTTAAACATTCTTATCCCTTACCTAACCTCTCACACTGTTCCTGACTCTTGTTTTATGTTATCACGAAAAGATTCCTTTGCACTGATTATACTTGGTATTCGATCACATCCGATCGCAGGTGAACGGCTGATACGGATAACAGTTCACCATGCATATTTTCGTGCATCTCCACTGGAGTTGTGACTGCGTATTTTCAGTACATATTTTCTTAATCTGAGAAATCATCTGTTTAAAAAACCGACCCCAAATTTACAGTATATACAAACTAACACCAAATGAAAACTCAAACTGTTTATATTTAGCCACAGAATGGTATTTCCTAATTAAACCATTAGCCACTTAGATCAGTCGATAAAAGCTTTACTTGTACTCTCATTTCAAATTATATGCAGGATTTGCTCATCTAATGGTCTTTTGTGTGCTTTTCAATCAAATGAAAAGATTTATTTGCATGCTTTTCTGACCATTTGTAATTTGCTCTTATATGACCTTTCTGCCATATCATATTAATCTTAATAGCTTTCTTTAGTAATGCCATCCTCTCTGCTGCCAAATTGAAAAGCATCAAAATGATTAATTATGCAAAACTAATTGTAACAGTTAGTGATGTCATACAATGCTTCTTAATGAAGCGGAATTCGGTGCTAAATTTGTATAAGATTTGTGAGAATCAATAGACCATTTTAACTTCTAACCTACATTCATGTTTAATGATTAGGGGTTGAGCAGTATTAACTCATGTGAGTATAGGTATAATCAATCAAATGTACTGTACCACTTGAAAATTTTCAATCCACAGACAAAACACTTAAGCTACATAATTAACAACAGGCAACACTGGTGACTAGGTTTGTGGTCCTGTAAAGTCTGGGACATACCAAGATTCATTTCCATTTCTACTGCAAATGCAATATGGCTACTTGCTTTCCAAATTATTCTGAATGATTGGATCACAAGAAAAAGCATTTAACCTGGTTCAGACCTGCATTGCTGTGATTTTGTGATCTGATCACAGGAGAGGGATGTTAGGATGAAGTATGAGCAAGACTATATGTGAAGTCATGCGGCCCTAAGGGATCCCTGCGCTTTTGAAAAGTAGGTGAAAGCGCAGAGTCATCACCCCCCCCCACACACACACACACCCCCACACACCACGCACACAAAACCATGGCAACATGTCAGGACATGTTCGCACAATCCTCAACACTCTTTAAGAAGCCAAGGCCCATTAGTGAACTGCTGCTGCTCAGCTGTTCTTAAAGCCATGTTAACCCCCCATTCAGATCATTACGTTCTCTCAATCCCTACCCGAGTCACTTTCCCCTGTTTTCCAGTAACTTCTTTTCTCTCCACAGCATGGGTGTCACGCACTAGCCCCGGGGGCCATGACACCGTACAGTGTGATATTTTTCCTTGCTCCAACACATCTGAATGAACTCATAAAGAACCTGATAATTAGCTGGTGAGTTCAGGCAGGTGTGTTAAAGTGCTGTTTCTGACCCACTGTAATTAAGTGCCAATCCCACTGTACCTGTACTGCCATGATAACCAGTATAACTGCTGGACCGAGGGTGCAATAAAAGTCCTGCAATCTGTGATTTGGCTGGAAATGATCACATATTCAGTACACTGTATTCAGTATCATATATTCAGTATACTGATATTTACATTTCCTGCATATGGCAGACAATGTTATCCAGAGTAACTTACATTTTCATTTTATACAACTGAGCAATTGAGGGTTAAGGGTTCAAGGATCAGTAATCCAGATCCTTTAACACTGAGCCACCACTGTCCTGTGTTCAGCATAACCACGTGCATGTTAGGTGTTGTTTTTATATAACTATTCTATAATCAAGAGATGTAAATTGAGTGACACTCCAGACAGAAGTGGTTTATTATTATTATTATTTTTTTTTTTTTTTGATCCGCACGTGGAAAAGATTTTGAAGAAGACACAATCGTTATGGCAAGTTGGCCAGCTTGCTAACTAGTTTATATTTATATAGACATTCTCAAGTTGAATTTTTATGTGGCTAAGAGATACACAGAGTAAAATATCTCAGTGAGTTAATCTTATATAAGTACTCGTGGAATTCTACTCAACCGATCAGATTAGTGGATTGGTCCTACCTATATAAATACGTAACTTTAGACAGTATTTTCTCTCTTCAAAATAAATCTTTCAAGACTTTTATACTTGTATAAACAATGTAATGATGGTGGTATTGGTTTTGTTCAGGTGTGGTCCATTGGATTAGGTTTGGTATACGATTTATGTTACTGTAGAGCACAAAGTATTAAATTTCCTACCTATTTTTTTGTTAATTTTTAAAAATGTTTTATATGAAAAGTGCATTGCAGCATATGCTTAATTCTTCCATCCGTTGTGGGGCTATTGCGGCTGTTGAGTACTGGTCCCAAGACCTGCAGCAAGCCAAGACTTTGGTACAGTGCTGATATGATGCTTATAAGAATGCACAACGAACTGCTGTGTGCCAACAAGACCCCAATAATGCAGTTGAGTCATGTGACAGTTGTTTGTAGTGAGAGACATCAAAATACACGCACAGACATGTCTTTATTCAGACTAAAACTGGAAAGGGTTTAATGATACCATTAACCTGCTGTGGTAAGAGCTCGTCTGCATCCGTTTTTATTATTATTATTATTATTATTTTTATTTATTTATTTATTTATTTATTTATTATTATTATTATTATTTTTTTTTTTTTTTTTTTTTTTTTAAATAAATAAATAAATAAATAAATAATAAAGAATAGATATATATTTTTAGTTTGCTACCAAAACTCGGAAAAGTGTTTAAAGAGATGCCGTTGTGCAGTTCTTTGGCTTTGCATCTGCCACGAGACCATGTCTGCTTCCGTCATGGCTGAAAAAGAAAAATAATTATAATAGTTTTTTTTTTTTTAGTCCCATATTAAGGTGCTTTTTGCTTAGGTGCCTGTGCAGTACTACATGTAAATCACTACTCATAAAACAATTATGCATCTCAGGCTCAGTGAACATCTGTTTAACAGTGTAAATAGCCATATGCAGTAGGTATCTTTGTTTTTTTAGCAGGCAAAATAAATTATTTATACTTCCATCCTGGAAGAGACCATTCTCATCAGGATACAGTTGTTTCATCATTGGATAAAGGTGATCAATCAGAGAATCTTTGCTTTGATTTAAATTTAAAGTTAACCTTCCATGTAAAGGGAAAAGTGGATTAAAAAAAATTTATTGTTGGTTTTATAAATCGATGAAGTGGTAGACACTGATATGCAGAGTCAACATTGTCAAACTAGTGTCAACAGAGAAGTCAGGTTTGCTCTTCATTGTTTTCTGTCTGACTGGATCACCTGCCAGCATCATTATGTACAGTGGTGTAATTTTTCTAATGTACTGTTAATACCAGCAGTATGCGGTTTGGAACACAGTCAGACTAGCCTGGCTACAGCTACCTTGCATGTCTTGGTCATTTCATATCAAAAGATTAGTAGCTCATTTACATTTACGGCATTTGGCAGATGCTCTTATCCAGAGCGATTTACAATTATAATTTTTATACAACTGAGCAATTGAGGGTTAAGGGCCTTGCTCAAGGGC
>JAQMYF010000013.1:11365460-11376753 GCA_030014195.1 Neosilurus mollespiculum | reverse complement strand
GGGCCCAACAGTGGTGATAGTGGGGATTGAACCGCTGACCTTCGGATCAGTAACCCATCACCTTAACCACTAAGCCAACACTGCCCTCATTAATTTTTTATTTTTTATTTAATTATTTATGAATTTTTTTAATATTAGCAATATCCTCTCACTGAAACCCCTTAATCCTACTTGGGTAGCGGGGAGGCTGGTGTCTGTCTCAGCCGACACTGGGCAAAGGCAGGGTACACCCTAAATAGCTCACCAGACCATCGCAGGACATCACACACTCCACTCAAACCTAGGGTCAATTTGGAACAACCAGTAAGCCTAATGTGCATTTCTTTGGATGTAGGAGGAAACTGGAGTACCTGGAGAAAACCCATGCATGCACGAGGAGGACATGCAAACTCCACACAGAAACAGTGGAGCCTGGGACTCGAACCTAGGACCTTGTTGCTGTGAGGTGGACATGCTGGCCACTACGCCACCAGCTCACCGTAGAAATATTATCATCAAATAAGCACAAGTATACAAATAATAAGCAGGTGAACAAAAGTTTGTGTGTACATGATTTGCTTACTTGTTTGGATTACTTTATTTTAAAGTACGGTGCACTGATTCACTTGGTTGAAGTCTACCCACGGTTTCCACCAGCATCTGACACCAGCAATTCATGAGATTCTGTGATGAATGCTGATAAGGGCCAACTGCTGCAAGTTTAAAATAATAATAATAATAAATACACCTACATGCAGAGGTTGGCCACCGAAGCTCAGTATGGCTTGCGTTTGTTTTGGAACGTTGGTCAAGACTGTGATTTTGATGTCTCAACTTGTCCATTTCTTTGGGAAATCTGACTGACTTAATTAATGTATGTCAGCAGTGGAATTCTGGGAAATATTCCAACATTTTGAGCTTTTTTTTCCCCAATAACTTGGAAAACAAATGTCATCATCATCATCTTCCGCTTATCCGGGGCCGGGTCGCGGAGGCAGCAATGTATTTTACCAAATAATTTTACTTGCTTTTTAAGCTTGGCAAGACTGTCGTGTTAGGTAGAGTGTGCTCACCATCTAGAGGAACAGTTGTTGTACATCTATTAATACATGCCTCCGCCACAAGGTTTGATCTGTATGCTGAGATGCTTTTCTGCTCATCGTTGTTGTAAAGAGTCATTGTTGTAGACTTCCTGTGAACGCAAACCAATCTGGCCATTCTTCTCTGACCTCTCCTGATAACACACTGTTTCCTCCTGCGGAACTCCCGCTCAGTGAATGTTGTTTTTCACACCTTTCTGTGTAAACCCTGGAGACTGCTTTGTGTAAAAGTCCCAAGAGATCCACAGTTTCTGAAATACTCATATCAGCCCATCTGGCTCCCACATCCACGCTGTGGTCAAAGACACTGAAATCTGTTTTTTTTTTTTTTTTTTTTTTTGATCATTGATCACAAGTGTTAACTGTGCTGTTGACCTGTATGTGCTTGATTTTATGCGCGCTGGTACTGTCACATGATTGACTGAAGTGCATAAATGTGCAGGTGTACATTAAATTAGTTCCTATTAAACATTGAGCTTGTATGTTTGTAATTTTATTTCTGTTAAAGAGTTAATGAGACTTGTTTGTGCTCGTGCATGTTACTTGAACATATGTTGTAGGATAAATGTAGTGCATGTGTGTGGAAGCCATCTGTTACAGAGTGATGTGTGCCTTTGGAGTAGTAGGCTTTATATGTTTCTGTTTTCTGTATGCTGTTTTTATTCCTTTTTTTTAACAGTGCCGTACGTTTGGGTTATATTTTACTCCTTATATTAGGTGACATAGCCATGTAGTAACCAATGACCCCCGTGTGCTTGTACTTGGCAATCCATAGTGTAAATTCAAATGACAAACACCTGCACCATCAGCCCAATTAACCAGCCAATTAGCCTTAATCTCTGCCACAAGCATTAGAAATGACAGCTGGGTATAGACGGTTGGTTTCTGAAGGAGGAAGCGGCACTGTTGTCATAATTGCAGCCTTTTGTGCACGTTTTTGATGTGCGTGTTTTTGTGAGTGTATGAGAAAGAGATCTCTAGTAGCGAATGTTTTGTGTGCTTGCACCTGCATTCTTGAAAATGACTTGTTAAGGCAGTGTGTGTGCGCGCTTGGGGAGGGAATGTGTTTGTTATTTGGACATCTGATGACATGCAAAGTGTTTCTCCATTATAGGATAAGGAATCTCATACTGTTTGTTTACAGTAAACCAAGCGATCCCTCAGTCAGAGGAACCACATTATCCAGAAAAAAAATCTCACGAGTTTCATCACTGCTTCCCCTACTAACGCATGGGACTTGAAGCATGGACAGCTATATGAACGGTTATGGTGACCGGAAGTCTTTGTTCGTGACGTAGCCATGGAAACCAACACACTGGGAAACAACTTTAATACTGCGGCAGGACGGCATGTTCGATGGACTTTGTTGGCTCAGAAAATATTGTTTTTAAAGCGAGACGAATATTTTTTTGTATTTTTGTATAAACTAATGTCAGTGGAAGGGTTTGTACTGTTACTTGATACCATATCTTTAGAAAAGTGGATTTAATCTTATCACTCTTGGACTAAGTTGCTTCGTATTCATTGAAGATATAATGAGAAATCATTATCATCAGTTTTCCTTCCAGCCTCCTTGACTATTCATGTTGGCATTGCTTGAAAGCACTAATGTTTGTAGTGACCTACAGTTGGAATCATTGGGAAGAGTTGCCGTAAGCAGTCAGTTATTTTAAGGTGCACTCATTGCTTCTAATCCAATTAGATTTTTGTAAAAGTCAGCAAATATTTTAAATCCTTACACTTTGCTAGTTGTTCATATGTCCACTGAAAAAGATTTGGTGTTCATTCATAGCCTTGGCTCTATAGAGGTGAAACAATGTGACTCATTATGAGCCAAATAACTCTATTTCAGCCAATCAGCAACACAGGTGTTTGTGCTCACAAATGCACCCTATTGCTGATTTGGTAGGAGGGTAAATGGGGGGTGGTGTTAGTACAGCTGAACAGTAAATCATTTTTTATAGATTAATTAGAATTTTTGGACTAGGCAAATGTGCACAATGAAAATCACGATTTGCTTTAAAGCTTAAAATATTATTTTATATGCATAATATTTTTATCTTCAGTGGCTGTATAGATTCTCTGCAGCACTGGCACCCCACCCAGGACTTTTTCCTTCCTCATCATTTTTTAATACTTATACATAGGTTACCCCGAAACTCGTCATCCAATTAAAATTAACCCATCCACGGCCTTTAACACAGTTGCATTATAGCAGCACGCGCATCAACAAAAGCTACCTTCGTCTCCTTTATAATTTAGGAATGCTTCCCTTATGCAAAGTCCGACAGAAGAAACCACTGTCTGCTGTAATATTTGTCTAAAACCTGATGCAACTCAGGCAGTAGCACAACAAACTTATGTTAGTATCTTAGACACATGCACACAGCCAAGTAGCAGCTAATGCACATGCTAGGAGTGCAGCCTCCAAATGCCTGTTAAAAAGCCCAGTATTTTATTTATTATTAAAATTATTTTTTGGGGCATCTTGAGTGGAAAGATATTACAGATGTGATGGATATTGTGATATTCACAATGTTGACTGAGTGAAGGTATGGTGCCCACATATACACTGGGGAAAAACAAGGCAGCCGAAGTAGTCCCACCCCATTTATACAGCTTGCTAAATAAATAGCCCTAAATCGTTCCTCGATAACTAAGTAAATAAACAAACAAATAAATTGAGAGACACATTAGGTGCTTTTGTAATTTACTTCAATGTCTTGTTATTCTTTTACAAATTACGGTTGTTTAGAAAAGCATTCAAGGCATTTCTTTTTGTTTATTATTATTATTATGATTTTTTTAGTTTTTTTTATTTTTTATTTTATTTAATTATTTTTTGGTAAATTTGTTTACGTGGGATTAGATTTCATTGATCCTGAAGGAGAAAACGCAGTGTGTAGCTATTGAGCAGCACTTGGGGAACAATGTCAGTTCTAAACTAGTAAAGAAATGTGTTAGCTTTCCTTCTCTGTGTTGATATTGTTCAAATAAAACTTATTTAAACTATGTTCTTACTTTAAAAGAATCAGAATAGTAAATCGGGTGCAGGTTGAAAAAAATCTGATACTTTTATTCAAGGCCGTATCACCCAGCCCCAGTTGTTAGTACCTTTGCCTTAGCAGTGCACACCTATGAATTTCCTGGGAAGCTACTGTTGGAATACTGAAGGAAGGTTTGTATTTGTTTTGTCTGCCTGTTAATTTTAAATATTAAAAATTTTCTTGAGAATCATTGAGTGTGCCAAAGGATGAAGGCAGGTGAGTGGCACATTGAGTGTGCCAAAGGATGAGGGCAGGTGCTATGCACTGGTGTGACGGATTAGTAGGCATCATCATACCTCTCTCTCCGTGGAGTTATATTTAGTGTCCTTATCACAGTAGTGTCACAATGGCGCAACAGAGTAAAACCAGCTCTGCCCTTTGGACTCTCTCTCAAGTTGAGCAAGACTTGTGCATAAGCATGACGGTATCATTATAGGGTAGTACAAAATATATTGTTCTGAGAATTGAGGTATTCAAAACTAATAAAAATTTCTGTAGAGGCATGCAAAGAGTACCCTTAACACAAAAATACAGTAAGGATAAACCACAAACACAGTAAAAGTACAAAACTACCACACCATTAAGATCTTAACTTGTTATTAACCAGAGATGATGTGGTGTGTTTGAGGGGAGATCCATTTTTCTTTCTTCATCGGTGTCATTATCTTTGTTTTTTTACTTCTCATTCACTGCTTGTCAGAGCAGGACAGGTTGGCTTGTACCTCTCTGCCTCTCCCAGGCCTTGGGCTTAATTGAGTTTCCAACCAGACTTTTTTTTTGTTTGTTTGTCTCTTTCATCAGGAGCAACACACTGACATGGCATAAGGCTTCCCTCCAGTGTAAATGGTAGATTGTGACAATCGGAAAAGATTAGAGAGTAATCACTCTAACACATTTGCAAAATACAATAAAAAGTTGTACACGTGTGTGTGCGTGTTAGTATTCACAATAAGGGTATTGGAAAGAAGCCAGATTTTTACTGAAACAACTAGTCATAAAACACCAGCCTCTCCAACCGCTGCAGCTTTTCAACACGGGGAAATGAACCCGTGTTGCCGCCTGCACTCCGAACTGCCTATTCAACTGAACGTTTCTGTCGTTACATGAGCAGCAGGAGGGCACTGATATTTGCTGAGGTTTGAAAAAGGGCAAAGTGTCTCTTGTTGGTGAGGGGATTGGCAGAGAAGTCAGGCTGAATTAAAATCTCTGGCTTTGCCCTCATGCAGGCTGCATTTCTCTATGGAGCATCATCTGATAATCTTTTACAGGGCTGCAGATAAAAAGACAAACATTTTTGAATCCAGACATGATGATAATCCAGGGAACAAATGTCCCTAATCTAGCTATCCATCTGACACATGATTGTAATTCTTATGATGGTGAATGAGTGATGAGGTGAGTTCATGTGATATGGATAATACTGTATTTGTGTATCTTTTAGAAGTGAATGCATATATATGGGTGCATAATGCATAAATGCCAGTATGAATAAGCACAGCGGTTTTTTTTATTTATTTATTTATTTTTTTTATTTTAAAGCTTTAGTCACCCTGCAGTTTAAGATCATTTTCTGTGTTGAATAATGAATCTCAGCATGACTGTTTTGAAGAAAAGCATAATTAGAGAATGGAAAAATGTACAGTGTCTCCATAAATCCAGATTATAAAAGTATTCTTATAGAAAACCAAGCCCTACATAAGTATCTCTGGTTGTTAACCAATTGGATAAGAATATTGCATTTTAGTAATGCAATGGTCTTTAGATTTTATGACACAGTAGTAATGGAGGACTTAAAGGTGGAAGGTTCTGAGTTTCGAATCTCACAGCTGACTAGGTGCAGTTTGCATGTTCTCCCTGTGCTTGTGTGGATTTTCTTGGGGTACTCCAGTTTCCTCTAGCATATTGGTTTCAGACACGCGCATTAGAACAACTGGCTACTGTGAATTGCCTGTACTTACATTTACAGCATTTGGCAGATGCTCTTATTCAGAGCGACTTACAATTATCATTTTTACACAATTGAGCAATTGAGGGTAAAGGGCCTTGCTTAAGGACAGAGGGGATTGAACCGCTGACCTTCGGAATAGTAAGCCATCGCCTTAACCACTGAGCCACCACTTCCCTACTTGTGAATGTGGTTATTTGTGTGTCTGTTAGTCCTTCAGTAGGCTGGCGACCAATGGCATAGTAAGAATGATATGGGGCAAACTATTGCGCACACACACACACACACACACACCAAGACAGGTTGTTACCTGCATTAATGGAGTATTGAAGTGTATCAAGTGAATCTATGCTTCTGTCACTTCATGTCGTGTTTCCTCCAAGTACCCATCATGATGAATAGAAAACTGTATCCTTTTATTTATTGCTTACTTATGTCGTCTGTCCTTTTGTGTACTTTGTACTTTGACTGGACAATATGTGCTTAATATACTATCTATTTTTAGTTTTGTCCTCCAAAGGCACAGTTTGCTTAAAGGATGTTACTGTAAATAATCCACCCCATTGTCATTTATTATACTTGCTAGGGGGTTCTGCAGTATAGAAATTGTTTGACTCTGTGTAATCACCAAATGCCTACATGATTTTCGCCCTAATTTTCCAGTTGAAAACAGTTACTGGAAATCGCCAAGGAAAACTCCAGATTGGAGGCAAATCAGCAACGGCTTGCCGAGCACTCAATCACTATGTGTGAACTGATAAAAACGCTCAGTGGGGATTCGACAATGCATCACAAGCACTTGTAGGATGAATATCTGGCTTCGTCGGCAACTCCATATCCTGTAGTGTGAAATGTGCTGCGACTGGAAATGAGTGCAGGGACAAACTACAACCAATGAGAGCACAAGGTGATGGGAAACTAGTGAGAAGAGTTTTATACAACATTAACAAACATGACTGCAGCAAGGGCAGTAGTAAAGGGCAGGTGTGTGGTTGCAAATGGAGTAAAATATTAGAAATAATACATTGTAATGGTAACAGAAGTAAATACATATAAAATTGGATAAGTTGGTTTGGACTTCTTTCTGTTTGAATGTGCTTCTTGTTCCTCCTGCATGGCTTTAATACTTTTTGGTAGTCATGGATTTTGTTTTTTTTGTAAACATGGCAACCCATGTTAGAGCTGGGAGCACTTGCATCTTATCACCAAGGAACTCTGTCATTGCACTGTAATGTAGTTCTTTGGGTATCGTGTACATGGCATTGCGTTTCCTGTGCCAGTTCTCATGTGTGTATTTGTGGATTGGAGACTCGTCAAGTCTCTTGTTACTACAAGATCTTGTAATTTGTGCCCAGTGTCTCAGATCAGTAACGTAGTGTGGTGAAAGCCACAACAACTTTAAGTGTCCCGGTTACCAAGTCATGTAGTGTGAACTGTACATGTATGTCACGACCTGTCTGTAGACTCCAGTAATCTCCAAGAAGTTTTACATCACTTAGGGTCACTTTGTTGGCTGTAACCTTATAGTTTTCCTTGTGTAACACTGAGTGCTTAATGAATTGTGGTGTTCTTGAATAAAGGGTCATTTTGTTGTAGGCCTCAGTAGCACAATAAAGTGTTGGTCTTCTTGAACCGCATTTAAACAACACTATATCGCTCCCCACCTCCATACACTACAGCTGCGCTTCATGTAATTCATTCCTTCTTTCCAGCCCATCCCTTTCTTATTCTCCACCCCGCACCCATCCTCTCCCCAGTCTCTCCGTCTTTCTCACTAAGCTGAGACCTCGGCTCGTGCAGGAAGTGTTGTCCGTGCGAGAGCTCCGTTCCTTTACTGCCCCTGGCAACACTCTAATGGAGTCCAGGTCTCTTGAGAGTGAACACGCGAGAGAGTGAGAAAGGGAGAGTGAGAGAGAAATGGAATAAGTGAATATCCTCCCTTACCACCACACATTAGTACTGATTTACTGAAAGGAATGGGCTGGAGAGAAGCATCCATCAAGCTAAAGTATGTTTGTGCCTCTGTTGCCTTAGTTTGTCATCATAACGATCATCTTTGGTTAGCTTCTTTTATCAAATATAGCCTTGCCACGGACAGGCCGGAAATGGAAAGAGCCACTGAACTGTTTAAATGGCATCTCATATTCTGCAGTGTATATATTCCAGACGATAACACGAAGCAGGTGCTGGTGCTGATTCTCCATAAAGTGATGACTTGGGCAACACCATCATCGTTTTCTTACAGTGATATATTATTGGGGATAATGGGGCAAGCAGCACATTACTATATGGTAATATCCTCTTACTCACACCGAACTCCTTAGTGCCTTTTCAATACACTCCATTGGTTTTACTGATGCTCCTCCATTTGTTGCGGTGGACAAAGTGACATCCTGGTATTTCTCTCTGATCATGTTGGCAAGTGTTTGTTTTCACAGACCTTTGAGAGGAAATGAATGCTAGTTTTCAGACTTACTGGTATTGTTATAGTATTAGAAATGATGGTATAATTATAATCTTTGAAGCAGTGTTTTCTTCAGACCTTGTCATGACATAATCTCTCTCTCTCTCTCACTCTCTCACTTTAACTGGCATACATTCCACTAATACAATTTGTGATGTGTAAACCAATGTGAAGTTTGTGTATTTGGCTTGTGTGGCGATATCCAATAAATTTGTGTTATTAGATTGAGCTGATTACAGAGATCCTGATGGTGGACACAGCTGTCCAATAT
Organism: Neosilurus mollespiculum; assembly: GCA_030014195.1. Classification (NCBI taxonomy): domain Eukaryota; kingdom Metazoa; phylum Chordata; class Actinopteri; order Siluriformes; family Plotosidae; genus Neosilurus; species Neosilurus mollespiculum. The sequence goes on along the minus strand of JAQMYF010000013.1, from coordinate 11,367,947 downwards.
AATAGCAAAGCAGATACTAAAATTGCAATACATATGAAGCATTGAATTTGCAGTTTCTGAGCATATTGAGGAACAACCTGTGTTGTTACTATCCATCCTGTAATTTTTCTCCATTTCTTTTTCCTTTAAATCCACTCATAGCTCCTTCTCTCCTTCACCATTCACAATATCTCAATGCAGTATTTACTCTTGATGTGCATTTAACCCCTCTGTATCATGCTAATACATGCATGAAGTTCAACCTCTCACATGAGTTACTCATCTCAAGCTGTCAGAATGTGAGTCCAGATCCTGAGTGGAGTGCAGCTCAGTCATCGTACAGCATGACCTTGATGACTCGCTAAAATTCCAGCCTCTGTTCCAAAAGCTTCGGCCATTTTAATGGCTTTCGTGCACATGTGAAGGCCAGGCTGAGGCTTATGGAATGTGACCTATGTTTAAGAACAGCCAAAGCATCCAAAGGCTATCTAGGGTCACCTCTATGATCAAGTCTTTACTGTATCCTATACAGCAGTGGTTCCTTTAATTAACTTGATAGAATTCACTCATCTAACATGAATCTTTCCACTTGATTTTAACACCAATTAATCCTGATGCTTGGGGCACAGTGGGTCAGTGTTAAGCACTGTCGTGCCACAGCGAGAAGGTTGAGGGTTCGAAATCCCAGCCAAGACCCTTTCTATGTCAAGCTTGCATGTTCTTGTGTTCCTATGGGTCTTCTTCATGTGCTAGTTTCCTCACATAGTCCAAAGACCTGCACACTAGATTAACTGGCTACTCTAAATTGCACAAAGATGTGAATAGGGGTGTTAGCCCTACAATAAACCAGCAATCTGTTCAGGGTGTACCCTGTCTTTTTGCCTGAAGTCAGCTGGGATTAGCTCCAGCTTCCCCCGTGACCCTGACAGATAATAAATGGATGGAGGGATAGGTGGTTGGGTTAATCTTTATTCCCATTGCTATGCACAAGCTCGCTTGACTCTTACTGCTCATCATTGTTGTCTTTGGCTTGCTTGTGGCTACATGAGGCCTGTTTGTCCAAAGGCATTGTGTCAAGGGGCACGATCCAGCCATAAAAGTGACACACGCCAGTCCTTTTCACTTTGCTGCTGTGCAGGTGAGCTTGCAGGTGATTGCCAGCCCAAAGCTACACTGGTCCGTTAGTAGACATGTCTGAGGCTGTTGGATACTCCAAAGGCCTCAGGCCAGCCAGCTGCCTGTCAGTCTATCTTTGGCTGGTCTGATACAGTTCAGCTATATCCAAATAAGGTTATGGATGCAAAAAGACCTTGTCACTGACTGGTGAATTGTGACATGCCCTGTTGATTGACAGGTTTACATTTCTTACTCCCCAGGCTAACACTTCAGCATCGATTGCCGTGTAGAGAAAAAACAAATTTGCTGCAGATTTCAGAGAATGAAAAAGATGAGCATTATATCAAAGCCAATTTTACGGTCTGTGAGTTTGCTATTAAAAACCTACATTCATAGATTAATTCTGTATTGATTCAAATAATTCTGGTAATTGAAGCTAAGATAACAGCAAACAAGGTAGATGTCTTTTTGTGGTAGCAAGAATTGCTGTCAGGGGGTAAATGAAAAAGTGAATCAGTGCAGGAGAGTGTAATGACTCAGTAATCTATCAAAGCTGCAGAAACAAAACTAGGCATGTGCAAATCTTCAAACAATAGATAATTCATATTTCTAAAAATGAATTACTGGCTATTCATCTGTTTTGTGTCACAGAACGTTTCCACATGTATGTTATTTTACTTTTGTAATGTCTTAGTGTGGCAACAAAATAAATTAAAGGATCCAGACATTTTGTATGGCCCTCGTTTATAAGTTTTTCTGAGTATTGCTTTGCTTGCCAAGTATGAACATTGTGGAAAACCATGCAAACACTCAACTGGGAGTGATCAACCAGATGTGACCGTGCTTGCATACAGTGAACCAGCCTCAGTTGTGGATGTCAGATGATTAAGAGGGGTTTCCTTAGACAATTGATTGTGAACCTGTGAGCATTGCATGGATTGTTGCTTTGACTGTCCTAATTGACTGTTCTCATATGAGGCTGGTGTACGTGTGTGCACGAAAGAGGGCATGACAGGGAGATGCTCACATGATAATACTCGTCTATAGACAACTCGCTACTTTGGCCATTTCCTACTTTGTTATTCCTTGTCCAAACCTCACGATAAAACTGAGGCATTTTCATGAGATTAATTTTTCTTTATTGCTTCCTTTTCTTTTCATTTTTAAAATCTTTCTTAAATATAGCACTAAATCAATGTCAGTGTTGCCACCTGTTTCCTGTTAAATTGCACAGAATAGGTCATCTCTGAGTCCTCCGTCTGTCTACAAGGTATAATGAAATCCTTAATGCCTAGTAATTGATAAACAGATCTCATGTTTTATATATATATATATATATATATATATATATGTGTGTGTGTGTGTGTGTGTGTGTGTGTGTGTGTGTGTGTG
>JAQMYF010000013.1:11342971-11359958 GCA_030014195.1 Neosilurus mollespiculum | reverse complement strand
TATACACACACACACACACACACACACACCCATAACTTAAACATTTTCTGTCACGTTATGGACGGCTCATGTGGTTACTGTTAGTAGTCAGGATCAAACTGTCAGACAGCGTCTTGGTTCCCGTACAATATCATGACCCCACATAATGGAAATTAAGCTCAGTAGACAAAAAGAAAAGTGTATACTTGGGCTAAACATGCAGGCAGTTGGTGCTTAGTTGTGGTTGGTTCCTGGACATTTGTCTGTGCTATTTTTAGAGATGGTGCAGCACAATCGGTAGCACTTTAAAATTACCCACAGTCATTCTAATGTTCACAGCACACATTTTGTTATTAATTATATGAACAGGTCCTGCTCCATGTTTAGAGATTTGGGTTTGTCCCTTTTACCAGACTTTCCTCCATTTGTTTACTTGGGAGAGGTTTGTGGTGAGACTGTCATTTGATTCAGAGGACAAAAACACACATCAGGATTGGTGTGAAGGGCTGTGGTTAACAAAAGTAATTGGGAGTGTTTAATGACATTTACCTATGTTGTAAAATTAACGTACCTGTCTCCTCTATCTGTACCTATAATTTTTTTTTTTTTTCAAATTCAGCTCCTTTCTCTACATAGACTCACGGTTGATTTTTGCTTTAGAAAATAATCTTTACATTTAAATATCCTTTATTTTATGACAGTACATTCATAGGATTTTGCAGTTAGTTTGAGGCAAACATAATGTTGTAACTTGTTAAGTTTTTCAGTTGGTTAAAATTTACTGAAATGTGGTGTTCTATTCAGATTCTGGAAAGAATCCAGTATGCAGTGATGACTTTTGAAAAACCATTTGGCTTTCCAAGTTGCTTAATTAACAACTAGTGTTAAAGTGCTTATGAAAGCTTTTATTTGTGTATGTGTGTATAGACTGGACTCAAAAGCCAAAAACTAATTTGACACAACAGCCATTAATATCTGTCTTTTAATAATCTTTTATTCACTTGCATCAATTTACTATGTTTTTTGGTGTTCTTATTTCATTTTTGTTTTTATAATTATGACTTGTAACCTAATAGCAGTATTATCATACAAAAAATTATTGTGCAATGAAAATTTACTCTTTTTTGTTTTGTGCTTTCTTTCAGGTACATAAGGTGGATAAAGCCAAGACCTTGCTTGTGTTACAGATCCCTTGAGAAGAGATGGGCCGGGATAGTTCTGCCTCTATAACACCTTTGTAGATTCACATTGGACCTTCTCCCTCATCTCCCAAATCCTTAACCTCTCACAGACTCTTTGCCTTATTGCCCTAAGTAGTGCACAAATGACTCTGTATTTAACTTTTATCCACAACCATTATTGAATGCACTGTTCCCAACCCAAACAATTAAGAAGTTGCAGAATCCTTGAATGTGCTTTGATGGAATAGCAACCCAGTAGCTTTCCAAATAGAGCTTCTGGGAATGGCAAGATGAGTGGCTTCAAACGATAATGATGGCAAAAAAACAAGATGCCCGGGCACCAACCTACAACCTGGTTGTAGTAGGTTTGTCTGGAACTGAGAAAGAGAAAGGGCAGTGTGGCGTAGGGAAGTCCTGCCTTTGTAATCGCTTTGTACGCCCCAGTGCTGATGACTTTTATTTGGACCACACCTCTGTTCTGAGTACTAGTGACTTTGGTGGTCGAGTGGTAAACAATGACCACTTCTTGTTTTGGGGCGAGGCATCACGACCATTGGAGGAGGGACCTGAATGTCGACTGCATGTGGTGGAGCAGACTGAGTTCATTGATGACCAAACGTTTCAGCCACATCGAAGTACTGCATTGCAGCCTTACATTAAGAGGGCAGCTTCCACCAAACTGGCCTCTGCTGAAAAGCTCATGTATTTCTGTACAGATCAGCTGGGTCTTGAACAGGACTTTGAGCAAAAACAAATGCCTGAAGGAAAGCTACTTGTAGATGGGTTCCTTCTCTGTATTGATGTAAGCAGGGGAATGAACCGTAATTTTGATGACCAGATGAAGTTTGTCACCAACTTGTACAACCAGTTAGCAAAGACTAAGAAACCAGTTGTCCTCATATTGACCAAGTGTGACGAGGGTGTTGAGCGATATATTAAGGACTCCCACACCTTTGCTCTAGCCAAGAAAAATTTGCAGGTTATAGAGACTTCAGCACGCTCTAATGTCAATGTTGATCTTGCCTTCCTCACCCTAGTCCAGCTGATAGATAAAAGCCGAGGAAAACCAAAGATCATCCCCTACTTTGAGGCTCTGAAGCAGCAGAGTCAGCAAATAGCATCTGCTAAGGATCGCTATGAGTGGCTTGTCAATTACATTGTGAAGAACCACAATGAAACATGGCCCAACATCAAACACAGAATGCAGACTTTCCATGAATACAAAGACTATGTCTTTCTTGAGGGTACTTCCAAAGCCAAGAAATTATTTCAACAACATGTACACAGGCTGAAACAGGAACACATAGAAAAACGGCGCAAGATATATTTGTGTACACTTCCACAGGCTCTGTGTACTTTGGTACCAGATTTAGATGAGATTGACCATTTGAGCTGGTCAGGGGTGCAGAAGGTTCTGGAGACAAAGTGTGGGTTCTCACAGTGGTTCGTTATTTTAGATGATACACCATGGGAAACGACTCCACATATAGATAACATGGAAGATGAGCGTATACCACAGGATCTTTTGGAAACCCCAGCTGCAGAAGTCATCTATGAAAATCATTTAGAGCACCTCAGAAATGAGAGAAAACGAGCAGAAATGCGTCGAGAATTCAAAGAGAAACTGGTTGCATCACCATTTGTCACTCCTGGAAGGCCTTGGGAGGAGGCTCGCAGCTTTATAATGAATGAGGAGTTTTACCAATGGCTGGAGGAACCAGAGTATCTAGATATCTACAACAAGCATCAGAAAGAGATTATTGACCAAGCCAAAGAGGACTTCCAGGAGCTTTTGCTGGAGTATTCTGAGCTGTTCTATGAGCTTGAGGTGGATGCTAAACCCAGTAAAGAAAAAATGGGTGCCATTCAAGAGGTTCTTGTCGAGGAACAAAGATTTAAGGCTCTCCAAAAACTTCAAGCAGAAAGGGATGCTCTAGTACTCAAACATATCCATTTTGTCTACCACCCAACAAAGGAGACCTGCCCTAACAGTCCATGTTGTGTGGACAGCAAGATTGAGCAAATTTTAGTCACAAGATTTCCAACACGGTATGCATTTGATAGCACCATGAAGTCACAGTATGGCGATGGAAAAGTTGATAGGATTAATCTTGTAATACTTGGAAAAGATGGACTGGCAAGGGAGTTAGCCAATGAGATCAGAGCAATGTGCACCAGTGATGACCGATATACATTGGATGGAAAAACATATGAGCTGGCCCTGCGGCCTATAGAAGGCAATGTGCGTTTACCAGTTAACTCTTTTCACACACCTACATTTACCCCACATGGATGCCTTTGTCTTTACAACTCCAAAGAATCATTGTCCTACATTGTTGAAAGCATTGAGAAACTTCGAGAATCAACCATTGGGCGAAGGGATAATAGCTTAGCACAACTCCCCATGTCACTTTTATTGGTCACCAAGAGAGGGGTTGGATCAATTGGGGATATTGGGGGAGAAACTGCTCAAAGTTTAATAATACAAGGGCAGCAGGTTGCTGGGAAACTGCAATGCACTTACTTGGAGCCTGCTTCCCCAGGTGCAGGCTATGCACGCAATCTGAATGAAAAGCAGATCAACCAAGTCCTAAAAAGCCTCTTGGATTTACAGAGACCCTCTGGCAGTCTTGTAAGTAGCTCCCCTCCTTTGCAGATTCCTCGTGCCCATTTTAGAGACTCCCATGCTCAACAGACTTCAGAGGCTGATTTACATGTTGTGATGTGCATCATGTGTGGAGATACATATGATGTAGATCAACTTTTATCACCATTTTTACATTCTCAGCACTGTAGAGCCTCGTCCAATCTATCTAGTGGCACATCAGTGTTGTTGGACTTCACTATTGGTAGCCAAAGGCAAACCATTGACCTAGCTGTGCTGTCATATCATTCTACTTTTTCTTTACGAAAGAGCCGTTTAGTGCATGGATACATTGCAGTATACTCGGCAAAACGCAAAGCTTCCATGGAAACACTTTGTGCCTTCCTTTGTGAAGTCCAAGACATTATTCCTGTGCAGCTGCTGGCAGTTGGGGAAAGTCAAGCAGAGCTAACAGAATCAGAGGTAGCCCGTGAGCAATTGGTCGAAGGGGAGGAATTGGCTCGTGAAATTGAGGGCCATTTCAATTCTGTTGTTTGTGGACCTGGTGGGGTAGTGGGTGGCTTGCATCGAATAGATCTCTTCCATCCCTTCTTAAAGGAGGTAGTTGAAAAAAGGACCATTGTAGAGGCCACACATATGTATGACAATGTAGCAGAGGCCTGCAGTACAAATGAGATTGTCCATTCACCTCGTTGCGGGTCACCAAGTGTTCCCCTGCTGGACTCTGAAGATGATGTTGAGCCCTCACCACCTTGCCCCATCTATAGGGATGATAGCACTTTGAGTCATGGCTTTAAGTTTTCTGAACTGGAAAGCAGTGATACTGTTAGTGTCATTTCTGAAATCAGCACTTTTGAAAGCAAACTTAACAACAAAGTTCCACCACAGGTGCGACCCAAGCCTACAGTTACATTTGGGAAAGTTGGTGTCACCTCCTACATGGACCATGGAGCTAACAGACGTTCATTACCTTCAGTCACATGGCCACCAAGCAGTGATGGTGGTTATGATCCATCTGATTATTCAGAGCCAGTAGATGCTGTACCTAAGCCCCGCCCCACAGAAGAAGAAAACATTTATTCAGTCCCACATGATAGTACACAGGGTAAGATCATTACCATCCGCAATGCAAACAAGAGCCATTCTAATGGTGGGGGCAATGGTTCAGACAGTGAGGCAGACAGCAGTTCACTAGAGCGCAAACGCAAGCTGTCTGCTGTTGCCGTGAAGCCACGATTATACCGTGATCGCTCTAAACGCCTGGGCAAGTTTAGTAATTTCCGTACAAGTTTCATTGGCAGTGATGATGAGCTTGGAGGTCCACCCAAAACCAAAGAGGATGAGATGGGCATACAGAAAGGCGATAATTCTCTGAATGAAGAAGGCGAGGACCCTAAGAGAAACAAAATTTTGAGGAGTCTGCGAAGAACTGGCAAGGTGAGCTTTAATCTGCATGTGTACAGTTTTTAGGATTGAATAAATGAATAAATTAAGCCCAAACTTAATAAAAAGCTGTCATGCATTTTGTCTACCAAAGCTGTGACCATTTCATATCTCTGTTGGTAACATCAATTTTCACATGAATACATGGTCTAGTATTCTTTCTTTTATATGTACAAGCACACACTTGATTTCATTGATGTAAACAGGATTGTGTGTGTGAATAGGTAAAGTGCTAAATTTTATTTTATTTAGAAGTTCGCTAGTTTGATATCTGATTTGTTAGTTTGATATCTGTATATTGGTATTAACTTGCCTTATATAAACTATTCTCGCAATTTCACGCACTTGCAAGAGTGAAACATATGCTTTTTCAAACTGGCTAATGCAAACTCTCACACAGATTTTAGCAGATTGCAACTTCGAAAATGTGGGTTAAAAACAACCTGATTATGAATATATATATATATATATATATATATGTTCATGTGTAAAAGGAAAGTTTCGAAGGCTTGGCTTTTATTTCACTAAGTGCTTTAGTTTAGTACTCCAGCAAACCAGCTGCCATATAAAATGCCTCTAAGGTGCAACATGACGTTCTGCTAGTGTGGTAAGCATTGTACCACTTGCCCTGGTTTTGTGTTTTAGCTGTTTTTGTGGTAGTTGTTGTTACTTTAACAAAGCTTAGGCTGCCTGACTACATCACTAGAATGAAGTGAGAAGGAAGCGTGAAGTGTATTGATCAGTTAAGTTTGTGTGCAAAATACAAAAATGAATATCAACACTCAAAACAGAGTCTATTTTTTGGAGCATTTAAAAATCACACTGATGTGACCGTTGTTCCCTCTAATCATTTAGGATATTATGTGATTCAATTAATTTATGTAATTAACTGTCTAAGCACAGTCTAAAATCAGAGCTCCCGATAGAGGGTCTCTATTGATAAGTATCCAAACCTGGGTTTACTTTTCATGCTTTTCCTTTCACTTATCTGATTTCCGCTTTCATGTGCATCACCTGTCTTATTAGTTTAAGTACCCGTTAAAGGATTTCATGTTTTGTCAAGCTTCCGATTTCAGAGCTTTTATTAACCTGCAAGTTTGTTTGCCTACCTGATGTAGATTGGGTGGCTTTTATTTTTACTTATTTATTCAGTTTTTTATTTATATGTGTTCATTCATTCATTCAATTATTCATTCATTCATTTATTTATTTATTTTTAAAGCCGCTATTTTTTTTGCATTGTAATGTACTGCTCACCTCATTTCCACTTTAGTGGAGTTATAATTGAGCTGCTGTATAAAATTGCATTTGTTGCATCAATACCCTATGGAAAAAAGGCCAGTAGCCTCAAGGAGCTGTACTGATTTAAACCATTCAGCTATCCCCTTCAGCTATTTCCTGTATTGGGTTGTCACACACACACTCTCACTCTCGCTCTCTCTCTCTCGCTCCCTACGAAATCTCCTCAACCAACCAGGGGAACGGTTTAAATTCCTGCATCTCCTTGTTCCACACTAATGCCCCATTAGTATGGCTGCAGCAAGGAAAGCTTAAGAAGTGAACTTCCTCACCCTTGCAGGAATGTATTCAGATTTTTTTGGAATTTGGCAGATTTGAATATTTATGCAGTATGAATAATGTATGTATTATGCATATACATACATGTATATATGTGTATATTGTCACATTGCTGTCAATATTTGCGTTCTGTAAATACAGTGTTTACTATGGGTGAAAAATATGTGCACAAAAAAACTATTATGGTTAGTTGTTGAACTTAAGGATATACAATGCAGTAATTTAATTCAAACTATTTTAATGTCAGACTGTTTAAACGCCTAGGATTTTTTTTGACCTGGGTCCTTTTTTCACCTCCCTCTGATTTTTACTTGTCACTAAAACAATTCAAATTGGTCAATTATTGAGTTAAAACGCTATAATCAGCAACTGGACACCAGTTATACACTGTAACCCTGAAGAGAAACACAATTATGTCAAAGTAAATGGTTTGTTTTGGGAACTGAATGGCTCATAATGTTGTAAGTGACTGAAATTGTAGAAAGGATCCCTACAGAGATCCTCCTGTTTCTGTTTACCTCAGTAACTGTAAAGAAACTGAGGAAAATGACTGTTTCTACTCTGCTTTTTTACCTTTCGCTTCTTCCTGTCTCTGAAGCCCCATTCAGTGCATGTAGTCGGTTATCACATGGGGCATGTTTCTGATGTTTCTGAAGTATCTCAAATTCATGAAAAGTCTGTTTCCAAAGGAGTAGCAGAAGTTCCTTTGTTACTTTAGACATCTTTACAGATTCTTTGTAGACTGTGTACATATTTACTCAACCAAGAGCAAAATGTACTCTCTGTACTCTTACTACTACCCATACAATTTATTTTTTTAGGTATTATAATGCTTGCACTGCAAAGCACTATATTCCTTCAAGGCTTCTTATTCTTTTTTATTTATTCATTTATTTGTTTGTTTGTTTGTTTGCAAATAGATTTTCTGTAAATAGATCCTGAACAGCTCTTGTAAAAACTTCAAACAGTGTTACGTAGGTTTTTTACATTACACAGTGTTGCAATGTTTTTATTTTTCTACACTTTATATTTTAATATACTAAAGAAGAAGTGGGCACCACGGTGGCGTAGTGGTTAGCACGTCTGCCTCACAGCAAGATGGTCCTGGGTTCAAGTCCGGTGCTGCTGCGTGGAATTTGCATGTTTTGCCCGTGTGTACCTGGGTTTCCTCCCACAGTCCAAAAATATGCAAATTAGGCTAGTTGGCTACTTGGCTGTTTCCGATTGCCCTAGGTGTGTGGATTTGAGTGTAAATGGTTGTGGGTATGTTGGCCCTGCAATGGTCTGGCGACATATACAGGGTGTACCCCACCTTCGCCCATTGTTTCGGTTTAGGCTGCAACCTCTGCACGACCCTAGTAGAATTCAGCGGTTCAGCAAACAAGTGAGAGAGAGTGAAAAAGTAGTAAAAAATGGAATTGAAATGAATGGTGCGATCTTTCTATCTGTCTATCTTTCTATATATCTGTCTATCCATCCATCTCCTCATTTCTTTATTTCTGTCTATCCTAATATCTTGTATAACTCCTCTCTTTCACTTACTCACTCTTTCACTATTTCTCTCTGTCATTTTCTTTCTCGCAATCATTGTATATAGCTATTTCGTCACTTTAATTTCTTTCCTTTCTCTCTGTTACTCAGTCACACTATCTGTCTATTTTTCTTTATTTCTCTCTCCTTATTTGTCTTAAACTTCAAATCTCTCTCGCTCCCTCTTTCTGCTGAAATAGGAATACTGCCTCACATATGCATACTATCTGCATACCTTTTTTAGTCTTTTGGATGTTAAACTTGGTTGTTTTTGTAATTTGAGTCCATAAATCAATCAACAATATATCTAGATTATATTATTTATTGATTAATGACGTAATGTATTCAAGGAAAGTGCTTTTTGTTTAGGCCAAGCAAAGTAACATCTCTCTCTCTCTCTCTCTCTCTCTCTCGGCATACATTTAATATCTTTTTGACTTCCTAATATTTTACTTTGTTTTTTTTAATAAAAATAATACATTTAATTTATTTAATATATTTTTAAAAATATTGATACATTTAATTTAATCTATTTAATAATAGATTTTTATCTTTAGCACCAAACTCCAGACATGCCCCTGTGTTTCAGTACCAGTTTTTCCTCATACACATTCCAGATATTGTTATTTCAGCATTTAACCTCATTTATTTTTTAGCATTTATTTTTCAGGCTTATGGGAAATAATAGTGTTGTCTGATCACGTGTCTTTGTCTCTGTGGTCATACCCCTATGAACTTGTCTGCATGCGTGCATGCACAAACATGTCTACAGCACAAGTCCACACAAGACCACAGTCCACTGTTATTTATAGAAATGTAAAACAAATAGATAAGTCTCAGCCCTCCATACATTACAATTTTCATAAAAGCACAGCTAATTTTGTGGACCTTATTTTTCACATATACCGTGATGCCAGTAATGTTCCCAGTGAGTCAGAATTACAGCAATGGCTCTGTGACATGGATATTCATGAAGATCTAGTTACATAAAATGTATTGTTTATAAAGGAACATATACATAGCTGTGGTGGCAGAGGTTACTTTTTATTATTTGATCATTACTGATAGTTGTATGGCTATAAGAGAATTTGAAATTGTTGTTTTAATTACTACCACAGATACAGAGGAGACACATCAGTTTTTGAAATTTACACAGGAAAGAATAAATGCACATCTTTAATTCTGTTTTTGTCAGTTTAATAATCAGCCCACAAAGGGTCCATAAAGGAAACACTGTGAGGTCTTTCCCCCTTCTGAACTAATATCTCTGGTTCAGTGAGCCACTTTCAGCTCAGAATTTGCAAAAATTCATGTGATTGGATAAGCTACAACAGGGAATCTGTATGTTTAGAGGACTAAGGCCTTAAAAAAAAAAAAACCTTTATCGTCTGTGTTACAGTATTTTCTTTTTTTCGTACTCTGTTCATTCTGCTGAATCATTATCCTGGGCATGCATCTGGCCTGTGGTTCGCAAGTTGATGACTCCTTTTACAATGGCTTTTAGTTCTAGTAGTTATTTTATAGTTCCCTTAAAACGATGCCGTGAGATAGACTGGCTTTATAGACCACTATAGGAAGCATGGTGTGGTTAGAGTGCTCACTGAGGGAGCATGTGAAAATGGATTAATAGTCCTAACCATTTGATATATGGGTCGGCTGTTGTTAGTTTACAGCACACTGATTGCTGAAGATATGCCGCAAAAGACTGCTAATGCAAGTTCTGGTTTGATAAGCATCAGCGTGCTCTCTGTCCTTCTCTCCCTTTGACTGGCGTTGCTGCAGACACACTATGATGCTCTACTGCAGAGCATTTCTCTATTAAACCTGAAATGTCGAATTCATGCAGGCAATGCTAACTGATAATAGCTAGGGACATTAGCATACGAAGTTCAGTTAACGGTATTTTCTCTCAGTATCTAAATGATAGATTTTTTACAATGATATGTACTGTTTTTGTGATATGTATTAGTGTCCCGCAAGCTGCAGTGCACTGTGTTCTGACAGCCTTCTATCATAGACAACATTAACAGATTTAGCAGTTTGTGCTGCAGTAGCTCTTCTGTCACTCCCCACATGCATCACCAAGCCTTGGGCAGCCATGACACTCTTGCCAATTCCTTGGTTGTCCTTCTTTGGATCACCTGCCACTGCATACCAGGAACACCCTAGAGTTTTGGAGATGAACAGACCCAGTCGTTTAACCATCACAATGTCATCGTCGTCATCGTCTTATTCTGCTTTGGTCCAGTGTCGCGTCGCGGGGGACACAGCCTAAGCAGTAAGGTCCAGTCGTCGTCATCCCCCCAGCCACTTCCTCCAGCTCTTCCGGGGGAACCACGAGGCATTCCCAGACCAGCCGAGTGACAGTCCCTTCAGCGGGTTCTGGGTCATCCCCAGGGTCTCTTCCTGGTTGGACATGCCCAAAACATGCCCAAAAAAACTGCTCCTCTCAACAAGGAGGAGCAGCGGTTGTACTCCGACCTCCTCTCGGATGGCCGAGTTACTCACCCTTCACAATGCGGCCCTTGTCAAAGTCACTCCAATGCTTATGCTTGCTCATTTTTCCTGCTTCCAACACATCAACTTCTAGAACTGACAGTTTCCTTTGTACCTAATTTATCCCACTACTTGGCAGGTGACACTGTAAAGAGACCATCAATGCTAGTCAATACATATAACTGTCTCATTGTGATGGCTTAATGACTCAGTGATGCTCAGACGGCCTTATCTAGAGCGACTTACATTTTTATCTCATTCATGCAACTGGGCAATTGAGGTTTAAGGGTTTTGCTCAAGGACCCAACAGTGGTCTTGAACCCCTGACCTTCTGATCAGCAACCCAGAGCATTAACCAATGAGCTTCTACTGACCCATGTCCAGCCCTGTTTACCTTACTGTCCACTGTAGTGTTTCTAGGAATTTTTCTTATAATCTGTTTAAACAGACATTCTGAAATTCATTATTAGTGTCTATACTACATAGCAACATCACGATCGCATTGGAAAACTGCCTTGAGATGAGGGTTATTTATCCCCAGCTGCTAATATATTTGTATTTATTTAGCAGTGTGGTACTGTGAGTAGTATTAATGGGGTCAATATTATGCTGAAATGCTTTATTGGTATCAGATCAAATGTAATGTTTACCGTTATTAGACCGTTATTTGATATATAACGTGTAGACCCTGACTATGCATATGAACATAGAATGCAAACACGTCACACCAGCATGACTGTAAAACTGTTTTGGCATAACTAGGCAACTTTTGTACAGAACTCGTATACTGAGATGATGTCAGTATTTGATCAGTATGTACTCTTAACTGATATTCATTACACAGAAATTGATATTATATAGAAAATGGAATAACTACCCTGGTGGATCAATACTTTATTGATGCATGTCCTATTTGGCAAAACTCTCAGCTGTAATATTCTGCTGATTTGTTGGGTGTCTATGTTGGGTTACAATGTGTTTTTAAGTTACTACTTGGCAGGTGAACACAGTGATTCTTTATCTTATTACTTAATTTGTATACCCTTTTAATGCATGATAAGTGGGGTGCAACAAAGGAAGACTAAAAACCAGGTGAATTCTGTAAGTCTGCTTGTATTTTTGATGTCTAAAATAATAGGAACCTACTTGTAGTATGTACTTAAGGCTGGTTAAAAAAAAAATTCCCGTTTTTTCTAATCAGCACCCACACTTGGAAATGCATATCATTTTTTTTCAATTATTTTTTTGAAAATCATGCTCAAAACCTCAGAAAACGCCTCAGACAAGGTGAGGCAAACAAAAAGAAGGTGATTCCATGTTAGATGCTGCGATTGTGATTCTGAGATTGGTTTAGTTCTGTTTGAAATAGTTATATTTTCTAAAGATTTTTGGAACTGCAAGGCTGATGTTCCATAGACAGTTGTTCAAAGTTTCAGAATTTAATACATTTTAAATATACATGCAAAAGACTGGTTATCTACGGTGTATTGTACTTACCTACATGTAGCTTTAAAAGCTTTTTGGCTTCGACAATAACTCTATTTTTAAATAAACGAATGCCTAAATGAGTGCCACATTTAGGTTTTCAAAAAGTTCTTATGAGAAACTGGGATTTTTTTTTTTTTTTTTTTTTTTTTTTCTATCCAGCCTTATCCTTTTATTCTTTAACATTTATCTTTTTACAGACATGGAGGGGGAACAAAATCTGGGGGTAAAGAAAATGATTTTTTTTTTTTTACTTTTTTTTTGAGATCTTCAAAAACTGCCTTAAGGTCTTGAGAAAACATTGAAATCATTGATCTCAAGAAACTTCCTTGAAATCTTGCAAAAGTACTTTTTCTTTTTTCTACCTTCAGATTTTTTTCCCTCCTGGTCCCCTCCCAGGCTCCATATCTTTTTATAAGTGATATGCCATGAATTTACTTATGCTTACAGGCCAGACACTGATTTTCAGTCAGTGACTATTCCACTCTTATGTTTTGCAGAAAACAAGGCCTAAACCTCGCCAGTCCGTTTCAAAACCACTGGAGAGTAACTACTTCGGAGTGCCGTTGGTCAACGTGGTCACACCCGAGCGTCCCATCCCACTGTTCATTGAGAAGTGTATCCGTTACATCGAAGCGACTGGTGAGCCCCTTTTATCCCTTATCAGCAGCCACCAACAACAGGCTAGCTTACATCTTTTATACTGACAGCATGAAGATTAAACTGCAAAGATGGAGCTTGTAAGACAGAGGCGGTTTTCCCCCTCATTGCTCAGCTGAGCATGTTATCAAGAGCATATTTATCATCATGTGTTGAAATGGGACAAAATGTTAAGAAATGTCTCAAGGTGCTGATTTATGAACAGCTGCATCTTGTCTAAGTAGTCAGGAAAGGTCCTGATCAGAGATTAGCACTCTTACTGATTAGGAAAAGGCTGCCAAGGTTAGTGAGGCAGTGTGACACAGCAGATGGTGTTGAAACTCCATTCAGACACGGTGATGGAGATGAGGATACTGTGCTTGTGAGACCATTACTCTATGGGTAACAATGTTTGCATGTATTTCATTTCCTCCTTTATTTCTCAGCATCAGGTTTCTTATTAGAGTAATTTTGACTATCCATTCACCTGTTTGTATCTATCTGGTTTTTTTCTTCCTGTTTATTATGTCATGTTGGTCTGTCATTTCCTAACCTGTACATTTTATTTTTCGTGGCTTTTCTTTCACTTTTTCTTTTTTCCCCATGTCTATTCACACTTAAAAATGTGTCCCTAATTGCTTGCTCTTTTCTTGTATCATGTGCTATGTATTCAGAATTTAGGGTCTTATCTCACTGGCTATCTATATGTCCATATGTCTTCCGTGCACTGGTTTTATCAGTCCCTCAGGAAAAAATGTTGAACATTTCATTACCAGCAAGCTTTTTCAGTGTAAGGTAAAGTAACTGAAGACTCTAGATGTCTGGCTTAGGGGACTGAAGGCTTGTTCACACAGGGTTTTTTTGTCATGTTCGTTATCATAGAACAAACCCCTTTCTGTTTTACGAACCATTTCAATTGAGACACCAACTCCATTAGACGTGGGCTTCATTGTGCTGCTTTTTTTTTGTCTATTATTTGGATTCTCTTTGCACATAGGTGACAATGGCATTGACCACACAGTACAGCTGTTTTTAAATATTACATAGAAGTAGGCATGCCTAAAATTAGCAAATCCTTTTGTAAGCAGCATTATTTAAGGCTGCATCCATACTCACTCAGTTAAATTTGAAAACATATAATTAAATCTTGTTTTAGCCATTCCTTTTTCACTAAACCGAAGTTTTCCATTGTTCTTTCCATTCAATGTTTTCACCAATATGGATTCTGTTTTAAACTCTTTCTAAGGCATATAAAACACCCAGTTCATGTTGTATATCGTGGACAGAGAATGTGGAGCATTTCACACAGGATGACGTACGGTTGCAGGACACTGGTGAAAGAATGAGCTCAAGACAGCTAAACATGCATGACAGACGAATTGCAGTCGGTGCTACTCCAGCTTTCGCACACAGCGTCTCAGTATTTCAGTGTTGTCATACAACATTTAAAAAATAGGAATGATTCATAGAGAGATTTTATTCTGAGTGCTTAAATGTAGAGTTTTCTTATTTATCCAACAAGCAGCACGGTGGTGCAGTGGTTAGAACTTCTGCCTCTCAGCAAGAAGGTCCTGGGTTGGATTCCCAGGGCTCAGTTTGCATGTTTCCCTGTGCTTGTGTGGGGTTTCCAACTGGTATTCCGGTTTCTTCCCACAGTCATAGGACATGGCCATTAGGCTAACTGGCTGTTCCAAATTGCCCCTAGGTGTGTGTCTGTGTGTGTGTGTGTGTGTGATGGTCTGTTCAGGGTGTACCCCGCCTTCTCCCAGTGTCAGCGGAGATCAGTCTCCTGCAAACCTAGTGGGATTAAATGAGTGAGTGAGATTCACAATCCAGTTTTATTTTAATCCACATCTTATATAGTCATCCATAACATATAATATATGATATAATCCATTTTTAGTAATAATCTGCATAGTCATGGTTTAAGCATTACACAGTGTAATTAAAATCACTACTGAGCCAGTTGCAAAGGCCATTAGAATGATAACTAACCTTAGGTAGTTATTGGGTTCAAGGCCCAGGCTTGGCAAGGACATTTCTGTGTAGAGTTAGGGTTAGTGTATGTTCTCCCATTATTTGTGCAGGTTTCCTCCGGCTACTCAGTTTTTTTTTCGCAAACAGTCAAAAGACATACACATTAGGCTAACTGCTTGTTCCAAACTGCCCTAAGTTTTAGTTTGATTGTGTGTGTGTGTGTGTGTGTGTGTGTGTGTGTGTGTGTGTGTGTGTGTGTGTGTGTGTGTGTGTGTGTGTGTGCGCGCGCGCCCTGCGATGGAGTTGCAAGCTGTTCAGCCTCCCTATGACCCTAGTGATATATGAAGAGAAATAGAGATGTGGATGAACAGCAAATTACATTTTGCAGCTGGTTTGAGTACTTGTCACATCCAGTGTCAATTCAAGATAATTGCAGGCAGTGTGTCCAGATGTTTGTGATTGGTTTTTGTTGTAAGCCTCTTTCACAATCACCTCTTATTTCGTCACTCATTCCACAGTCTGTGGTTGGTCTATGTTCTTCTTTGAAAACGTGTTTCATGGACATACTGAAGGACAAAACTACCAGCAGCAGCCAGTGCCTTTCAGCATTCAGTCACAGTCAGCAGTGAGGGTTGATTTTGATCAACGTGCATTCTGTCAGATTGGCTCTGTAGTAATGCTTTGTTTCTAAAGCTGTTGGTGTGGGATGTACATATGTTAATCACATCTGGGTATGGCCAGCAGAGATTTGATTTGGGTCAGTAGCGTTAGCTTAGTTGGCTTGCAGGGATTAGGGTTGTCCATGGGGAATAAGTTCATTGGCGCATATATGTGCCTGTTGTGTAGTTCTCTGAGTTGGGGGAACAGAAGATGGTTCCTTTGAGAAGGCAGATGTCCCATACTATCTAAAATGAAATAGTAAATGAAAAAATGATGCTCTAGAGTGGTTTTGTGAAGTGATGCTTAGGTTGGCGCATGGACTGTTTATGATATGCCACACTCTGGTTAAATGACCACTGTGTGCATTGTTTATCTGGTTTCTCCTTATTTTTCTGATTGGGGAAAAAAGGGAATATGCAGGGTATAACATTCAACCCCACCCTTTGACCATGCATTTCTACCACTAGGGGGCATAAAGAAGTATTGCAAAGCTGTTGTGTTTCTTCCTTATCAGTGTATTGGGGTGTACAGGGAACTAGCAGTGGTATGCTGAGCCCTGTGCTATAATTTTCTGCTCAATAGCTTCCCCATAGAGATCAATATCTGAAAGCCGGAAATGAGCCCAATCTTTGGTCTCAGTTTATTTCTGGAGTCTTTGGGTGGAGCTCACTGCTGCAACTGTCCACACTCGGATGCACTGAATGCACTGATTGCAATGATAGGGACACACTTGTGTAAACACACTTCCTGTCTACTTTATTACAGCATCTTCCTTATAACACGAAAAGTTGTGTAGATAGGAGTTTAAATTCTTTCGTAGCATCTCCATGACTGTGACAGAAGCATATGTTCTTTTCACCTTTTAATCAGGCATATTTGTAGGAAATAATTCAGACCTTTTACAAATGACTTCTTACAGTGGACACAAGTGAGATAATGTCCATTTAGTTCTATGGCCCTTGGTTTGCTCCACATCACTCAGCTCTCTTTCCCTTTCTTAATGATCGGGATTGTGTAGCCAGATGTGCTTAGTCACCAAACTGTGTTTTTAACACACACCAGAACTGTTTCTCTTTCAGTTCATTATGAAAGTAAGCACAGACCCGGGTAATGATACATTACATCACTCTAAAATTGGACTAGGAATTTTTTTGTGTGTTAAATGTACAATTGCATCATCTTATATATGACCCCAAATATGACATGTTAAGCATGATGAAGAAAAGCAGTGATTCATTTTTACTTTGGTCATCCATGCCCCTCTCTTTCATACTACTAATGCTCTGTCCACCAACTGTTCCCTAAGTTTCCTGTTTAGTATGTTTGTATCCATCCTTTATATATATATATATATATATATATATATATACACACACACACACACACACACACTCACCGGCCACTTTATTAGGTA
>JAQMYF010000013.1:11300158-11327043 GCA_030014195.1 Neosilurus mollespiculum | reverse complement strand
GTCTAAATAAAGAAATTATATTAAGAAAGACCTCATTTTTCAGATTTAAAAAAATAATAAAAATCATAAGTGGATGTGCGTTCATACATATTTTTTCCCTTTGTTTTTTTTTTACCATGAACTATACACCTGCTCCTCTGGTATAATATTGCCTGTTTTTTCTAATCTACACAATGTTTTCAGATAAACTGTGGCTGTTTTCGCAAGATGCTCAGTAAAACCTAGCAGCTTATTTCTTTATAAAAATACACACATTTTGCCTGAGACTACTCGGGTCATCTTTCAGATTAATTTTTACATGTATTACTGTTTAGGTCATTCTTTTTTTATACCTTGTTTGGCAGATTCTATTATGAAAAAAATAATTAAGACAGGAGACGGGAGAAAAAATTATAAAATTTTTATAGACCTCCCCTTTCACCTTGCCTTTGAAGGTGGTATTAAACTGGACCCCAGGTAGCTTTTGATGCTGCTGCCATCAGCTCATGAGGGAGAATGTCTGCATGTAGAATCATATCAGAAGTCTCTACTTTCAAAAAACAAATAAAACAAATGTATGTTCTAACCAGTTCTGTCACACTACCATGTGTCTCAACAACATACCAGTTAAAATTTAAAACTTATTGTTGTTAAGACTAAGCCAGGGGTCTTCCATGGACGGCAAACAGGCAAAAGAAAAATATATTGCCTACACACAAGAAACATGGTGCAAATCCAAAAACAAATCCAAACGTGCAAAATAATGAAAAGACATGAAGCTATATATCTGTAGTATCACTTCCGATAGTCTTGCGCACCAGACGTTTGTGCATGCACACACTGTATGCACGCTGGATTCAAAACACTTCAGGTGGGCAGGTACGCATACACAGATGTACATGATGTAGTTACAGTAGCTGGTGTGAAAGTACCGGCTCCGCGCAAGAGATGTTGCAGTTTGAAAATTCAATGTGCACTCGGCAAATTAAGACCGACAGGAATTTTTACATTTTTATTATTTTTTATTTTTTTATTTTTTTTTAAGTTTTTTAAAGTTTTTTACACTTAAATTTTGTTTATTTATTTATTTTTGTCACGAAAATTGCCATTGACAGATCTATAGAACAAGGAATAAAAAAAGAATTGCTTTACTGCCAGTTATAATATATATATATATATATATATATATATATATATATACATACATACATAATATAAATATTTCAGTTCATTAGGCATCTTTACAAAGTTTTTTGCACAATACTTATGCTCATAGACCCCTTAGCCAGGAATGCCTGTACCTCAACTAATTCATCATGCAATTATCCAGTGAACAACTCACGTGGCAGCAGCACAGTGCACAAAATCATTCAGATACAGGTCAATAGCCTCATTAAATATTGATTGAGAAAAAATGTGACCCTCAGTCTGATCATAGCTTGGTGGTTAGTGCCTGGTGGGCTGGTTCGAGTATTTCAGAAACTGCTCATCCCCTGGGATATTCACGCACAGCACTCTCTGGAGTTTACACAGAATGGTGCAAAAAGAAAATGGTATTGAGTGAGTGACATTTTCCAGTCTTCAGCTGTCGAGATTCAACAAGCCATTCGTTCTGGATTTTTTTTTTTCTGCACCATTAAGTTTGCTGCCGTCACATGCTTGATCAGTTGGATAATTGCGTTCATTTTTTGTGTATATGTAAATTTAAAAGATATCAAAACATGACCTCCTAAAACCTGACTCCTTTTTATACAAGCTATGTAATTTATGTTGACTTCCAGATGTTGCTCCTTCTGTATTATTTATTATTGTGGAGTCACACTCTTAAAATCACTTAAAAATCCAAAAATTTCAAGACCGATTTGTTAGAGTTTTTTCCTTTGAATGTGTATGAGACAAGGCTGTGTCATGCTATTTTCTGTTCGTCTACCTTCTTTTCTTCTCTCTTACTTCCAGCTACTTGCCCGAGTCATTACCTGCGTTGATGTGCCAGAGCGGTATCTGGATATGTCTCTCATTTTTGTGTTCCAGTGTCTGTGTCTCATTGTCATCTCTGTCTTGCCTCCCACAGAGATCATTGATCGAGAGCAACGATTCCTGGCCATGAAGGACGTGCTGCGCAGGTTCCCCCGAGAAAACTATGATGTCTTCAAATACGTCATCAGCCACCTGAACAAGTGAGGGTTATTACTTGACAACTTCTAAACTTAGACACACTCAATATGTACACACAGACGCTTTTCTCAATACAGAAAAGATTTTATTTGTTTTAGTTTACAATGGGAACATTTTCAGGGTTTTTTTTTCTCTTCTTTCAAGAAAGACTCTACCTGGCCAATAATAAAGTTGCACAACAAATTTTTTTATTGACCACCTTTAGGTTTGATTATGACAGACATAATCGCTGTGGCGTTGTGTGACATCAGAACCTATATTTTTCCATCCAGAATATCTCCCCCACCCCTCTTTCTCTAACACACACACACACACACACAGTGCAGCTGCCCCACTTGGAAGAAGTGGCTCAGGCATGGTTTATTTCGACTTGGGCACAGTACACAGTAGTGAGATCTGTAAGTCAGCCCAAGCAACTCACTATGATGTACACTTTTCAATTCATTTGAGAATATTTGGGTTAACCGGGTCTGGTTCTCGGGTTATTGAAGAATGCCAAGTAAAGCTGTAAATTCTACCTTCAGAATCAACCACCTTTTATCAAAAATGACTCTAAATAACCCACAATAAAAAAATATATGAAAATGTTTTTCATGCTGTAGTGCAGAGTGCAAGAGTACGTTTCTTGAACACAAAAAAATTGCGTCATGATTACGTAAGTGGGCCAGTTGGGGGAGGGGAGGGAGGACACTTGTAATCTGGAATGGTACATGGTAACCATGTGTAGTGTGAGTACTCCCTAACTGTTGAGTGAAGGGGACAAACATTTAAATGCATTCTGGTAATAGATCATTGCCAATTTAAAAATAATTTATCATCTAAAAAATATTCACAGGCTTTATTCAATTGATTGTTTATTTTCTGTTTCATTCCATCTAAATCTCTGTCTGTTTTGCTCTGTCTCAGGGTGAGCCAGAACAGCCGTGTGAATCTGATGACCAGTGATAATCTGTCCATCTGTTTCTGGCCCACATTAATGCGGCCTGATTTCACCACCATGGACGCACTGACCGCAACGCGCATTTACCAGACAATCATCGAGACCTTCATCTACCAGTGCGCTTACTTCTTTTACAATCAACCCCTGATCGACAACCCAGGTAGCCTTCCTGGGCTCCCAGGATCTCCCACTGCCACTTTGTCCTCCACCACATCCACATCTGGCTCCGCCTACACATCCTGTTACACCTCGGCTCAGCATGTAGCCGCACCCTTCAGCCCGATTCAGCAGTCCCCACCCCATTCTCCTCCCAATACTCCACAGTCACCTATCCAGAGTCTACTGCCTTCATTGCACCCGCACCACGCCCCGACGGAACAACACACACTGTGAAGCAGGGAAGGATGTAGTGAAAGAATGAAGGTGAAAGAGAAGTTCTGCTAACGAGTTGAGGGAGTAGCATTTACAGAGATTACAAAAATAGAGAGCGATTCTTAAAAAAATGTATGAGATTGAGGGAATGTGCCTGCAGGTGATTGAGAATGCGAAGACTGAAGAGTGAGAGAGTGTTTCACATAGCCAGAAGGTCGAGCCACTTCAGCTGTGAGACACTCCAGTAACACCTCATCTTCCTTGTTATAGATCACTGCACTCATCTAATATCTTCTCAGAGTATTTCTCAGAAGCATACACACTTTCTTACATATATACCCAAGTAGCTCTGAGAGCATGCTCTCTTTTGTCCCATCCTGAGAGGCGACTGAGTGGAAACAGACCTTATGTTGGAGTCTGGACTAAAAGATTTGAACTAAACTCTCCACACAGTTGATTATCTTCTCTACATAACCTCTCAGGCCCTTGTCCCGTCATCCCCAATAGGAATGAAGCTAAATGTGGCAAGAAGTCATGCTTAGCATTCTCAACATTTTTTTTTTTTTTTTTTTTTTACCTTTTGACCACTGTTATCACTTTTTTTAAAGACTTATTCCAGCAGTTGAAGACACAACAGATGTGTCAGCCACATTCCTCTTTCTCCCTGTCTGAATGAATCCCATTAAACAGAAAGACGTTTAAAGGAAACAGCCCCAACAAGAACTGGATCTGGTTTCATTGGCAGTGGACAGCAGTGAACTTTTGGTACTTTTTTTTTTTTCTTTTCCTTTTTCGTTTGCACAGCATTCTGGGATTTGAAGTCTTCTCAGCATTTCTGTTCATCTCTCTGCCCTCACAATGAGCCAGAATCTCAAGAACATGCCAAGAGACTTGTTTCATTTCTGTTCTGGAAGAGAAGGAAAAAAAAATTGAAAGTGTGTTACTTGATCAATAGTGTGTTTTCTTGATGCATCAGTCAGGGTTCAGTCGTGCTCTGCTCTGATCACGAAGCCCAGTGAGATTCTTCTTTAGAACAGACATGGGAAGATAATGCACTAGTGAGCTGAAATGTTAATATGTATGTGCGATTCTGATTATTCATGTGCGTGTGTGCCTGCCTGAATGTGTACACTATGCTTGTGTAATATCACAGTGAGATGTTGGCAGCTTTCTGAAGTGTGTCCAGTGGATCGGTTCCGATGGAGGGAAAAAGATGATGTAAAAGTTGTGTTTAGAAATCAGAAGGTGGTGATTTGGGTTCCCTGTGTGTTAACACTGAAAAAGAAAGCTGCTTTGTCCAAATTCATGCTTGTGCTCATATTTGGGTGTACTACTGCCATCTGCTGTGGTGACAGTGTACTGCACCTCAGACTGAGTCGCCTTCAGTTTTTCTCTTTACCTTACATGCAGAGTTCAATCAGATCCCTGTCCGTTTCCATAATAAAAGTGCTGGATGCACATTAAATCATGACTTTTATTCACACAGCATCACCACAGAGAAATCATTATGAACTTGGGTTTGACAAGTACACTTCACTACGTCATATTCTACTTGTATTCTCAGGTCACTGCTGCGATAATGTCTCATTAACTATCGATTCTTCCTAACTGTCAATTTCATTAATGTTCTTGTCATGTCTGATGTAATTCTGCAAAAATCATGATGCTGATGTACTCAAAAGGCTGAGTTTTGGAATTAAACAGGGATTTTTAGGACTGCAAAAGTAAACATTTTAATTGATAGTTCTCATACTGTAAGTCTGTAATGGATCATTCTGACCTGAACTGCCCACTTCTTTTGCCCTACCAGCCAAAGTCACATTAAGGATCTTGGTTGTTCAAAATCTCAACACATTTTTTTTTCCCCACACGTATTCCACGATGTCCACCTCAGCTATTTTTCTTGTCTTTTCAGTTAACTTGGTATTTTTTTGGGAGAAGTGTCCATGCTTTCCTGGTACGTTACAATTAATTGCTGTCTGCCGTGTTTGTCAGTGTAAATCATATGTTTGTGTCTCAAAGCAAAGTTGATCCTAAGCAGCCAAAGCCTGCACAAAAAGGGTGAGTGAAAGACAAGGTCGGGCATCAAATGGGAATTAAAATGTGATGTTTCAGCAATCTTAAATGGCTGCGTGGATTTTTATTTTTATTATTATTTTTTTTTTGGCTTTTTTTTTTTCTTCTGCAACAGTGGTGACAGATTTGTTAAATTAAATAAGAAGCATATTCAAAATGGTTGTTTATTTGAATGTTAGGGGGTCTAACACTTTGCCCTGTAGTCAATGGTGATAGAAAAAAAAGTTTCTTGTTTTATTTTAATAATTAAAAAAAGGCAATTTTTAACAATTTTGTGAATGGTGTAAAGGCCATATGATGTAGTGCATGATTCAACTCCAAGCCTAGGAGTTGGGACCTCTTCGTATTTAAGAGAAAAAAAATTATATAGACAACAACAGAAAAGGGAAAAAAAAAAAAAAAAGAAGTAAACTGAGAAGAAACAAAAATCATGACATTATTTCCTATGGTCATTTGTCTCAGTGGGAATGGTGTACAAACAGTAAGGCCTTATGTGAGCTGTATTATAGTCAATAAATCAATCTTGTAATATGTTTCATGCCTCTTGTTTTTTCTGTAATTACCACTACCTGCCACAACATTATCTAATCATTCATATAAATCAACTTTATTATAAAATAAATTATAATATAGAACTAATGCCATATTTGGAGGGAAAAAATAATAATAAATCAGTCTTTGTAAAGTTTTTTAGTGAGATTTACTATCTCATAGTAGTACGTTGAAACATAAAGTTCTCTTGAGGGGGACAGTGTAGAAAATGGTGTAAGGTGTATAGTTCATGATTAATCTGTGGTAATTACACATGCTACAGATGCAGCAGGCAGGCTGAAAAACACTAGCAAAGAAAAACCTTTTTAAAGAAGACATTTCTGAAGTCTTTGCTTGGTTAAACAGAGAAATATGTTTAATTCCACGAAGCAAATGATTCATTTTAAATATATTTTCAAAAGTTCTCCTCTGTTCTAAATTACCTTCATTCCTGGTTCCAAAATACACTGCCCTGCCTCAAATGCTGTGCACTCAAATATTTTGTTGGACCTCCCCTAGCTTTAGCATATATGTAATGTCACAACTTTTATTTCAGTCCTGAATTGTATTCATTTTCACCAAGATCTTATGATGAGAAATGGAGAGTCAAATCACAGCATAAAGTCTTCTCCAGAGCAACCCAAAGGCTTTTAATAGGGTTAAGGTCCGGATACTGTCATGCCAGTTCATGTGTGAGAATAATTCCTCATGCCTCACGCCTTTAATTTTTGAGCCCAAATTTTATATCCTTGCCATCAAGGAGAACAAAAGTCCACTGATGGGATGTCCTGGTTATTCAGTACACTCACAGATCAATGTTGCTAAACCTCGACCTGACCAACTGAAGGAGCCTCAGATGATGGCATGGCCTCCAAAGGCTTATACAGTAAAGCTTAAACATTACACAACATTGTTGGGACGGGAGTGCCAAGGTAATGAAGGTAAGGTCGTTTTCCTGTTTTTGGCCCAATTGTTAAAGTAATAGAAAACATATAGTTTATCACACATATGAAAGATCATATTCAGCTTCCTAAAAAAAGGCTTTTTTTCTGATTTGTTTTAACCTATTGAACACGTAAATGTAGCCCCAAATAAGCCACCATGGTTCAGTGTTTGTGGCCAGTCATGTCATCATTCGATTAACTAGATTGAGATATTTACTATACCCACGTTTGATATTCTGACCAATGGAATAAGCCATTTTTATACTAAAAAGAAGGACCAGAATCTGGACCAGAATAATAAATGTGCATCTTATTTTGATTTAAAGCATTGTTCTTTCTTTGTCTTGCTGGTCATTTACTTACTTACTTTGCATTAGCATCTGTTTAAGGCTTCATCCCAAATTGGTCCATGCTCCCTATGTAGGCAGCGCCTCTGTAGGGTGAGTAATAATGGTCCATGCACCTTCATGAGTGCAATCCTTGTCAAGTGACGAGCACTGTTTGGGACAGATACTGAGTGTGCTTGGCAGTGCTAAGTGCACAAACTAGATTTGTCATCTGTGGTTATTTTTTTGAGACAATAAAACTTGGTGAAAAATTGGCTCATTTTAATAAAGTTTACAGTTACACTAGCTTTTTCTCGTACTATTATGTTAAGCATGCTCTATGTGCAGTGCGGTGTAACAGCTAACAAGAGAGCGAGAACAAGAGCTGTCTGCTCATCACTTCAAATCTAAGACAAGTTGGTTGCTAGGCCCTAGTGTTAACAAAATACAGAAATCTAGAGGTTACATGGAGGGGATCCATGCCAACTTTACACTGGAGTTCCCCAGGGCTCAGTTCTTGGTCCACTTCTGTTCACTCTTTATATAGGTCCCTCAGTGATGTCATATCCTCACATGGGTTCTCATACCACTGCTATGCAGACACTCAACTTGTTCTCTCTTTGCTCCCTCAGACACTGATGTTTCTGCCCGGATCTCTGCATGTCTGACAAGTATCTCCTCATGGATGGCAATTCACCAGCTGAAGCTTAATCCCAGCAAGACCGAATTGCTGTTCATCTCAGCTGACTCGTCCCCACATCAAGATCTTGCAATCTTCTTGGACAACTCTGTAATCTCCCCTTCAGTCACTGCACGAAGCCTTGGAGTAACCATGGACAATTGCCTGTCCTTCTCTTCTCAGAAGAATAGTCTTTCTCGATCATGTCGATTTCTCATCTTTAACATCTGAAGGATTCGCCCATTTCTTGCCACTGAGGCCACTCAGATACTTGTTCAGTCCCTTGTTATCTCAAGACTAGACTACTGCAATTCACTCCTGGCAGGTCTACCTTTGAGTACAATTCGACCTCTGCAACTGATCCAGAATGCAGCTGCACGGCTTGTTTTCAACCTTCCGAAATTTTCCCACACCACTCCACTGCTGTGATCTCTCCAATGGCTTCATGTATCTGCTTGCATTAGATTTAAAACACTAACGCTTTCCTACAAAGGCAAAAAATGGACCTGCACCCTCCTACCTCAAAGCACTTATAGCACCCAGCACTGCACCGCATTCTCTCAGACCCTCTAGCACTGCTAGACTGGTCCCTCCTTCTACCAAGGGACAAATGCATCTAAACTCATCTCTGGTCTGGCTTCAAGTGGTGAAATGAACTTCCTCTGGATGTCCGGACAGCTGAGTCACTGGGTATCTTCACACGACAGCTGAAAACCTACCTTTTTCGGCAGTACTTAGATTAGCACTATGTTTTTTTAAGCACACAGACACACACACACACAAACAGACACACACAAAAAAAACCCTGCACACACCTATCCACTGTTTTTGACTGATGGTATACTTAGTCTGTGTCCTGACAAACCAGTAAGAATATATTCACTGATAGTGACTTTAAAGCACTTCTGTAAGTTGCTCTGGATAAGAGCGTCTGCTAAATGCTGTAAATGTATGTAAGAAATAACCCAAATGGCACATTTGTATAATATAGTCTTTCACAATGGATCGGCTGAAAATGCTGAGCCCAATCGATGACACAGCCAGGCCTGCCCAGTCTTTCACCCGGTATGTTTTCATTGGCTGAAATGCTTATATGGAAAATATGCCGGGTTTTTTTTCTTTTGCGAAACTGAAAGTCATCTTTTCTTCAGGTGTACACTGAACAGTATGTTTCAAAAACATTATGTGATATATTTTACTGAGTAATGGGCAGTGAGTTTGATGTCACATTACTGAAACTAAACTGATCTTTAACTTACGTCCTTAAGACGACGTCAGTTAAGACTGCCAGTTCATGGGCATTTAGTTATGAGTTATGGGTGAAAGCTTGGTCCAAACCCATGTAGGTGTTTGGTTTGCAGAATGTGCCCAAATATTTCATGATGACCCTATGTGACCTTGACCTTTTGACCTATGATCTCATAACCTGTACCATTTCATGGGTCTTTAGTAGTGAGTGACTGGTGAACATTAGTTTTCAAAAGAAACAATGAAGATTGGACACACATGAACACACGACAGACACACAATCAGGCAAAAACATAATGCCACGGTTGGCAGAGACACAAGTTTTGCATACGTGCCAAATTTATATACTCTTAGGTAGCATTATATTGGTCAGAATTTTGTAGCTACTTTGTTAGTGTAGGGTTCTTCAACCTGTGTAGACCTTTAACCCATCTTAATACGGTAAATATTCTGTTGTAGTCCAGGAACACACATCTTACCTGGTCTTGCTAGGGCTCTCTGAAAAGTGGATTGAGATCCTGTGACCTAAGCTATCCTATCCTTCTGAGGACACTTTAACTATCTTGTGTATAGACTGCATTGTATTATTATTATTATTATTTTGACAATTATACCAAACAGTGTAATTGTTGTATGGAAACAAAGCAGATGATTATTTTAAAAAGCTATCAGTCTATAACAGGTGAAAGTACCTCTCAAGTTTCTGTCACTGGCGAGTGTCATCATGATGCTATGAACCGAGGCATCTCTTAATGGGGGTCAGGAGGCAATGACCAGCTCTTGGATGACCATCTGTCCTCCTCTCCTGTTTGCTTGCAGCTTGGACACAGTCGAGCAGCTTTCCTTTAGTGTCTAGCAACACTGGCACATGACATGTGTACATATGACCTGCCATTCGACTTCTCTTTTTCAAAGAACATACAGGAAACTCAGTTATAGTGTGATTATTTAATACAGTGACCTGAAACCAAGCTTTTCAAAGGTTTATCCAATAAATGCATAACCTAAAAATGTCTGTAGAACATCGTAACCGCTCAAGCCGCCTGCCCGCCAGCCAAGCCAATGACAATACCCATCCAGCCATAACTGGCTGAGAGGTAAAAACCTTTTATGTGATTGATAAGTTGCAATTGCTAATCAAACCTAATTTTTAAGCTATTTGTCTCACTCACTCACTCATTCATTTACTGAACTGCTTAATCCTGTTAGGGTCACAGGGAGCCTGGTGCCTATCTCAGCTGACTCTGGGCACCCTGAATAGCTTGCCAGACCATCTCGGGACAACACACAGTCATTCACACTCACTCTCATATCTAAGAGCAATGTGCATGTCTTTGGACTGTGAGAGGAAACCTGAGTATCATGAGGAAACACACTCAAGCTTCTAGCCGACGTGCTACAACTACACCGCCGTGCCACCCATGAATATAGTGTATATCCTCAAACTTCAGTTGTTACAATGTAGAACACAATGAGCTTCCTTTTTCCAACAATAAATTTTATCTATTATTTGGGGCCCTACACTCAGACCAGAACTTCTCCATCTCTCAGTTTATTTCACCCCGGTAATAATAACTTATAATCTTTATAATACTAATACTAAGTAATAACTTTAGATCTTTTTTTTGGCAGTGTAGTATATGACTCTTTGACTTTGGTCGGAACAACTTGTGTGGCCCATTCCCTAACATTTATTGCTTATTGGATAATACTCCTGCTTCATCATATCTTACTACTTATATTTTTATATCAGTTCTGATACTTTAGTAGAATAGTTGTTTTAAATGAGCTCAGGAGTTTGGCAGTTGTGTGGAAAAAATGGGAAAAAACCTTGTGTCAGATATGATACCAGAAAGTATTGTGAAGTAGCACATGTCCATCTGGAATAACGCAAAGTGAGAAAAGTTGGACAGTAGCAGTCTCTGTTAAGGTGGTAATTAGTTCATTGGTGCCATATGTTCAGTCACGTCTGTAAAAACTGACTCATCTGTGAATTATGCTTTTTACAGTTCAGCTCATGATTTTAATTTCAGAAGGGTTCCTCAGCAAATTTAGCATTTTTATTGATATTAAGTGATATAATACAAATGTAAACCAAATGCTACAGTGTTAACTAGCTGCTGGTTCACTCTGTGTATCTGTATCCTTTATTGCTGTTTTCAGGTGACATGGGAATATTTTGCAGTTCAGCAGAGCCATCTGCTAAAAAAAAAAAAAAAAAGAAAAGAAAAAGAGGTACAGTATCATTTAATCTGCAAGTTCATGTTGATTGCAATGGAAAGCAATAATTTCTCCCCCAGTATTTCTAGGTGGCTATGGTTAAAGGCTAGTTAGAGAGAAAGCCTAAGTTTGGGGGAACGGTTAATTTAGTTCAAAATATAAAACATAAGGTCTAGTTTTTTTTAATTTAATGGCAAAAATGTAGCTTGATATACTAGTTTGATGTACCAGCTGGTCTACAAATGTTCAAACCATACTTCTTGCATTCTAACAATGGATTGTATGTTACATTCAAAAGCAACCATAGGCACACACACTTCCTTTTATAAGGTGCCATTTTGTTTTTATTGAATGCAATGTATAAATCATCTTAATTTCTGAAATTTTGAATTTTTTTTTTATTAAATTTGAAGAAATATGAAAAATAATTAATTCATCTTCTGAACCGTTTAATCCAAATTAGGGTTGCGGGGAGGCTGGCGCCCACCTCAGCCAACTCTGGGGGAGGGCAGAGTACACCCTGTACAGCTTGCCATGCCAAAATAAATGGGGGATAATATATTTTAAAAGTGTTCAGCAGGATGTACGTCAATGAAATTGGACTCACTGTTTTATTTTGATTGTTTTTCTTACTGTCTCCATTTTCTAGGCAGAGACCACAAGTGCATTGAAAACTAGTGTCCCAGATGGGCTAGATCTCATTTTTTTAGTAAGAGATATTTGGTGTAACAATAGCTTCATGGGGAAAGCCTTCCAAAAAGCGTGCATTAGTCATACTGGTAAACACCTTACTCTGAGTGGATTGCCTCAGAGACAGTGCTGCAGGAGGGATATGAAATGCCTGCTTTATAAATTGGAAAGGGTTAGCACTCTGTGCAGAAGAAAAAAGGAAAACATTGCAGGAGCCTGTATATCTACCTGAGTAATTAGAAGCAGGTGATTGTTCGCTCTCTTGCTGGGGATTCAAACTTATGTCTTCCAAACTTATGTCGATTTTGTTATAAACGAAGGGGTCACAGCCAAAACAAGGTTAAGTCATATTTTTGTCCGAGACATAAAAGCAGCACCAAGGTGAAGTCCCGGCTGTGTACAACCCCAGTTTTTGCAGAAACTTGAGATGGTCACTTCGTGTTACGGTCACGTGAGAATTAGGCATTTTAACTGGTTGTCAGAGAGCACCTCGTTTTTACATCTTTGTACCCAAAATGTGACCTAACTTCCTTTTAGTTCTGACTCCTTCAATTAGGGCCTGATGTAGCCATAAGGACTGTGCTGACAATGCGTTACCACTAGGTGGCTCACTTGTCTTGTGTTAGCTCCAATGGTAGGCATGGAATTTTCTCTAGGTGAGACAACCCTCATATTAAAGCAAGTGGTTTTGACTGTAGATGCATATTACTGGAGTATTGCAAATTTCTAGATAATCTGAATATAAATTAATTTTAGCAGCAAATTAAAACAGATTAAGCTACAATGTTGCAGTGAAATGATGACATAAAAGTACATAGCTACTATGTCCTGTTATGAAAATGTCATATTACTTGCTAGTCTTTTAACCAGCAATGATTAATACCTGAAATTATTTATTTTAGGTCAAGTTGTTCAGCCAAAACTGTGTCCCAGTCATAGTGGTCTCTCATAAAATTCTAGATTAAACTGAGAGTGAAAATGTTAATGTTTTTCCTCATATAGTATTTAGTTCTGTTAGGGTGTGTCTCACTTCTCAGTGTGACTTTTTCTAGTCTCAACTGTGCATCATTTGAATTCAGGCGTGTAGGAGCAGCCGAGTTCAGACGTGCAATGATCAGACTCACCCTATTGTACCTTGAAGCCACCATCGATTGTCTGGGTGATTGTGGTCTTTTCTTATTGATACCTATACTGATGGCAGAGCTGGCAAAAGATGCACTATTGATCATTTGAAAGTAAGATTGTCAAATTGATGAATGTCTTTATAAAGTGGTTTAGCACACAGCTGCTGAAGTCATAAGTGGGTATAGCCTTAACCATGATTTTAAATGAGGACTCGTAGACAGGTGTGTGTGTGTGTGTGTGTGTGTGTGTGTGTGTGTGTATGGGTGTGTGAAGAGAGGGAGGGCGAGTATCAGTTAAGATTTGCTAATAAAAACTTTAAACATCTTGCAGAGCATGATTAAATCCATTTCTTTAAAATGTAAAGAAACATGAATTTTACCTCAGAAAAGCCATCCAGCAAAAGTCAGTAACTGTTAAGAGGTTATTAGTCAGAAATGTAACAACTCAAGGGTAACTCTGAAGGAGGTGGAGAGATCCACACTTCCAATACGGGAAGCTGTTCACAAGAGAATCATAGGCCACATGTTCCACAGCGCTTTGAAACCCCATTTGACACTATCCCACTATCTTGCCGGGCGAGGCAGGGCTATAATAAAGTTAGCCAAGGCAGGGCTTTAAGACCTAACCTGTTGTGTTTGTACCGCCCAGCCGTTTCCCCACCCATAACATACTGCAGGGCGACAGAAAGCAATCCAGTGACACACAGCATGGTTTATCAAGCTAAAAGGTATACAGTCATTTACACAAACTTCTCCATACAGCAAACCAGAAGGTGAACGTAGTGAAGAATTGATTTAAAGGGTACTTCACAGCAACTGAAATGAGTTCAAATATTTACATAAAGTGTCCATCATAGCAAACAAAAACACGTATTTATGCAACTGTTTACATAAAGAACCAACATATAACACCACAGCTAGTCTATTCTAACTTCAGCATTATGGACTAACACAGAGGTGAAAAGCTGTACAGACTTTTATTTTCTTACGTATTTTCTTTTCTTACATCACTTGAGCAAGTTTTATCACAGCAGCTAAAGCTAGACAGACAGTTTAACTTTAGATAGATAAATATTTTTTACCGTATAGCTACAACAATAAATTGATGTTTTACAAAATGTCAGTGACTGAAATAGTCTAAACGTCTTCCTTCCACTTTGACCCTGCCTTAAGCGCCAGTTGGCCTCATCTGGCTCATGGGT
The DNA here is from genome assembly GCA_030014195.1 of Neosilurus mollespiculum. Taxonomy (NCBI): domain Eukaryota; kingdom Metazoa; phylum Chordata; class Actinopteri; order Siluriformes; family Plotosidae; genus Neosilurus; species Neosilurus mollespiculum. The sequence goes on along the minus strand of JAQMYF010000013.1, from coordinate 11,312,537 downwards.
TATCATCAGGCAAATTCCCTGCGCTTTTAATCCTTAAAAGATAAGATTAAGCCCCGGAAGTGACAGTAGGCATGGTAATGCTCCAGAGGGATTGCGGCTAGTAGGAGCTGAGCCATGGTGAAGACTTTTCATACAGGTGGAAAGATTGTTCTCTAGAATGATCAGCCCTGTGGCACATAAAGACTACATTTAGTGGAAACCCTACATTGCTCATCCCAAGATCATGATTTTTACAGGGAAGCATGATGGTGGCAGCATTATGTTGAGCATTGCCCTTGGCCTCTTAATTGCCTCTATGATTAACCTTCATCTTACCTGGTCAGTGTTGGTGGATGGCCTCCTTTTAGCAGTTTTTTTTTTTTTTTTAAATAAACTCTGATTAATACTTTAATACTTTTTCAGAGCTTAGACTTCTATTAATAGCTGCTTATTTTTTGTTAAATGGTGTTTTCTGACAAACTCTAAGGCCTTCACCATATCGATGTATTTCTTTTGAAATTATTTAACTTCTAATTGCACACAGCTCCTTTCAATTAATTATGTGACTTCTAATAGCAACTGATTGCTAATCATGTACTTTAACTGCAAAGGGGACTGATATATGCAATTATTATATAGTATTTTAAGTATTTCATGTAAGTTATGTAATTAATGTAAGTATTTTATCTGCTAATAATTTTTCAAGCTATATTAAATGCCCCTTAGTTGAAATTTATAGGCTATTTGTTTGTTTGTTTGTTTGTTTGTTTGTTTGTTTGTTCATTCATTCATTCATTCATTCATTCATTCATTTATTTATTTATTCATTTATTTATTTTTTAGTTGACTAATTACAATAATCCAGATTAAAAATAATTTGGTTCCAGCTTGTAATACTACAAAATATGGACAAGTTCAAGGGAGTGAATACTTAAACGAACTGTAAGTTCTGTACATTAAATAATTATTCTTGAGTATTTCCAATTTAATTGCAATATAGTGTACATGTACTGTATTATTTTTGAAACTGTTAAGGCAAACAAAACAAAACAATCCCAAAACAAAACCCTTGAACTTAAATTACATTAGATCCAGTTGATTATGTTTTTATCAAAAATTTTTTTCATGGAATGTATTCATGAATTCAATTTTGTCAGAGTTTTTTTAGATTAACCATTAAATCTGAATAATTTGTTCCTTCAAAGACCAAGATATTTTATTAGGGAACTGTGGCTGCTAGTGCCAACCAAAAGATCAGAAATCAAGTTTTAAGTTATTTTTTAAGATTCTTGTAATTTCATATTATATCAGCTTTATTTTTACGATAATTTGTTTATAGGTTTTGCAACTTATGTTGACAGTACATAGAATAAACCTTTTTCATCAGATATACAATAAAGGCTTTGATAGGGTTTGTGCAGTTGAATGTATGAAGAAATCAGGATGCATGACAGTGTTGCAGAACGTAAACTTTCTTTACTGTGCACACTGCAACCTTGTAAAAACAGAATAAAAGATATACCAATAACTTCAGCATTTTTAAAAACCAATATTGTAAAATAGTTTTACAAACTGACTTGAAATACACAACATGTTCAAGTATATAAAGAAATAATACTCAAATTTATATTGCACAACCTCACTCTGACTGGCTGTTCTTTGTTTCTTTTCACGTACAAGCTTGCTTCACATGCTGGATTCGTTTGTCTGTATATAATAAGAATAAAATCTCTAGTAGCTGCACTTTTCACTGGTTCAGGATTCTGTCATAGATAGTTATGAATGCGAGGTAAGTATGGATGGATGTAGTGGTGATTCTGGGTTATTGAGCCGAAGTTCAGGAGTTCAATCCCCAGTACCACCAAGTTGCCACAGTTGGGCCCTTGAGCAAGACCTCTAAGCCCCAATTGCTCAGTTGTATAAAAATGATAAATGTAAATCATTTTGGATATGGGTGGTAAATGCCATAAATGTAAATGGATGCATGTGCAGTGATTAGAGAATTTATTTTAAAAAATCCAACTCGTGAGGCATGATCATTGTCAAACGAGCAAAATTCAAACAATCTGCAGAGAAGCACCAAGAATTAAATTACACGGCACTCAGAGCAAGGAGGATATGTGATCATATGTGAACAATAGGCTGTGGATAATCCACTGTGGTATAAAGTAATATGCAATAGTGAGATAAAATAAGATAAAACTACAGAGCAGTTTTGATAAGAATTTCTCCTGTCTGTTACAACCTAAGCCATTTACTAAGACCTTCACATTCCATTTGAATTTGTGTGCATACGCGCACGTGTGTCTGTGTGTGTGTGAGTGTGTGTGTGTGTGTGTGTGTGTGTGAGAGTGAGTGAGTGTGTGTGTGTGTGTGTGATGCTTTAAGTGAGTATTAATACAATTTAACAAATATTATATTTTTATTTCCAAATAAATAGGTTTTCCTCAGTACAGAGAAAAACGTGTCAAAATTATTGAGCATGGTAATCACACATAAGCTTCAGAGGCAGTAGATAAAGATTAGGCTTCTTCTAGCAAAAGTCTGAGTAGCCACGCAGTCTGTGAAACTGATCTGAATTATACACATTTTAGTTTACTGCCAGTTAAAAAACAAAAACAAAAAAAAAACCCAAACAAAACAAACAAAAAAAAAAACCAGAGGAGCAACTTTTAATTAAATGAGCTTATACCAAAACATTTTCACTTCTTGCTTTGATATGCATCGTTTAATAGAATATGTCTTCAGGTCAGTAGTTTTTGCCACCTGATTGGCCTACCAGCTGTGTGGCACAGATTACTCACTCTGCTAATATGTTAACTGATTGCATTTCCTGATGTGGAAAAGAAATGCAATTATTAGTAAGTGTATGAGCAATGTGCTTGTTTCTTAGCATGATTAATTATGCTGTTTAATTCTGAGATCCACCGCAGTTCTGCTGTAATTTCCCAGTGGTCTTCTCGTGCTTATTTATTTATTTATTTCACTCTCATTTTGTAATGAGCCATGAATCCGAGCGCCAAGTTCCCTCTTGGGACTTGGGAATAAAAATGATTGCAATGACCAGATATTCAAAACACCAATATGGATGCTTGGCACATACCGTAGGATGCTATACTAAGAAGCACGGAGCAAAGAGAGCACACCTAGTCTTCTCTGAGACAGCTTCTTCTTCGAGTTCTGATTCTTATACTTCTGTGCTTTCATAGAATATTGAATAAGCTTGGCATGCGGTTTTGAGCTTATGTGAGCAGCGCCACGCATTGATGCGGTCCCTGCAAATGTCCTGCTTGGATTTCCAAAGCCCTTTGCACGCATGCACTTGACAGTTCCAGGTTAGCTTTTCTTTTCCCTCCTCTGGTCCCAGGGCTCCTGAGGAGGATAGAGCAGAGATCCAGGCCTTTGAGCCCCAAAGCCTGGCCTTAATCCCCACCATCGATCACCCTGAGAATTTCCTCCAGGGCACAGAGCGCTGCCCGTAGCTCCAAGCTGCACTGTACCTATGCACTTCCTCTCTGACCGACTTCTGATGTTATCTACAGACTTTTGCTCATTGAGCAAGATTTCTTTTCCTTTTCTCCTACACCGAGAGTGATCCAAATTTTACGTTATGATACATCCAGACTTCCACACTCTGGAAGCTATATAAGATGAAATGAGCTAGCAATGTACTTTCCACATTGAACATTTGTAATTTTCATCTTTTTATATCTAAATTTGTTTTTCGTAAATTAAGCGCATCCGCCTCACAGCAAGAAAGTCTTGGGTTCTGGTTCTGGGCTCGTTTCTGTGTGGAGTTTGCATGTCCTCCCCGTGCTTGTATAGGTTTCCTGTGGGTACTCAGGTTTCCTCCTTTATCCAAAGACATGCACATTAAGCTAACTGGCTGTTCCAAACTGCCCTGAAGTGTGAGTGTGAATGGTTGTGTGTGTATGTTGGTCCTGTGATGGTCTGGCGTACTGTTTAGGGTGTACTCCGCCCTCCCTAGTGTCAGTTGAGAAAGGCTCCAGCCTCCCCCGTCCCTAACAGGATTAAGTGGTTTGGCAAATGAGTGAGAATCTACTGTATATGAAGCCTATGAAAGCCTGTGAAAGATTCTAAAAGCAAGTATCTGACAAATCAGTTGTAAAATTCAAGTATTAATGAGATGATTGTTTACATGTGAATGTGTGGCTTTTCTGTAAGGATTCCCATCAACATTTGAGAGCATATAACAGCCATACTGATGAATAAAATCATCATTCCTGAAAACAATACTGTCAAGTCATGCATTGTTCATTCACACTGGAAAGAAATTTCTTTGGATTGGATTACTCTAATCCGATTAGTGCTGATCATCCACTATTTACTAAGTCATGGAGGATTTACGGTGGGTTGTTAGAAGGTTCATCAAATGGTCTCCGGCTGTCAATGTAGGTGTTTCTTGGCCAAGTCTAGAGACAAAAAGGCACCAGACTCTCTAGTCTGGCTTTTAAGATGAATCAAATTATGACTGCATCTCCTCATTGATCCTCAGCCACTAAAATATATTCTGAAAAATTATTTTTACTGCCAGTCTATGTTAATATTACACATTGTGTTATGCAGTGTGTGTGAAACCCCTGCCACATACGTTTTGTGCTTCATAGACACACTCACTCTCTCATTTACCAATCCTACTACCAACTTAATTCTACTAGAGTCACAGGGAGGCTGAACCCTATCTCAGCCGCCATTGGACAAAGGCCTAAACAGCTCACCAGGCCATCACAACACACATACACGCATTCAGAGCTAGGGGCAATTTGGAACAGACATTAGCATAATGTGCATGACTGTGGGAGGAAACCATAGTCCCCAGAGAAAACCTATGCAATGGCATTGAAATCATTGAGAAACCCATGAGAATGTGCAAAGGCCACACAGAAATGCCTGAGCCCAGGACTCGAACCCAGGACCTTCTTGCTGTGAGGCGGATGTGCTAACCACTACACACCGTATTGCCCTATGATAAACATTTCATATTCTTTTTGGGTCATCTGATGCGCTCAGAACTGTACTGTTTTCTTACAATACTCCTATGATTGCCCTACATTTTTTACCCTTTTACCGTAGCCCTGCTAAATTCAGACACCAATAAAAAAAAAAATCACAGCTCGTTTGTGAAGGGTGTTTAACCAGTCAGTGCGGGAACTTTTAAAATCATGTATGAAAAGTATGTTTCATGTGGTATCATTACTGGTCAGCAGAATGCAGCAAATAAACTGGGCAGACTGATGATGAATGAGACTGCAGTGCTCTAAAAAACATGCACTATCTCCCATAACATGTTAATAATTCATTAACACACCAGAGTGCAAGGTTATGCTGGGGAGTTTGAACTTAGGAAAACATACACATTCACCAGGTACCCAATTAAAAAAAATTATCATTAAATTTCTCTTTACTTATTAAAGTATTTACTTTTAAGGCATTTAATGAAGAGTAAAATGAACCGTTGCTGTTGTCATACCTGATTGCGAGTTTTGCAAATATACCTGGTCCAATTAGATGTTGTACCCCCCTCCCTCCTGCATCTACCTTATTCATTTATGCTGCTGTTATGCAGGCAGTGTGGCTGCACTAATGAAGGCTTGTATGCAAATAAAGGGCTGAGGTCGTCTCCCGGGCAACGCTGCTCTGTCTGACCTGACGACCTCCACTGCTGATCTCTGACTGCAGTAGGTCACTGGCAGCTGTCAATCATGTAGACACACACACACAGAGAGAGAGTATAAGCATTATATACTTTCATGCATACAGCAAATTATTAAACACACAAACTGATAATATATATTTTTTAAATATCATGTACCTTGTGTGTTGCTAAAAGATCATTAACAGGGTTCAAATAAACACATTAAATATACAAAGCAAATACTGCCTACACACACTTCCCACACCAGGGAAGTAGCACATGCACATGTATGGGCTGTCAGAATCCTTTAAAATTGCATTTTAATTACTTAAGAGGTTTAGTATTTCAATGCGTTTGAATATTAATTAACCTGTAATTTCATACTGCCAAAGACTAAGACAGCATTACACTATGAATTCATATTGAATAAAAGCAAAGAAGGTGAAGATTAAGTTGCCTAATAAGTAAAGGAAATCACATTGGAATAGAATCACAATTGTAATATTGGAGTAAAGTTACACTTTGTATTTCGGACACCATGAGAGATTTCCGCTACATGGTTTGGATTTTTCTCTGGTTTCACCCAAATGAGAACAGGTTTCCCCTTGAATCTGGTTCCTCTCAAGGTGTCTTCCTCGTGTCGACTGAGGGAGTTTTTCCTTGCCACTGTCGCTGTGGGCTTGCTCATTGGGGATGTATAGAGTTTGTAAAAGAAATGTTTCAATTCTTTTTTTAAATTTGTTTTTACTATGTAAAGCTGCTTTGCGACAATGTCAATTGTAAAAAGCGCAATACAAGTAAAACTGAATTTAATTTATTTGAATAAGAGTTCCTCATTCATATTCACCATCTTTAATTTGGCTTTATGTGCATGAGAAACTGTGAAAATATAGCATGTTGTGAACAACATTGTCAAGAGATGTATAGACCATTTTCCTTACAAATACTTCAATAATAACTAAGCAAATAAAAATGGAACACAAAATCAGATCCATGGATTTGTTAACCTTTAAAAAACATATTATGAATATTTCAATAGTATTTGACCAGTAAACTTCACAGATCAGAATTCTTCATTGAATCAGATGCATCAGATTTAAGACACACACACACACACACACACACACACACACGCACACACACATGCACATAACTGAGAGCAAGCTGAGAGAGACACTGAGTTTAATAACACTCTCCATTCTCTGCCTCTGCCCTAGACCTCCTTTCTTTAATGTCCCTAACAGGCCACCATTTCGGTTTTTGGAGTCTCGCCCTGCCATTGTAAATGTGGCCACGCTCAACCTCTAGCTGGCTTTAAGGTCATAGACCCACGTTTCACTCTCTGCGCATGTGTTCTAATGCATTTGTGTGCTTTAAAGAGCTCGAAGCTGCCCTGTGTGTTTTTGTACTATGTATGTATGAGTGCGTATATCACCTCCTGTATCTCTATTAGCAGTACAGTGGGCACCCTACTCTTCATCTGCTGCTCATATCTATGCAAAGCTGGGGTCCTGCCAATCAGTGGCCCTGTGACACGGGGCTCCACCTCTCCAATTAGACCTGACAGGGCAGGATTAGGAGCGGGGCGACCTGCCCGCGTGTCAATCACGCACAAGGCATCCGCCTGGCTGTTTACTGTCAGATCCCATCTCCGTCTGTCAGCCCGAGAGAGCTGCCTGGGGAAGGGGATGGGGTGTAGGGGGGAGGACGAGATCTGATCGGAATTAACTATGCTTCTCCCTGCAGACCTTTTAATTCATGAAAGACTCTGAGAAGAGAGGGTGGGAGAAAGGAAATAAGAGGGGAGGAGAATGACTAAAATCCTAAACAGGCTCAACCCTGCTTTTAAAAATTTGGGATCTGCTGTTTGAAGGGTTTGGGTTCTTTGTGGGAAAAATGAAGGGAAAGGTTAGCAATGTACAAAAATAGGTGGCACAGTGGCGCAGTGTTTAACACGTTCGCCTCTCAGCAAGAAAGCCTGGGTCTAATTCCCGAGTACGGGCATTTCTGTGTGAAGTTTGCATGTTCTCCCAGTGCTTGTGTGGGTTTCCTTTGGGTATTCTGTTTTCCTCACAGTCCAAAAACATGCACAGTAGTCTGACTGGCTGTTCCAAATCGCACCTAGGTGTGAGTGTGAATGGTTTTATGTGTGTTGGCCCTGCAATGGCCTGGCGAGCTGTTCAGGGTGTACCCTGCCTTTGCCCACAGTCGGCTGAGATGGGTGCCAGCCTCCCCATGATCCTAAGTTGAAGCAGCCTATAAAATGAATGATTGGATGAATGTATGAAACTAATCAAAAGTCACATATCAGTGACTGACTGCTGTAAAATTAATCTTCCATCAGTAAATGATGTTCCTGCTCATAAATCTTGAAATCTTACATGTAAGCACTTTAACATGTACAACATTTAATCCATTATGTGTGTATCAAACCTCATGCTATATTAAGAATATTTAGTATAGTATATGGGTCATTCTGCTGAATGGGTGCCATTTGTGTCCCCAGAATATTATATGCATAAGCATTCATGAAAAAGAACTATAAAATCTATTTTATTATTAAACAGTGTCCTGCACATCAGTCTAATATTCATTTTAATATTTGTGTAATAAAACCTTAATAAAAACCAACTAGAACACTGAAAAAAAAATCCTTCCTGTCCCCGGCCTTGAACACCACACTTCACCATAAATATAATGTATCATTCTGAAATCTTATCATTTTTGCATTGTTGTGATGCTCCTTATTCCAACTATGCACTGAATTGATTTTTTTTCTTAATAAATCCATAATATATTATTAAAATACATTTACTGGTGTCCCCAGATTTTCACTTAGTCCTGTTACTCTGAAACACTCCCTCTTCTTAAAAATTTGGAACATTCCAGGTCACATATTCAACAGGAGCTTGTATCATTTGGATCTTCTAATGAGAAGACCACAAGTAAATTCACTCATGTTTTCCCCCTGTATATCTGATGATATTTTAAGTAGGACTGAGAGGGTCAATCAAGATGTACTGTCCTGTTACCTGAAATATTTCATAGATGTTATTTATTTATTTTACTAATGCAATTTTTTGGTAAATGAAGATTTTCATGTGTTTTCTAATTTTATGCTAAAAATTTAGTCTTTTTACTGTTAGTCCTGTTACCCACATAAAAAGTAACAGGACTGAGTAGTGTATATCGATGTTTTAATAACAAAGATCAATAATCTGATTATGTATCCAACCATTTTAGTAAAACAAACACGGTTTTTAGGGAAAATGAAAATGATGCTCTGACATGCTGTTTAAGAGGCTTTTTAAATGGCATGTGTGTTTTGGTAACATGGACTGAGAAAAATGTGAGTATCTTCTGATGAAAAAAAAAGTTGCCTGAGATGGACCATCCTATCAAGTTTATCCCAAGTGGAGAATGCTTGAATCAAAACAGTGGATGACCACTCAAGGTTCACCAAGGTCCCAGAAATTTAATAAAATAATATCCCTAAAGATGTGGAAGGATCATTGTTACACTTTAAAAATGTAAAAATAAACTAGATAAATTGTTTACTTTTTTTAAAAATTACTCGATGTATTATATATTAAAACAATTATTCATCTGAGGCTCTGGACATTCAATCTTTTGGAACTATTTAGCAACATCCACCTCGCCATCTTATTCACTGCATTAGTCTGTTTCTTTCCTTTTTTTACTCAATTCATTCTAATTTAGGAAGCTATGTGATGCAAAAATCGGCCTTATTCATTGAATAAATCTAGCAAAGATGATCCATCCATCTGTCCATCCATCTATCTATCCATCCATCTATGTATTCATCCATCCATCCGGAATTACTGAATAATTTCTATTCCTTTTATAAATTTGTGCTATGAGTAAATAAGGAAGAAGAAAGCTTGCCTATACAAATAAGATACAAATAAGACAGACTATCAGAGAGTAAAAAGTAAAAGAGATCTTGTAAATACAACAAGAAACAAGACAGAAAAATTAGATGAGATGTATAGTAAGAGTAAAGAAGCTACTTACAGACCACCAGCATAATGGTGATAAACCAGGTCTAAATATGTGCCAGATTCATGCATCTGTCAGTGAGGATGAGTAATGAAGAGGACCAGAATGATGTTGTGGATTTGTCACAGGTCAGCTGTAGAGCAAAAGATTTTTGGGACCACTTAATGGATGTTAATTTAAAAGAAGATAGAAGATAAGAGAAGCACAAGTGGAAATGGTTGACCAAACCCCCCCCAAAAAAAAAAAAAAAAAAAAGAAATCCTAAGGCCACTGGTAATAAGGAGCAGGCAGCTGATGAAAAATTCCAGAGGCGTACAGGTCCAGAATGCTGAAGGCCAGAAATGTTGTTAGCTTTAGCAGAAGTGTACCTAATGATATTATGTTAGTCCAACTGAAGGGGAGCAACATCAGTATCCCAATAACACTCACTCTTATTGTAAGTCTACTACAGAGTCTCTGTTAGCACAGGCTGTGATTACATACTGTCAGACCCCTTGTAACAACCTGTAAGGAAATTGAATTACTCAATATAACCTCAACACAGTAACTGATTGATTTTTGTAATTTGGATGCTAAAATAGAAACATATTCCCAAGGACCTGTTAGCTTTCCACATGGATGTCTAAAATCGTACAGCCTCCGTAGTTCACTGTATGTTATCTACAAAATACCCTTTAGAAGATTGCTCTTGTACGTTAATTGTAGCTGAGTATATATTTTTTAAAATTCCTCTTACATTATCAATTATCAATAATTATAGGCATTTAAAAAGCCATTACATGTTTACTACAAATATGAGATTCAGTATGTGGGCGGCTGAACTGAAAGTGTCTGTCCTTTTGTTATATCAGTCTTCTTCTTTCTGATAACTGTGTGGATGGACCCTTACATTTGACTGATGACAGGAAAATATAGTGATAAATATACAAGGTACAAGGTTATAAATTTTAATTTATAAGGTTTTGAAATCCTTTAAAGAATGCAAGGTCCCATCTGGTAACTTAATCTTTGTAGAAGAGAAGAGAATTTCTGTTTTAGGCAAAGTTGATGGTTTTGATGGTTTAAGATTCATCTTCTCTTTGATATTTCAGATGATGCTCAGTTTTAGAAGTGAAAGAAATTCATAAATGTGCATCTCCTCTAAAACAGGAACACAGTGCCACTATCTGTATCAACATTACAAGCTGAACAGTAATGAACATATTTGTACAATCATTTTGCCCTCTGTAATGATGTATGTACAATCAATATTGACAAAAAGTCCCATAATGTACAACAGTTTAAGCATTTTATGATTCTTCCTATTCGTAATTGTTATCAGTCACAGCAATGTGATTTTAAATAAATTTTCACAGCATCAGAATGGCATGACATCGATCTTAAGTCTATTTCCACATATCTTCTCATGTGATAATCTCACACGACATCTTTCTACCCAACCATTATTGCTTTGATGAAGTTCTCCCAATGTTTATATATATATATATATATATATATATATATATATGCATGCAGTATATATATAAATATATAAATAAACACAGATAATATTATAATTTTAAGTCTTTTGTGCAATACTTTACCATTTCCTATCTTCTCCCTGAAGTTACAGGTTGAATGAACAATAGATGACAATAGATGGCATAGCTTTTTCCTCCCCATATACTATATTTTGATAAGATATCAAGGCATTCTATCAAAGGGCAACAACTGTGTGTGGGGGAAGGGGGGGGGATAAGCAAAATAACAAGCTGCACTCCACTAGACAGCTATATTTATAAACATGTCACCTGGAGATCAGGTCTGGATAAAAGTTAATGCTTAAAAAGGCTGTGGGAAGTTAATTGGGCAGCATAGTTTCATATAATAGACAAACATATTCCTATCTCTATAACAGTAAAATTACAGATGGGGAAGATGCTTCATCTCTCATCTCCTTCTGCCCAACCTAAGAATAACCACCAGAACATACTGACAGATTAAGAGAAGTGCCAATAATCACTCATTTAAATTACTAAAAGAACTTCTGTTCAGCTTCAGTATCTCATTGGTTTCAATTCGGCTCGTTATTTAACTGCTATGTAAGTTAAGCTATGTTTTCTTAAGACAAGTGGGAAACAACATGCCACATCAGAAATCCATCCATCCATTCGCCACACCACTTAAGCCTACTAGGATTGTGGGGAAGCTGGAATCACCCGAGAAAAATAAAACTGGAATCATGTTCTTCGATGCTGTGCATAATGTGTGGAACGGTGATGTAGTGGTTAGCATATCCACCCACAGCAAGGACGTCCTGGGTTCAATTCCCATTTATCCCTTTCTGTGTGGAGTTCACATGTTCTCCCCGTGCTTGTGTGGGTTCCCTCCGGGTACTCTGGTTTTTCCCACAGTCAAAACACATGCACATTAGGCTAACTGTCTGTTCAAAATTGCCCCTAGTTGTGAGTGTGAATAGTTGTGTGTCTAGTTGGCAAGCTGTTCAGGATGTACCCTACCTTCACCCAGTGTCAGCTGAGATAGGATTCAGCTTTACTATGACCCTGGGAGGATTAAGCCATTCAGCAAATGAGTGAGCAACATAGTTGGCATAATATCTCTTTAGCCTTAACTGATAATGGACTTAATAGTAAAATTCAGTTCAAATTCAAATTCAAATTTTATTTGTCACATACAAATTATATACAGTACAATATGTAGTGAAATGCTTAGTACGACTGTCCA
>JAQMYF010000013.1:11289049-11299053 GCA_030014195.1 Neosilurus mollespiculum | reverse complement strand
GAATACAGCAGGGGGCTCAGAACACAGCCCTGGGGGGCTCCAGTGCTGATGGTGAGTGAGGTTGAGACATGGTTGCCTACCGTACCGCCTGTGGTCTGTCAGGACAGACAAACCTATTGGTATAACCAAACAAAGTATGTGCTTGTATTCTCTGTTATGTTGTTTGATTGCTTGGAGCCACAACCTTAAATGTTAAAGATCAAATTAATGAAAATCAGATTTAATATAATTATTATTATTAATATTATTATTATCATCATCATCATCTTCTGCTTGATCCGAGGTCGGGTAGTGGGGCAGCAGCCTAAGCAGTAAAGTCCAGACTTCCCGCTCCCCAGCCACTTTCTCCAGCTCTTCCGGGGGGACACCGAGGCGTTCCCAGGCCAGCCGAGACACATAGTCCCTTCAGCGTGTTCTGGTCGGCCCCAGGGCTGGACATGCCTGGTGGGACATGCCCAAAACACCACACCAGGGAGGCGTTCAGGAGGCATTCTAATCAGATGCCCGAGCCACCTCAACTGTCTCCTCTCAACGCGGAGGAGCAGTGTTTCTACTCCGAGCTCCTCCCGGTTGGCTGAGCTTCTCACCCTATCTCTAAGGGAGAGCCCCACCATCCTGCAGAGGAAGCTCATTTCAGTTGCCTGTATGCGGTTCAGAAGACCCCTATGGATAGAGATAAAACAAGGAACAAGTTTCCCTTGCCTGGACGCAGGTTACCGGAGTTCCGGGAGGGGCTCCAAGGCGAGCGCATGGTGGTTGGGCTTCTGCCCATGGAGCCCGGCCGGGCTTAGCCCGAAAAGGAGACATGGGTCCGCCCTTCCATGGACCCAGCACCTGTGGGAGGGGCTATAGGGGTTGGGTGCATTGTGAGTTGGGTGGCAGCCGAAGGCATGGGTTCTGTCGGACCGATCCTCGGCTACTGACTCTGGCTTTAGGGACATTATCTCATTCATTCATTCATTCATTCATTTATTTATTTATTTGATTGATTGATTGATCTATTTATTTATTTAATTGATCTATTTATTTATTTATTTCCTTCATTCATTTTCTTAAATGCTTAATCCTAATCAGGGCTGTGAGGAGGCTGGCGCCTATATCAGCCGACTCTGGGCTGTCACAACTTTCCAAGCCATCGTAGGGCAAAAACATGCTGATGGCATCCCAATGGCCTACTCTTTACAAACGACTGCTATGGTACTTCTACATGCCTCTCACCACAGACAGTGAGAGACATTGCTGGCCTTTGATAACCCAGTTATATGCACTGGGGGGCAGCAGTGACAACTTGGTGATAGTGAGACTTGTACCCCCAACCTTCGGATTAGTAAGCCAGCACCCTACCACCGAGCCACCACTGCCGCTATTATTATTATTATTATTATTATTATTATTATTATTATTATTATTGTGTGATTCATAAGCCTAAATGAATATGTGTAAATATTTTAAATGAGCTTTTGTAGAGGCATAGGAGACATCGTAGCCACTTTGGAGGTGAATAATTAACATATCAATAGCTACATTAATATCAGTGCTTAGAGAGACAAGGGTCATAAAAAAGATATAAACAGAACCTCTTTAATAAGACCTTTTTATGAGAAAATCAATGGTAAGTGAGATTTGTGTGATTACATTGCAACCACAGTACTTCTGAGTTGTTACCATTTACACTTACTGTAGAAATAACATAAGCTAAGCATTTTTTTATTGTCAGTTTGTGGGTTAATATTGCTTTCCTGTAACAGGGCACAAATCTCCTTCAGTCAATATGTCATAGACCCTTTGCCCCATGCCCTCTGTAGGTCAATGTTTAACCGTGGAGACTTGGTCCTATGCCCTTCGTAATCCAACTGCAGACCTGCATTGTTGGGGATTAGAGAGTGATCAGCCTTCAGCAGAGCCAAAAAATAAAAACTCACCAGGGACCAGCAACATCATAAACTCTGATCTGACACACAAAGGACAGAGAGAGAGAGAGAGAGAGAGAGAGAGAGAGAGAGCGAGAGAGAGAGAGTAAAAGTCAAAAGTCTGGACGTGTGGTTTTACTATACAGTGAATGATGGACAATATCATTTGGAAAACATGTGTATACACATTATCCTCCTTGAGTATTGGAGATAAATATGTTTGATGTATTGCTCTATAATTACAATATAACATTGTGAAGTGTTATATACAAGATAACCTGTACCGTGTGTACCCCACCTCTTGTCTGAAGTCTGCTGGAATTATTTCCCACTTACACCCACGACCCTGAAGGGTTAGTGGTATAGATCATCTGTCAGGTTGGGTCTTTGAATCAGAGTCAGGGTACACCCTGGACAGTAATCTATCTGTGTGACTAACAGCCATTCGTGCCTGTGGGCAATTTAAGGTAGCCATCTAACCTAATCTGCATGTTTTGGACTTTAGGAGTATGGAGTACTTACACAAACCTACAAGCACAGGGAGAACATGGAACACAGGAAGGTCTCAGTGAGCCATTAAGTTAAAACCCAGAACCTTCTTGTTGTGATCACTCTTTTGCCCAGTTTCCTGTGATGTTGTATTTAAAATAGATTTTTACCTATCAGCGTGCACGCATATTAAAAAAAAGAGTATACAGAGTGAAAATACATAACCACATTCATTTATTTATCTTTAAAAAGATTTTTTTTTCTGGTTATGGACATGGTAGTGTCACAGGTCCCTCCTGTCCTTCTCTGTATTCACTACAGCTGAGCCTAGTTCTCAGCAATTTTGGGTTTCACAGGCTGAACTACAGCACGCCTACTTCTTGCCCCAGGAGGCTCATCAAGCAAAGCACAATCACAGGTGATCGGGCTTCATGTGCAATCCATCACATGTGGGATGGAGAGGACTGTTAATACAGTACACTATTATTGCATTCCTTGTTCTCGGTAAGTTACCAAGGCTTATTTCTCCAGTGTATTAAGCTTCCCGTGTATGACCGAGTGTGTTTACCAATTTTCTGTCTCTGCCCCTGAAGTTGCCTGCCTGATGCCTGACTGAGTTTGGTTTTGCCTGTGATAGTCTGAGTGTCCAATCCCTTGACCTTCAGCTTGTTTCCTGTCTGTGATATTGGACTATGTGTTTTCGATACCTCTGCCTGGGTTATAAATTAAACGATATATAGTTCTGCACCTTCACACAGCCACATAACTGGTAGTTTAAGCTAGATTACTAGTTTGTTTTTATTTTGGGCAGGTACAAATGAAAATAATAACTGAGTAATTAGGATCTTTTAATAAATAAATAAATAAATAAACATCCACATTCTCCAGAATATTCATAGACTTTGGTGTTGAAATGGAGTTTGAAGGACTGTCAGAAGACAGTCATATTTCCATTGGGTGATGTTATGCAATTTAAATGAGGTTTTCTCCTCATGGTAGTCGTTCACATTACACATGCCAGTGGATTTCCTAGACCATGTTGTCACAGTGACTTTTGTCATGTGATTTAAATGTGAAAGTGTTTCCATAAAATTTCACCAAAATTGCTTTGTTGAATCTTCTGACAGCAGCATGGTGGCGTACTGGTTAGCATGTCCGCCTTATTGCAAGAAGGTCCTGGGTTAGAGTTCCGGGCTAGGCGAGGGCATTTCTGTGTGGAGTTTGCATTTTCCCTTTGTGCTTGTTTTCCTCCCTTACCGGGTACTCTGGTTTCCTTCCAGAATCCGAAGACATGCACATTACAATAATTGGCTGTTCCGAATTTCCCCCAGGTGTGGGTATGAGTGGTAATGTGTGTGTTGGGCCTGCGATGGTCTGGCGAGTTGTTCAGGGTGTACCCTGCCTTTTCCCAGTGTCGGCTGAGACCCCGCAACCTTAGTAGGATTAAGCAGTTTGGAAAATAAGTGATTGAGTGAATCACCTAAAAAACAACATCATATGAGTATAAACATTTTTGTGATATTTTGTACGTTTTTTCACTCCTGCCCACAAAGTGGCTTGTGAGCTATAGGAATGGGTTCCATCCGTCCGTCTGCCTGTCACACTTTAGTTTCAGGACATTTACTCACCATGTGCTGAAGCTGGGGCTTTAAAACTTGGTATGCTGCCTCACTACTATGAATGCTAGGATGAGTTTGTGTGCGAGTGACCTTAACCTCCTTTTCAAGGTCACAGAGGCAAAACTGTATATTAGGTTTCTGTACATTGGGGCTTTCAAACTTGCTTTGCTTGTTCTGTATTGGCATATTATGAAATCGTCCTTACGGCAGGAGCATCTGGACCTCTGTGGTCTATTATTTTAATGTGTTTTTATTATTGTTTTTAGTTTGCAACTTTAAACTGCAAAATAAGCAGATTATTAGATTATTGCTGACAGCCTTGTCATTTTACTTTCAGGTATTTATTCATATTAATAAAATTTTTCATATGTATATAAGCATACAACTAAACATGGTAAGAAAACCTTTATAAACAATTTAAAAAATCATCATTTATACTTAGTATGAGATAGTGTTCATCAGGGACATAAAATTAATGATCAAGAATGAAGAAATATCAGTATGTTCCATTCTTTAAAAGACATTTATAAATAAAAACAGAACATTTGAAGAGGTAATGAATGTTTTCTCATGGTTGTGAATGATAAAGTGTGGGTCTGCTAAAAACAACAGGAGTAAACAGTTGGGAAATTTCTTTAAAGGGTAGAAATATTATGCCATTTGGCACCGTAGGTTTCAGTGGTGTTACATCATGCAAGATTATGCACAACTCCAGTGTTTAGAATTTTATTCTGAATGTTTATATTTAAGATATACTACATGAGAATGGTGATTGATTTACTATCTCGGAATTAAAAACCCATTATTCTGAGTGGATAATGCTTGAATTAAAATGATGGTCACTCACAATTTGTCACTGTCACTTGTACCAAACAGCGTTATTATTATCATGAATTAAAATGGAAGAAAATACCATAAATATATTGTTTTACTTAATTTTTTTTTTTTCCATGTAGTATATCCTAAAACACCTTTATAGAGTGTGGTGTAATAGATATGTACTAAGCTCTAAATACTAAAACTAATAAAAGGCACTAATAGCTATACAGCACTTAACCTGGCTCAAAGCACACAGCTCATTGGACCTGCCTCGGCCATGGTTAAAATATGTAAACATAAACTACAAAACAATCTTGTTTGCTTTTCTTTGTGTTTCTGCATAGCATTACTCTCTTAAAGAGAGTTAAATAGACACCATTAATCAGCTCTTATGCATCCGTTCGCGCATGTGCTCAGAGCTCACCTGCATCTGTAATGATTTACCATATGTAAAAAACATCCAAACCAAACAAAAAAAGTCCAAAACAAAAATCATAAATATCTTATTTATGCTTCTTTATTTGCTTTTGTTTCATTGTGTTATATACTAAAACAATTATGCATTCCAGGCTTGGTGGATGTTGTTAAATTGAATAGCTGACTATTTAGCAGCGTCCACCTCGCTGTTGGTGAATAATTGTTAATTATCCAAAATATATCAAAATACACCTAAAGGATTAATTCTATGGTTTACCTCTTATTCATCTTTTCTATGAATTCCAGTTTCCACTTACCTGTATATGGCAAATAAACTTGAAACTTTTGAAACGTCACTGTGCTTGCACATCTTTGTACCACCTTAACCCTAATCAATTCAGCACATTCATACAATCAAAAAAACAATGTTTATCATCATCATCATCATCATTATCTTCTTCTTCTTCTTCCGCTTAATCTGGGGTCAGGTTGTGGGGGCAGCAGCCTAAGCAGTGAGGTCCAGACATCCTTCTTCCCAGCCACTTCCTCCAGCTCTTCTGGGGGGAAGGGGGGGGGGGGGTACGACACACCGAGGCGTTCCCACACCAGCCCAGAGACATAGTCCCTCCAGTGTGTTTTGGGTCGACCCCAGGGTCTCTTCCCGGTTGGCTCCTTTCAATGCGGAGGAGCAGCGGTTCTACTCCAAGCTCCTCCCGGATGGAGAACCCTGCCACCCTGTGAAGGAAGCTCATTTCAGCCTTAATCTTGTTCTTTCGGTCACTACCCAAAGCTTGTGACCATAGGTGAGGGTTGGAATGTAGATTGACTGGTAAATTGAGAGCTTTGCCTTTTGGCTCAGCTCCCTCTTCACTGCAACAGACCAGTACAAGCTCTGCTTTACAGCAGAGGCTGTGCCAGTCCGCCTGTCGATCTCCCGTTCCATCCTTCCCTCACTCATAAACAAGACCCCGAGATACTTAAACTTCTCCACTTGGGGCAGAACCTCGTTCCAGACCTGGAGGGTGCATTCTACCCTTTTCCGGCTAAGAACCATGGCCTCAGACTTGGAGGTGCTGATTCTCACCCTGGACACTTCACACTCAGCTGCGAATCGCTCCAATGAGAGCTGGAGATCCCGGCTTGATGAAGCCAAAAAGACAACATCATTTGCAAAAAGCAGAGACAAGATCCTATGGCCACCAAACCAGAACCCCTCAGCGCCTCGGCTGCACCTAGAAATTCTGTCCATAAAACAGAACTGGTGACAAAGGACAGCCTTGGTGGACTCCAACCCTCACTGGAAAAGAATTCGACCTGTTGTTACCAATGTGGACCAAGCTCTGGCTCCTTTGATACAGAGACCTAATGGCCTGTAGCAACGGGTCCAGTACACCATACTCCCGGAGCACACCACACAAGATAGCCAGAGGAACACAGCCAAAAGCCTTCTCTAAATACACAATGCACATGTGGACGAGAGTGCTGCAGCCAGGACGAAAACCACATTGTTCCTCCTGAATCCAGTACTCCTGCATAGACTTTCCTGTGTAGGCTGGAGGTGGAAGGAATACTTTGAGTACCTCCTCAATCCCTCCAACATGCCTTCCTTGGAGGAGGAAGACCCTGGGGATTCGGGTGGGGGTCCACCCATTGCTGGGGCTGAGGTCGCCAAGGTGGTCAAAAAGCTCCTCTTGGCCAGGCTCTGGGGGTAGATGGGATCCACCCTGAATATCTCAGGGCTCTGGATGTTGTTGGACTGTCTTTGGGGGCTGTACCTCTGGATTGGCAAACCGGGGTGGTAGTTCCCCTTTTTAAAAAGGGGTAACGGAGGGTGTGTCACACTCCTATCATGGAATCACACTCCTCAGCAATGTTTATTAATGAATGAAATTTCTATAGTTTTTATATTGCAACAAAATCAGTAGTGAACTCTGGGCTGTGTAATGGAGCCAGAAACCATTCTTACAGGCACGCTACGAGAATGAATATCAGAGATGAGGATCTGTGGTTTCTTCCATGAAAGATGTTAACAAGTCACCACTTTAGAGTAGAGGGCAGAAAGCAGGTCACATCTCTCAGGAACATTACTCTTCTTCTGTTTGTTTATCATTTGTTTGTCAGCTCTTTTTTTTATCAAGCTGTGTGTTTTGCATGTAATTGGTCTCCCTTTGCAACAATTTGCTTACTTTATTATTGAACAAGACAGCCTTGGCCTAAAGGGCTTGGCTGAGTTCTTGTACAAATTAAAGTGTGCTTAGCTGTGTGATGTTGACATTTGATTGGACCATAAAATGGCTGAATTAAATCAAATTTCACTCCCTTTCCTGGAATCAACCTTGAGATCATTTTCTGCAAATTGATTTTATTGTTTTGTTTTGTTTTGTTTTGTTTCTTTCTTTCTGTTTTCTCTCTCTCTCTCTCTCTCTCTCTCTCTCTCTCTCTCTTTGGTGCTAAAGCTTTGCTCTCTTTTGTGATGGCCTAATAATAGCTCCTACATGTGCAGTGTCTGAATGTGTATTCTGTGTATGAGTCACCGCTCCAGTCAGGCTGGTAGCATTAGCCTGAGATAGGGACATCAAGTTAATTGCCTTGTATATTGCTAAGCAGTCAGCCATGTCAATTCGCATTCGCTGCATATAACATACAATCAAAGCAGCATCCCAGCCAGACACAATGCACCACGCACCGCTAATAATGACTCATGCAAGGTCTTGTCCCCCATTCTGTCCAGTATTATGTCTCTCCATGCTTAGTGTAGCATTTTGGGTGTGATTCATCAGTGCGTGAGTAAATATGCACATGAATGTGGTACACTCGAAACATCTGTATACAGGAAGGACTGGTATAAATAGAGTAGTCTGAGCTGTTTTTTTTTTTAGAAATGATAAAGCATCAGTGTGAAATTTCATTTTTGGCATCGGCATTTAAATGATGTACTGTTATGGTACATCATTTTGGATTTCTGGGGAAATGTATGAAGATGTGAGAATGGAAATAATTTCTTTTAAGCCCAGATTGTAGAGTTGTAGCATATGAGTGAGAGGTCTGGTGTTCCAGACTAAAACGCCCCATAAGCATTATTTATATAGCTATGATATAAATCTAGATATTAATGCATAGATTATATAGGTGTATTTCAGGAAAGTTTGAGACTTGATGGCATAAATATTTTGTCATCATTCGTATTTTATTTGCATTTTGTTCATGCTAATAACACAAATAAAAAGCGAATGGTTTGACAACAAAAAGCGAACAAAACGCGAATGATTTACGACATGGGATTCACTTTTTTTCGCCAAGCATCCGCAAACCAATCACGAATTGCTCGCAGATCAGTTGCACCTTAGCAACTTTTGCATGATATACGTATTTAAGGTGCAAAATATTCGCTTGCATGTGGAGTCGCAAAACATCTTGACGTGAATTTCAAAATTCACAAAATATTACTGTGTTATACCTCTAGTGTGATCAGCCCCTTAGATTTTGGAGATGATACAGATTCAGGATTTTATGTATGGATTCAGGATTTTATCTGGTATTCTGACATTTTAATTCATATGGGATTGCTGGGCTTGGTGGAGGTTTGCGCTCATCAAATTCTCTTGTATGGTTTTTTGTTTGTTTGTTTGTTTTTTGATTGTAAACAAAAACATTAAAGTGTTTTTACCATAATGTAAGTATGTAAGTAAAATGTTTACCATATTTGATTCATTAATTTTCTGAACCACTTAATCCTAATTCGGGTCACAGGGAGTCTGGTGCCCATCTCAGCCGATTCTGGGCGAGGGCGGCCTTCACCTTGGACAGCTCCCAGGCCATTGCAGGGCAGAAACACACTGACAGCAGTTGAATGGCCTACTCTTTTCAAACAACGGTAATGGTTATTTTACATGCCTCTCACCACAGACAGTGAGAGACATGGCCTTTGATAACCTAAATAGTTAGCTGCACTGGGGGGGCAACAGTGGGGCTTAAGCCCCCGACCTTCGGATCAGTAAGCCAGCACCTTAACCACCGAGCCACCACTGCCCCACCATGTTTGATATTCAGAGAAAATATGGTATGATTGCAGTAGGTCATACACTTAAAAAGTATAAATAAATCCCAAATGCACCTTTCTATCTGTGTTTTACTGTTGTGTATGTTTGTCCTACATTATGTTTGTCCTACATGGCACTGATAAGACCTCTTGATATACCGCATTGCTCAAACCTAATATTTTCATATCACAATCAGCCCTTACTGTGTATACAGTATGTATAACAACAAAAACCCCTAATCAATACTGCAACAAAGTTGTTTCAGCTTTAAGTCATCTAGATTCGTGTTTTTTAATAAACAAGAATATATAGAGATTTGGAAAATCCCACAGTCAAAATGTTTGCTTGTCAGTAGAACAGGACAGGCTATCCAGTGAGGAATGATATCCAGAGGAGCAGTTAGATGCCTTTAGTTTAATGGTTCTGGCAGAGGAGAGGATAGCTAAAGGAAGTTGTCATCCATCATGGTTTCAGATGTACTCCTTCTGATGGTATTCAGACTCCGTGATTGATGTGAGGAGAAAAGGGGAAATAGTAGTGGGCGTGGGGTGGGGGGTTGAGGGGGATGTTGTTTGAGCTGAGAAAGACGGAGTGCTTTTTTCCAACAGGTTAAGTGTTTGCCCCTGGTGAGCATTTCCTTGATCAAATTTCATGTCAAAACCTAAAGCTACTGTAAGTCTTCGCTGTTGA
Source organism: Neosilurus mollespiculum (assembly GCA_030014195.1). Classification (NCBI taxonomy): domain Eukaryota; kingdom Metazoa; phylum Chordata; class Actinopteri; order Siluriformes; family Plotosidae; genus Neosilurus; species Neosilurus mollespiculum. The sequence continues at coordinate 11,289,069 of JAQMYF010000013.1, read as the reverse complement.
AAATGAAAAAAATAAATAAA
>JAQMYF010000013.1:11268439-11288949 GCA_030014195.1 Neosilurus mollespiculum | reverse complement strand
TATATATATTGAAATAAAATAACAACAACAAAATATTTTAAAATATGACGATTTTTATAATCCTTGCTGCATGCATTACATTTTTACAGAAGTGTCTGATTCCGAAAGAGAAATTTGCAGCTTTACTCGCCAACCACAGTTCACATTCATCATCAGTAAGGTAAAGACTTGTCCACTGAACTGAAAAGCGTATGTCTTAGCATTTGAGTTCCATACATGTTTGTGGTTAAGTGATCACACTATGCATGAACCTAACTAACTGTTTTCAAGTGTACGCCTTCCAAGAGGTCACTGAAAGGTGATATGCAGTGATCACACGAGGCAAAAAAAAAAAACCCCAATAAAAGATCTTTGGACATCAAATGCTCTCAGGCACAGTAAGGATTTGCTAGTTGAAGTAGACTGATATAAAGCCACTTACACTATACATTCACTTCAGAATCCTGCATGAGCAGCACACTGACAGTTCTTTCCTTTCAACAGGGCCTTGGTTTTTAGATAACTGCTGTAGCTAGCATTAGTTAGCAATTAGCAGCTTCTCTGTGCTGTCTTCTGAACTCACATAAAAATACAGTTAGTATTGGCAGTTAGATCAGTGATTAACAAACACAGTGCTCAGGGATGTATTAAACACAAAACAGCAATCCTAGTGTGTTAACCAGTGAATCATAGGACAGGGCTGTTAAAGCAAATGTCACTGTGTATAGGCACATTGTACTACCATAATAATCAGTTAATCTGTACGTAACTGTGTCTATTGGTTGTTCCAAATTGCCCCTAGGTGTGAGGGTGAGTGTGTGTGTGTGTGTGTGTGTTGACCCTGTAATGGCCTGGTGAGCTGTTCAGGGTGTACCCCGCCTAGAGCTGGCTGAGATAGGCACCAGCCTCCCCACCTGGGATTGCCTTTTGCATCCATTAACTGCAGTTTAACTTGTGTTACACTTTGTTCTTCTCTGAGTACTTTTTACAGTAGTTTCTATTAGTGAGGACAGAATTCCCAAATCATAAATTCACTATAATCAATGTTTAAAGTTAACTTTATTATGTTATCAGATGGAAGGGAGGTGTTCAGCATGTTTTGTGCTGCTTTCTTCATAGTTGCATGTTTTCTAATTGTATTTCTTTGAATGAAAACATTTGTCTGTGTCATTGTCTTTCCCTTCAGGGTAAACATGCACCCAAGTTAAATTCTTCAATTAAAATGAGTTAGATATTCAAAAGAGATTGGAGGGTCTTGACAATCGATGTCTAATTAGCTGGGGCCTTTTAGCGGATGTGCAAGGGGGTTGGGTGAAAGGCGATGCCGCTAGTGGAATCTTCTCCAGCAGATGTTATGGATGCTGTGCTCTTCCAACAGACCTGGCTTGGAGGGAGCCATTAATCCAATGCAAATGTCAGATTGTAGATAGTCTCAGCCTCAGATGCTCCGCCCATGGGATAAGAAACACCTGATAGGTTTTATACACTTTTCTGGCCACAACCTTCAGAATGTTCAACCTTCAGGCAATCTTACAAAGTCAGCACTTTTTTGTGGGACAATTTCTGTGATTGGTCAAGTGCCATGTCAATCAGATGGCTTCTTTCTGTGAAAATAGGAGGATTTCCATCATATTTATTTATGAAGCCTACCAGATTGCGTGCCAGATTTTTTGAGCTTGTTCTTAGCTGAAATTTTTTTTCTAAGCTGGAAAAATATCTAATAATTTTAAAATGAAGATGATCGAGAATGACTTCTTGAAAACAGATTTCTCAGTCAGTGTTGGTAGTGTGATGGTTGACCTTTTATTGACCAGAGCACTACTGATAAGGAAAAGCATTGCTTTTGGAACATCAAGAAAAACCTAACCCTGTGTTATTCTTTGAACATTTTATTATTATCAAGTAGTAGTGATGCTAAAAGTAATTTTAAAACTTCAAAATAATTTGTTTGTACTGTTATTCTGATGATCTTTTCACTAATCCTCCTTAATTTTACACATTTTGCTCAAGAAAATGCAAAAGAAATGCGCATGCACAGTCTGGAGAGGATTATGTGATCTCAAACGTAGTGACACATCTAATGTCTAACCTCATACAAGTTTAAAACATAGGAAGGAAAAACGTTATTTAAAAACAGAGACAAGGGCGCTAAACACAAATATACAAAGAATAAAATGTGAAGATTTTGATTAAAGCATGTCTACTGAGCAGATTTTATATCTCGAAAAAGGAAAAATGTAAGAAAATCTTTCTGGGAGAGAGTAATATAGAGAACAAGAGGCGTGTAATAGTCAGGTCACATGATGTGACGTCATTGTTAATGACATGAAATAAATAAACAACTAATGATATTCTTGTGTTATTGAAATTTTCTTTAAACCTATGGTTTCTAAATGGTGTCCTTTACATGCCGAGACTAAGATTGCATGTTTGGTTCCCTCATTTTTATTCTCTTCTCTAAACAAGTTATTGAAATGGATTTATCTTGTTTTACGTAGGATACGTGTATGGGGTTTGAGAGTTCCCAAAAAACTTGTATGCTTTTAGGCAGTGCCTAAATCTTTATATTAGTATAATGTTGTACCTAATAATTGGTACCTGATAACTATTAGAGCCTAGTTAGCTAAAATTAGAGATGTGTGATTGTTATGGTATAATTTGCCATGTTTGGTTCTTGCTAAGGTGGACCCAGCCTTGGGCAACCCCAGTTATCTCCCAGAGTCCAAAGACATGCACATCAGGCTAATTGACTGTTCTAAGTTGCCATTGGGTGTGGATGTGAGTGTGAATGGTTGTATGTGTGTGTTGGCCCTGCAATGGTCTGGCGAGTTGTTCAGGGTGTACTCCACCTTTGCCCAATGTTGGCTCAGATAGGCTCCAGCTTCCCTACTAGGAATAAGTGGATCGACAATTAAGTGAGTGAGTGAGGGAATGGCTCTTGCTATATCAATAACTGTAAAAAATAGCAAGACATAATTGTGCTGCATTTGACTAGAGGCTGCAACTCTTAATCCATGGCATCCGGCATACAAGCAGTAAACGGAATAGCACTTCTTCCCTTTGAATTAATTATGATATATATAGAAGCATATGCTTTAGATTGTTCAACACAGATATATTCACCTGTTAAATCCATAACACTGACTATACAGATTACTGATCTGCGGGAAATATACATCACTCATCACAATTAGCTGGCTAGCTTCCCAGTAAACATGGGACATCTGCCAGATGTATAGCTCATGTCTAAAATTATGTTGGCAGGTCCAGGAACATATCTGTAAGTCTGTGGTCAGGTTCAGTATCTGGATGTCTGACTATGACCCCATGTGAATGTAGATATGCAAATCAATATATGAATGTCTGGCTAGGAGGTTTATGGATGTCTGTGGAAGTGCAAGATAGGTGCAGGAAATCGACATGTGATGAATTTCTTGTGATAAGTACTGTATTGTGTATTTGGACCGATTGTACTTTCATGTGAACATCATCACTAGCCGTTCAGAGGATGTGATGAAAACTGCTCAGTGCTAATAAAAGTTGAGCATGAGGGCGTCATTGCTGTTTTCCTGCTTTGCAGCTCAAAAGCACAGAGACCCAAAATGACATCATTCCCAACGCCAGCTTCCCACTCCTGAGGTAAGTCCAACTTAACTTGTATCCACCTTTAACATACAGTATGTAGGCTAGTTTTTTAGCTGTTAGTTTTAGCCCGTCTGATATTTATTTGTACTCTTAGATTTTGAAGCATGTATCAGATTGGCTCTCAGCGTTTACATTTAAATTTTAAACACTCTCAAAATACAAACTTTATTAGAGATTTAAGATATATTTATTTACTATATAACAATATAAAACATGGCGGCACAGTGCCGTAATGGTTAGCACAGCAAACAGGCCCCACAGCAAAGAAGGTCCTGGGTTCGAGTCCCGAGCTTGGTGGGGACGATTCTGTGTGGAGTTTGCATGTTTTCCCGTGATTGTGTGGGTTCCCTTCAGGTACTCCCGTTTCCTCCCATAGTCCAAAGACATGCACATGAGGCTAACCGGCTGTTAAAAAATGCCCCTCGGTGTGAGTGTATATAGGTATGGATGTTGGCCTTGTGGTAGACAGGTGAGCTGTTCAGGCTGACCCTAGCCTTTGCCCAGAGTCGTTTGAGATTAACTCCAACCTCCCCACGACCATAATAGGATTAAGTGGTTCAGCAAATTAATTAATTAAATAAAATTATTGAATGAAAAGAGTGTTCAGAGAAGCACACTACCAGTTAAGTATTTGATTTAAAAAACAGACTTCTCCCAAAAGATAAAAGATGTTAGCATTTATTTAAATTTTTTTTTGTCTGTTGTACGATCTAGCTTTTGGGTGCAAACTGGAACTGAATGAAATTGAAAGGTAAAGGAGTATTTACACACTTTGCTGTAGATACTGGTACATTAGAAATATATAAATATAGATATTATTCTACAAAAATAATCATGGACAGTTTGATATTATGAACTTGAAATAAAATTATTTATATTATTTCTAAATTAATTATTGTGGCATCTGTATATTCAGCTACACCTAGAGGTATTGGATAAAAGGAGGGTTTTATTGTTATACTGGAGGACAGTGTTGAAGGTTTAATGTTTTAATATTAATACATGCAGTTGTCCAGTGCTTGGCAGTAGACACAGTACCAGTGGCAATCTCTGTAGTTCTCTGACGTATTCAGAGTGGCCGTCCCATTTATGTGGGAATGACATTGGCAGAGAGAGAGAGAGAGAGAGGTTGCCTCTCTCTCTTTCTCTGCTGCCATAGGCACCCAGACAGCTCTTGCGTTCTGGGAATGCTAATTCTTTTGTTTCAGCTTCTGTTTTTTTTTATTCCAGTCTGGGAAGTTGAGACCATCACAGGACATGTTAAAGGCACAGACAAGGCGGTCAGTAGTGGACATAGCCCTGCCACATCTCTCCGGCCTCACTGTATGTGTTTAAGGAGAGAGAGAGAGAGAGAGAGAGAGAGAGATAGTGTGTGTGTGTGTGTGTGTGTGTGTGTGTGTGTGTGTGTGTGTGTGTGTGTGTGTGTGAACAAGCTGTCCTCCCCAACGACCCCTCCTCCAGCCCCTATCACCCTCGCCTTTCTCCTCCATCCTCATGGATGACATCATAGATGTTTGTGAGCCCGTAACCATGGTGACAGTCGTGTTGCTTGGGGCAGGTCAACAAGGGGCAGACACAAGTGACCTTTATGACCTATGATGTCTGTGTCACTGGATGTCACCTCTGACCTCTGTGCTCTCCCCTCTCTGCTTAGAGGCAGTAACAGGACAAAACACATTCATAATCTACACACCGACGTATATGCTTACAGTTTTGATTATATAAAAGCAACATCAGGCTTTATTGTATCGATATTGTATCCATTCTATCCCCTTTAGTCTTCTGTTTATTTTTACTGACGTCGGGTCAGAAATAGAAGAGCTGGATGGGTTTCTGTAGAAGGTCTTCTTGTGCTTTGGTTTATTAGTTCTGTGAACATGTGAAGGTGGAGAGAAATGGTTGCAGAGGCCTGAAGTGTGATCTATTTAGATAGTACTGAGTCTCTCTCTCTGTCTGTCTCTTTTCCCAGATAAGCATGAGTGACAGAAAGTAAATATTTGACAATGACAGTGGCTTTGGCCAAAACACTCCCTTTCTATTACCGTGTTTAGATTGTGTGATAGATAAACCCTGATTTTCATGTTTAAGTAATAGCATTGCTTTATTGTTTATTTCATTATATCTCTTCATGCCTGAGGACATGCCATGTGCGTTCTGTGTCTTGTTGTGGGTTTATGTATTTTCTTTCTTCAAACTGATTACATTTCATCCCTGCAGCCAGCTCAGTCTTAAACATTTCATTTAGTTCCTTTATGAATGTAATTATTTTAGGTGTGTTTATTATTGTGAATTCACAAGTTGTTGTTTTTTTTATTAGTTATTCCAGTCTTGTTTACTGTCTCTCTCACATTCTAGGCCCGTGTCTCCCATATCCCATCCTCCAGCTTTCTTATCTGTTTTCTTTTCCTGACTGTTTTCCTTTCACCCCCACCTTCTCCCTTCCTCCTCCACCTTTCTCTCTTTTCCATTCTCTCTCATTCATTCTCCCGCTCCTCTCCCTGTCCCCCTGTGGCACACCGTGTCATGTCCCTAATTTATTTATAATTAGTGCTCTTTGTCAGAATGCAGGGGGAATGTTAAAGTACATGCTGCTTCTGCCTGAGTACAAATGGCCCAGTCTCTCTCTCTCTCTCTCTCTCTCTCTCTCTCTCTCTCTCTCTCTCTCTCTCTCTCTCTTCACTCACTTGCTCGCTCTTGCTCTCTCTCTGTTTCTCTCTTTCTTCTCTCATGTTCTCTCTCTTTTTCCCTCTTAGGGCATATCTTCGGTTTTTCTTTTTTCCCTTCACTATCTCTTCCTAATCTCTTTCACTTCACCCCTTTTCCTCTTTCATTCTCTCTCACCTTCAAAATTTTGCTTCCATTTAAGGGAAACTTATTTGTGTTCTCACTATTTTTGTCACAATAAATCTCCATTTGAAATGGGCATGATTTGGGCAAGATGTAGGACTGTAGCATGTTAACTTTTGGTGTGATGGCAAGGCAACTATTGGCATGAGGGATAAAACATATAAAGCTTCCAAAGGCTTTGGATAAAACACAAAAACTGGAAATGCGTAATGTGTGACAAGGACAAAACACTTTCAAGAGGTGCTCGTTGATAACTCATACCATTTTCATTTTCATCTACTATGATGTCCACTGTGGTGAAATGTCATGCATTGTCACTGCAGGTTTTAAAGCACTGCTCATCACCAATGGGACAAAATACACATTCTATCAAATTCTATAGATTTGTAGCTGTTAAAAAAAAAGTAAAAAGAAAATCCTCGTTTTGAAATTAGGATGTAATAATAGTTTATGTGAGTGGCATGGTAGTGTAGTGGTTAGCATGTCTGCCTCACAACAAGAAGGTCCTGGTTTCAAGTCCTGAACTCGGCGAGGGCGTTTCTGTGTTTCCATGTTTTTCCTGTGTTTGTGTGGGTTTCCTCCAGGTATTCCAGTTTCCTCCCACAGTCCAAAAACATGCACATTAGGCTAATTGGCTGTTCCAAAAAGTGCTCCTCGGTATGAGTGTCAATGTTTGTGTGTGTCTTGGCCCTGTGATAGACTGGCGAGGTCTTCAAGGTACCACACCTTCGCCCAGAGTCGGCTCCAGCTTCCCCGCCTCCCTAGTAGGATTAAGTGCTTCGGCAAACAAATGAATGAATGAATGTATGTTATTGTATATGTGTGTAAACTTCAGGTGCTATAACGTTAACCATTACCAAGTGTGGTGACCATTATAGATGTGATTTTTTTTCTTTATTAAAAGACAGCACTTAATAGCCGATAAGCAAATAAGAAACCTGCATTTTATCTCAACTTTAAGCATTTTTAAAGCAGTGGCATTATCTGCTACACTGTATATTGTCCAACATTAAACATAAGCTCTTCACAATGACTGAGAAACTTACACAAATCTCTGAAGGCTTATTCCAACACCTCTCAGCTGTCATAGAATGCTTTTTTGTCAGTTCTCTTGTCAAGTTCATATTTCACCTGAGTCACATGACAGACTTTGAATTTTTTTTTTTTTTTATTGATTTTGATATACTATATTAATTCATTAACAAGGGAAATTTAGCTTCTGCATTTAGCTTCTGCATTTAACCCATCCAAAGTGAGTACACACACACACACACAGTGAGCATACACACACACTCGGAGCAGTGGGCTGCCACACATAGCTGAGCCTGGAGAGCAGTTGGGGGATAGGTGCCTTGCTCAAGGGCACTTCAGCCGTGAAGGTGGAGGAAGCCACCACACATTTTTCCTGGCTGTTTGGGAATCGAGCCAGCGACCTTGTGTTCCAAAATCCATTTATCCAACCATTAGGCCACGACTGCCCTTAATTGGAGTAAGGATGTGTAATGGTATGTAATGTTTAGCTTTAAGGCATTATTGGTTATCATCGAAATTTCACTACAAGGTGGTGTTCATAAGCCTTTATGCATAAACCTATATAAGCCATTGATGACAGCTTACATAAACACAAATAAAGGGTGAATCGAATGGGAATCAGCAATCCTGAACACAGCTATTATGATTTTCTTCTAATCTTTATCCTAGTACAACATCATTATTTTAGAATGTGTTTGTGATTTCAATGAGAGGGGGTTAAAAATAAGATTGCCTCCCATATTCTAACACCAGTGGACTAAAAATACTGCCTTGGTCTACTTTGATCTACTTTTGCTCTACTGGTGTCTTATAAGCTACAGGTTGTGAGGAGATCAGTGCTGTAAGACTGCCTAGAATCCATAAGTAATATTCAAAGCATGCATATTGGGCGTCCAATTACCAGTCAGTGGCTTGACTAACTGAAATCATCTCTTTGCCCTTGGAGTGAGGAATCACCTGGGTCTTTGCTCTGTTCTCCTTGTGATCTCTCTATTCGCTCTTGTGTGCTGCATCCCCCTGCCTACCCCTCTCTTTCTCTACTCCTTCACCATCGATCCCTTCATCCCTCACTCCCGCTCTCCACTGCCCACGGCAATGCCGTCCTGCAAGCTTTGATCACAGGGCCAGAGAGGAAATAGGAAGTGGGTCAGAAAGTTGGGCTGGAGACTGCAGAAGAACAAGGCTGGCATATCGAGTAGGTGAACAGAGAGAAGGACGAAGGGAGGGATGAGAGGGAGGGAGGAGAGAGCAAAGAACGAAGGAGGAGAAAGAGGGACAGGAGACACCAATCGTCAGAGCACATAAAATGATAAAAATCATAAAGCAACAGGAACTCATGCAAAATAGGATGTTTTATTATTTCTGTTATACACCCCCCCCCACAAAAAAAAAAAGAGATTTGATAGATGTGTCTCTTATTTACGCAGTGATGATCTTGCATGCCATGAATTTGGACTGATTTCTGCTGTTGTCTGCACACGCTGCCCATCTCATTGAATTGCACATGTTATTAGTATATAAAACAGCTCGTTAATATTCAGAGCTTGTTAAGCCTCCTGATGTCGTCAGCTCACCTGGGACCAGGTTTGTAAGGAAGCATCCATGGAAGCAGACTGGTCAGGGAATGGTGAAGGGGGGCATTCGCATGGGAACATGGGGTTTGTGCTTGAGGTGAGAGGGGGATGAAGGGATTGAGATTAAGGGGTTCTGGGTCGGAGGTAATTGGACCAGTGGGAGGTTAGCCAGGTACTATCATGCAATATGAGCACAGATTTGGATGTATATTCACACACACAAACACACACACACACACACACACACACAGCTGGACACAAAATTGCACAATACACACTCTGGCATGTTCACTGAAAGAAGAGAGTAAATTATGGTGGTAATTACTTTTTGTGCTGACAGAGCTGGTGAAGGGTACGAGATGCGGTGCAGGACGGCAGTGGGTCAGTTCTGAATAGAGAATGAGAGAGTGCGAACAGGGAGTAAGGGTGTAAATTATTCCAACTAAAAGGAATCAGAGGGAAAATTAACAAAACTGCTTTGTTTAGACTGTCTGATTTTGGCTGCTTGGACGTTTTTGTATGTCGTGGTCAGCAATAAAGTTGGCAACTTTTTTTTGGTGTTGTTGTTGTTAAACTTCACAGTTTATTTTCATGATAAGCTGATAAATGTTGAATTATTTATTTATGAGTCCAAGAATGTTATCTCAATAAAAGCAAGGATAGTACACCAGTGTACTGCTGCCACTCAGGTAAAAGGAAAGAAAAGCAGTATCAAGTTATGGGGCATTCTACAATATTTGGTCCATGGGACATGAAGAAAAAATTCCACTATGAACAAGAATTAGGTTCAACTGTGATAAGATCTCAAGAGCTCTGATATTTATAAATTTTCCTAGTATAGGACAAATGACTGTGTCCTGTCCGTGATGCAACATTTCACTGGGTTCTTCAAACAGTTTAAGCATAAAAATGATAAAATCTTAGACACTGAGAGAAACTCGCCGGCAGTAAAATTGCCTTCAATTTTTTTCAAAGGTGTTTTTCAAATTTTAATAGTTGTTTGCCTGTAAAAAGTTTACATCACAATGTTATCCTGTAGACCTAGATACTACATTTATTTACTGTATTATAGGAGATTTAATTCTCAAAAATGTCCCGTCTGTGAAAAAAAAAATACTGTGAAATACCCCTTATAATGTGACGTTTATTGTTATTATCTAAAAGTTTTCACATTATCACAATATATTTTCACGTCATTTTGAAATACACAGTTAGTATGTAATAGCAATATGATATCACATTATAACAAAATTTTTCAAGTTATAACAAAATATTTTCATGTTATTTTTACATACTACACTGTTATGACTATTGTTGTAACGAGAAAAAAATGTAACGTTCTAACATGATAAATATTATATTGTTATAACATTAAACGTTTATTGCTATAACATGATAAGTGTGCAGGTCAAAATAACATGAAAACATATCGTTAATACCTGAACATTTTCACATTATGATTTTACTGATTTTACAAATATAATATTGGTATAATGTGATAATTTTGTGTTTCTCAATAATGTGCAACTGAGTGTTGATAATGTAAATCTTAAATTTTACCTGAGCAGCAATACACTGCTGTAGGATAGGGTGTTAAAGGATAGCAAAAAAATAGAAAAACTGTCCCTAACCCCAATCTTAAGTGTAACCTTTGTGAGAATGGATTGTATTCTGTTTAATGTTCACGTATTCTTATGTGGCGGCACAGTGACATAGTGGTTAGTACATCTGCCTAACAGCAAGAAGGTCCTGGGTCCGAGTTCCAGGCTCAGGTGTTTCTGTGTGGAGTTTGTATGTTCTCCACGTGCTTGAATGGGATTCCTCCTGGTACACCAGTTTCCTCTCACAGTCCAAAGACATGCACATTAGGCTAAATTGGCTGTTCCATATTGCACCTAGATGTGAGTGTGAATGGGTGTGTGTTTTGCCCTGCAATGGTTGTCACTGCTGTCCCCCACAGTGCAGCTTACTGGGTTACTAAAGGCCAGCCATGTCTCTCAATGTCTGTGGTGAGAGGCATGTCAAAGAACCATTGCTGTCGTTCATAAAGAGTAGACCATTGGGTTGCTGTCAGCGTGTTTCTGCCCTATGATGGCCTTGCGAGGTGTCCAGGGTGTACTCTACCCTCACCCAGAATCGGCTGAGATGAGCACCAGCCTCCCTGTGACCCTAATTAGGATAAAGTGGTTCAGAAAATGAATGAATCAAATATGGTAAACATACACTTTATAACGTTTTTGTTTACAACCAAAAAAAAAAAAAAAACCCGACAAGAGCACTTGGGGAGCACAAACCTCCATCAAGCCCAGCAATCCCCATATGAATTAAAATGTCAGAGATGAGCATGACGGTAAATCCAAAATGGCTTATGCAGCTAACGTTTTGCCAACTCGGCTTTCCTGTTGTCAGTTGGTTAAGGAACACAAAAGAAATATTTTCTGTGATTGCTGCACTTGTTGTTTGTGCAGCTCAGCACTGGCTGATAATGTGTTATGATGCATGGGGTCAGTGATGCAGCCCAGCCAATCCAACAAGTTTGCCTCACTACCAGGCTGCAACAACCAGTCAGAAGGGCAACATGTGTCTGAGCATGCCCATTGTCGCAGCAGACTTTGACAATGGGCATGGACTGATGTTGCCGGAAGGAACCACTGATGGCATTCGTGCTCATTTTAAATAGCACGTAACACTAATTCACCACAGGTACCATTTAAATCTCCAATAACCAAGTCCGAAATGACAGTGGTGATGGAAAAGACCCAAAAGAGGACTCAAAAGGGAAGCCAATATAGTGGGATTATAAATGATTACAGTATACAAGTGTAGAAGAGGAAAAGCAAATAATTCTCTTGAAAGGAAGTTCAGTATAAATATATGGGACACAAGACAGTCTTGATGATTACGGCAGCAGTTCTTACCGATACCAATCTACTGCATACAGGTTGAGATCTACTGAAACAAGCTTGAGTTGTTTTAGTAAACATTAAAACAGTCAGAGAAGACATTCAATTTGACATTCAAGGATACTATTTCACTTCAGTCCAGTCCATAAAAGATGAGTACATGGCATACATTTTCAGCTGAATTACCCAAAACATCTGAGTCTGGCTGACGCCAGCTGGGCTCAGCTGCAGCAATAGTGGCTCATTAAAGTCTCGTTTGTACATATATGAACAATTGAGATCTGATATGTTATAAAATTTGCTGGTGTAAGCATTTTCTTCATATAGTTCATAATTCATAGCATTCTAAATCGGCTTAGGCTATGTACACACTAACCTGGCTAAATCTTAAAATGCAGATCCATCCACCCATTACCTGTACTGCTTATCTGTCAGAGTAGCAGGGAAAGCTGGAGTCAATCTCAGCTGAATTCAGCTGAGAGGCAGGGTACACACATGACAGGTCGTCAGTCTATTGCAGGGTAAAAACATAGATTTAGTGTAAAACACATTTTCTTTCCACTTCTCAGGTAATACTTCTTGGGTTACAACACTGCCTGGCCAGAATGCATCAAAAATTGCTAGTCGATGTGGGGTTTAAATTGCTGTTTTCATTTGTTTTCCATCTTTTTAGCCCAGCAAATGTAAAGCTCATGAACTCTGAAGCAGTGCATGTGCATTGTGCACTAAAATGAGCTGTAATTAAAGACAGATCAACTGATTTGATGGACAGAGCAGAATCGACTGCATTTCACGTTATGTTTTGTTGGTGTCTAAAGCACAAAGTTTCACCAGTGTCATCATGCTGTTTACCTGTCTACATTATGTTCATTAGTTTTTTATTTTTATACTTTATTAATTCTGCAAGGGAAACTTTGACTTCTGCATTTAACCCATCCAAAGTGAGCACACATTACTCTGGGTGGTGTGTTAGAATAAATAATGGTCTCTCGGTAATTTTATAGTGGGGCTCCCGATTGAAGCACCATAGTCATGGAATATGGCTTGGATGGTTGTCCTGTGTCTGTCTAGTGTCCATGCGTGCCCACCACAGGAAAACCAATAAGGCTGCCACATCACTGAGTTGATGCTGTTTGGTTGTTATGTATTGATGACTTGCATTACAACGGGCAGCAATTAAAGACAAACAAACAAACAAATAAATAAATGAATAAAACAGATTTATTATTAATAATTAAACTGAAACCCAAAAAAAAGACTCATACACCACCACTCAGACTTTCACAGAATAAAAACACACAATCTAACTCGGAGAGGCAGACAAACTTGCAGGTAAATAAATGTTTATGGAGCAAACGCTGAAATAAGAAGCTTGACAGAACAAGAGTTTATTAAATGGATACTTAAACTAACAAGACAGGTGATACAAATTAAAGTGGAAATCAGTAAAAGGAAAGGTGGAGGAAAAAACAACAACCCAGGATCAGACTGTAGAGACCATCGGGAGCTTTTAGGCAGTGCCTAAATCTAATTAATATTTTATACTTTTATTACTGTATCTTCAAAAATGCTGAAGCAATGTGTTCTATTGTCTTTTTAATATTAAATAAAACTAAAGAACAGATACACTCTGTATATAAAAAGTGCTGAATATCACCTTTTAGCTCTTGGCATATATCGTTAATTTTTTCGTCTTTTAATAACTTCTCTATCCTTGTCATTGTGACTGTGGGGCTGCAGCTAATTGTTGAAACACTGAGGGCAAGACAGGATTACACGCTGGATACCAGTCCATCCCTGGGTTTTACACACACACCCACCCACACCAAGTATACATCATTCTGCCAAGTGTTAAAAGTGTACTTAAATAAAAAAGTAGTAAAAGTTATACTTGTTGCTATGAATCACAGATGAAGCCATAACACAGATGCTAAAAAGATCTCCAGACAGTAGTAATCAAAGGGCAGTGCTGGAAAAGGAGCATGGAAGCATATGTTGTTTTTTCTGTCTCCCTAAATCAAAGATGTGGACTCATTGATCACGTCACAAATAAAGGAAAACCAAAAATAAGTCTAAAAATGTTAATTTTAGAGAAAACCCTGCCCTACACCTGCACATCGATTTGTCTAAATTGATGAGACCACTTGTGACAATTCATTTTAATCTTTAGCTATTGTGTGTGATTACCACAGGCACAAATTTCCCTACACACACATTGGAGGAAAAAAGTCTGTTTTTTCAAAACACATGCATAATAGAAGTCTAAGATCAGTTGTTGAGACAATAAGTGTTTATGCAAAACACTCTGAATGCTCATTAATACCACAGAAAATTAATTTGTAATGAATTGCTCGAATGTGGCATAACAGCGCAGCAGGTAACTGCATTACAGATTCAGGAGCCCAAGTTTCAGCCTGAGCTTGAGTTACTGTCTGTTTGTAGTTTCCTGTGTTCTCGATATGTTCTCATGGGGTTCCTTTGGAGTTCCTCAGATTCCTCTGACCTCCTGAAAACATGCTTTAGGTAGATTGGCTATGCTAGATTGACCCCAGGTGTGTGTGTGTCTTCAAGTGCCTATGTGTTCATATGTGTGTGCATGCATGTATGTGTGTGTGTCTGTGGTTGGGTGTGCGTGCATGCACGTGCATGTATGTACATTTGTGTGTGTGTGTGTGTGTGTGTGTGTGTGCATGTGTGTTTGTGGTTGGGCAGGTGTATGTGCATGCACGTGCATGTGTGTTCGTGTGTTCGTGCGTACATGTGTGTGTGTGTGTGTGTGTGTGTGTGTGTATGTGCATGCACGTGCATGTGTGTTCGTGTGTTCGTGCGTACATGTGTGTGTGTGTGTGTGTGTGTGTCTGTGGATGGGTGGGTGTGCGTGTAAATTTAAAAACTATACAGGAGTAACTGAGGAACTCTGTCATATCTCTGTCTCTTCCTAAGATTTGAGTGAAACTGTTTTTTTTAAGTTTTGAATTAGTCTTATATAGTAGATACATTCATTCTGATTACTGAAGTTCAACACACTTCTCAAACTCCATATTCTTATCTGTGCTCCTTTCCTATATATTACAGATAATGACCAGGCTGAAATGTTGTGGATGAGTGCTGGGCAATATAATAATGCAATATTAAAGTTATGATAAAGTATTTAATCACTTTTTTTTAAATGATTTCAAATTCCTGTAATAGACCGGTGACCTGTCCAGTGTAACTCACCATTTCCAGCTGGGATTGGCCCCAGTATACCCACAGTATACTGCAGTGGATAAGCAGTGTAGAAAATGAATAAAGGAATGAATGAAATACAATTTCTGATTGTATATATAGTGGGAAAGCATTGTTAGGCACCTTACTTTTTAGTTCATATTTTTTCGATGGCGATTTGATGATTTCTGTATTATTAAATAAGTACAAAAACATTTATAAACATTTTCCAAAAAAAAAAATACATTTATATATATATATATAATTTTTTTTAAATTACATTAAATTAAATGTTACAGAAAGTCTGTTTTTTTAGTTGAAATAAAAAATTTCATGTAACAGACCCTTCTGAGACAACATAAAAGGAAAGACTAAAAAGAGTGCAACAGTTAAAATCTACAGGATGCTCAATAAAATGTCTGTATGAAACTGTACAAGTTGTATCTGAGATGACCATTTAAAAAAAGGTTAACACTCCAAATACTGACTCCGTTTAGTTCATTACTATTGACTAATTTTTCTAGGATTTTATTGTAGAAATTATTAACTTTATTACTTTTGAAAGCCTGTGATTGCCTGGCAAGCTGTCCAGGGTGTACCCCGCCCATCGCCCAGAGTCGGCTGAGAAGTCGGATTAAACTCTAATTAAGCATTAAGCAGCTTAGAAAATGAATGAATGAATGAAAATGAATGAATGACTTTTGAAAGCTTATTTTCTTTATGGAATTAATTTGCAGGTGAATAAGAGTTTTACCACAGTACTGTATATACAATACAGTGTTTTCCCCAATTTTCCTTCTTTTTAGTCCTAAACCATTTATTTTGTAGATTTTAAATATCAGTTCCAAACTTAGCCTTTTCTATTTCCAGGTATTATTAATATTTTTAATCCAACTGTACTATTTTGCCAGCACTTTCTGAGTGCTTATATATCATCATACATATCAGGCATTAAGTGTCATAATAGGATATTTTGTTATACTGTTCATTCCTATATTGGAGTATTCTTTTGAAGGTATGATGTATGCCTTTATTACCGCTAATGTTCCAATGTGTGCCCCCCTCCCAAGCAAAAAAAACCACACAAACACACACACACACACTTTTTTTAATCCCGCTGTCTCAGTGTCAGCAGGGTCTCTTCTTCATACCTCATTCCCATATAGGTAACCCCGTATTAGCTGGCCCTAAATTGAAATGGCACTTAACTGAATTTATGTTGAGCTCAGTGCATTAACTTCTGCTGCGTGTTCCAGTCTTGATGTTTCTTTGGGCCTTTTTATGATTGCAGAGATAGTAAGAAAATAAGAGAGAGAGAGAGAAAATTCAAAACCCAGACCACGAAGTAGACAGCCTATCAGTATTCAGTGGAGAAAGTGAGTGATGGAGAGAGGGGGGGGGAGAAGGGTAAAAAGGAGGGGGAGATGTATCAATATTCTGAGTAGTGTTTGAGGGCAAGGGGAACGAACAGGGGAGGAGAGCGAAATAGCTTTCGCAAAAGCTAACTAACTAACCAAGTGAGATTATTTGCTTATATGTGTGAGTGTGATTGTGTCTGCAGATCCTCTGATGGATGAGAGAGGATGCTGTCTTCTTTGTGTTCTTTGTGTTACGTCTGAGAGATAATGTGAAAGTGGCAAAGGAAATGGTTTACACTGTGGTTCTATGTGATGGAATCCTCTCCTTGTTCTTAGGCAAAGCCCTCCTCTCTCTCTCTCTCTCTCTCTCTCTCTCTTTTACTCTGGGTGCTAATCAGCATTTGAAAGGCAGCTTTGACAGTGAGAAAGAAAGTAAGAGCCAGTCTGGAGGAGGAGGGAGGGTAAACGAAAGCGAGGGAGCGAGTGAGAAAGAGAGGGAGGAGTGGAAAAGAGAGAGAGAGAGAGAGAGACTAAGGCAGGGGCTGTACAAGCATGCCTTTTATATTTACTAGCAATTGAGAGAGAGAGAGAGAGAGAGAGAGAGAGAGAGAGAGAGAGAGAGAGAGAGAGAGGGGGGAGGAGTGAGGAGAGAGACAAGTGGTGTGCATAGCATGCTTTCCCGAGAGGAAATAAAGAGAAAAAGCTCCTGATAGGGTAGGGGAGAGAGAGAGAGAGAGAGAGAGAGAGAGAGAGAGAGAGAGAGAGAGAGAGAACTCATTCCCCTCAAGTTGTATCTGAGATTAATCTCTGAGCTGGATAGTAGGAAGGAAAGTAAGAGGAAAACGAGAGAGTTTTAGAGCAGCAGTGAGGGACTGAGGCGTCTCTGCTATTGCTGAAGGCGCACACAGGCGCGATCACATCCACACACATTGTGCGTGTTGCGCGTACACGTTGCGTGGCGTGCGTGCGTGTGTGTGTGTGTGTGTGTGTGTCTTTGGTCTTTTGAGTGAACTGGATTGTTCTCCATCCAGTCTGACCCCTTATAACCTCCTATACAGAAAGCAAGTGTGTGTGTGTGCGCGTGTGTGTGTGCGCGTGTGTGTGTGTGCGGGTCGTGGAACGTGCGGGTCGCTCGTAAGGTGTTCGTCCAAGTCCAGGGTCATCCGAGGAGAAGGAAAGGACGGGAGCGCTTGTCCCAAGCACAGCCGCTCAACACTGGACATGCACATCAGGTCAGTCCACTTTTAGTTTGTGTTCTGGAAAGCGTGTGCAGCCTTCACACAGAAGTGTAAAGCACGTGCTTGTGCACTTGGTTCTAGATCTGGCTCGGAAGTGTCTAAGGTGGGTTCCTGTTCCTGTTCCTGCTCCTGAGGTCCACTGATGCAGGGTTGCAGGGTGTGTTGGGTTAGTGTCTGTGGCTCTGCTCTGCACTTGTTAGTAGCCATGTGCCTGTGGGGTTGACGGTGGGAAAGTTTGGAACTGTTGGCACTTTTCTGAACACACACACACACACACACACACACACACACACACACGGTTTATTCTCTGTGCTGGGGTAATGAACGCAGCCCGCTGCAGAGACAGGATGCTTCTACATTGTGTCTCTGTTAATTACTGGGTTTTATAGGATTATCTCTTTCCGTGTTCTTACTAACGGGGAGAGGAGGATAACACGGGGTTCTTATCCGATGCCTGTGGATTTAATCATTCAATCAAACTACTAGAAATATTACCGCTTGCAATGAACAAACTGAACTTTAATATTCAATGAAATTTTTTTTTTATTGTAAATAATGATATATGATTCCAGTGACTGGAGAAAGAGGTGTGTGTTTTTATTTTATTTATTTACATATAGCTATATATAAAACAAAGTATAAGCTATTCAGAGTCAGTCTCTTTAATCCTCACCCCTGTTTTATGATCTTAACCTTTATAATGAGAAAACTAAAAAACACTGTGTCCAGACACCATGATAAAAATGTAACATAATAATAATAATAATAATAATAATAATAATAATAATAATAATAATAATGGGTGGGATTGTGGTGTAGTGCTTAGCACGCCTGACTCACGGCAAGAAGGTCCTGGGTTCAATTCCTGGCCTCATTGTTTTTGGATTTCCTTCGGGTACTCTGGTTCCCTTGCACAGTTCCAAAAACATGCACATTAGTCTAATTGGCTGTTCCAAATCGCCCCTAGGTGTGAGTTTGAATGGTTTGTGTGTGTTGCCCTGCAATGGTCTGGTGAGCTGTTCAGGGTGTACCCCGTCCTCGCCCGGTGCCAGCGGAGATAGACGCCAGCCGCCCCACGACTTTAGTAAGATTAAGTGGCTTGGCAAATGAGTGAGAGAGTGAGTAATAATAATAATAATAACGGTGGCAATAATAATAATAATGTTTGTTGTTGCTGGTGGTGTTGGTGGTCGTGGTGGTGATGTTGGTGGTGGTTTTTTGTGGAGTTTTTACATGTTCCCTCAGTGTCTACATTTCATCCAGGTACTTCAGTTTTCTCCCTGAAAATACTAATTTATGTTCTATCTAAAAACATCAAAACTGACTATGTATTCAAGGCAAAAAAATTTCTGGGTTTTACTCAGTTTGTGATTAACTATGATGCATTTTCAGTAATCTTCCATTTCATCTGTTTCTTCTGAATAAGTGTTTAGTGTCAAATTAATCCTGTTCTTTGTAAATCCATGAAGTCTGAAGAATTATATGAAGATCTGAGTAATTCAAAGTAATTCAATAATATCAAAGATAAATACTATTACTTAGGTGAAAAGTTTTGTAAAGCAGCCAGCTGGAGAACAGATAAGTGGTGTGATACAGACTTTAAAACATCGAAGCAGTTAATCTGAGATTAAAGCGTTCACTGATGCGTGTGTGTTTGTGTGTGTGTGTGTGTGTGTGTGTGTGTGTGTGGTGGTGGGGGGGTTCAATCTAGTTTTTCTTTTAACTCAATTTCTCATCATATTTTTTTTCATGAAAAAAGTCCCTGCCTCTCCTCATGCTTCCGAGATATGATCCTAAAATCATCTACAGACTATGTGTTCATTCATAAGATGCTCTATTAATTATCATTCTTATTAACCATTAATGCTGCTGTTTTTATAAAAAATCAATTTCAGGTCATATGGACTCACAAGTGTTTAGAATATTCTGATTTGTAATTTCCTCCATACAGTGAATAAGTGGTTCATGATATGTGTACATACTGAGCACTGCGGCTCATGCAAACATCACTGGAAATATTTTTGAAAACGCAGTTTTTTGAAAGTGAAAAAGAAAATGTAAACAGACACAAATTTACAGGGCTTGCTGGAGTATTTATGCTGTCATGAGCACACACACACACACACACACACACACACACACACACACACACACACACACACACACACAGACACACAGTCTGAGGTGAGAGAGCAGTATGACTGTTTACAGTGCAACACACACACACACACACACACACACACACACACAGAACGGGACGGACAGGTCCGGTGACAGACAGTGTCAGCGGTGTGTCAGGAAGAGGCTGTTGGTGTCACACTCGGTTGACCTGATCTGTGGTCAGCCTGTCCACTGGAGCCCGCTGTGGCCCTTACATAACATCTCCTGCCATTCATACCCCACTCTGCAGGGACACACAGATTTTTTTATATACTTCATATACAGACTCCTGCTTCCTCATAGCTTTTAAGCTAAATAAAATAAACAAAAGGGCTAAAGCTTTGTTTTCAGCCAGGGAAATGAATAAAAGTGGACAGAATGCATACTACAAACAGGCACCTAAAGTCAACCAATCACATATACAGTACAACTGTCTTATGTTTATATCTTGTTGTGAACGGATGGATGGAAGGACAGGCAGGTGTGTCACACATTATGTGTTTTCAGACATGATGTATGAATGAGATCACATAACTAATATAATTCATAAATATCAATTTATATATA
>JAQMYF010000013.1:11237800-11249472 GCA_030014195.1 Neosilurus mollespiculum | reverse complement strand
CTTTTACATGCCTCTCACCATAGACAGTGAGAGACATGGCTGGCATTTGATAACCCAGTTAGCTGCACTGGGGGACAGCAGTGAGAACCTGTTGATAGTGGGGCTTGAACCTCTGACCTTCGGATCAGTAATCCAGCACCTTACCACCAGGCCACCACTGCCCCTGCCCACAAGGTGTTTAATAATTCTACTTATAAAAGAAGACAATTGTTTGCAGCAAGCATTGTAGGAAATTTCCCTGCACACCAGAAAAAAGTTTGCATTTACATGTGTGATTCTTTGCCTTCTACTTATTAGAGCCTTGTACTCATTAAAAAATGCGAAAGCGCACTTTACGTCCTCACCCAACATTTTTTTTCTGATCACTGATTTGCGTATGCAACTTGCTCTGGCGCCCGTTAGAGCAACTTTAAATAGTGGAAAGTCTGAATAGGCTTGCGCATCAAAATATTTGTTTGTTTGTGGTACATGAACCAACATGATTGAACCTATTTCTAAAAATTGTATTTAAAGTCTGCAAAGATCACAAATAATATTTGTTAAAATGTTTTGGTTACATCTAAGATAATATCCTAGAAAGACTGGCATGTGAAATATTTAACAATAAGAAGCACTGAAAAGTATTTGACCTTCTGATACTAGCGAATGATGAGCACATTTCAAGTTCAACTCTTTTGAACCAGCCAGGTGGATTTCTCTTTTAATGACTGTATGATCTCATCCTTTTTCCCTCAGATATATTAACTAATCATGTCTTTTCTCCACTCTCTTCTGTCCACCCATCACATCCTCTTAGTTTGCAAAACCTGCGGAAGGAAAAGTCCCGAAATGCGGCTCGCTCTCGTCGTGGTAAAGAAAACTTTGAGTTTTTCGAGCTGGCCAAAATGCTGCCTCTCCCTGGTGCCATCACCAGCCAGCTGGACAAAGCCTCTGTCATCCGCCTGACCATCAGCTACCTGCACATGAGGCATTTCGCCAGTCAGGGAGACCCGCCCTGGAGCCCCCTGCTGGAGGGGGACAATAACTGCAACAAGGGTGAGCAATGACTGCATTTCACAGTCAAAAAAATCAAGGAAAAAAAAACCATGGGAAATATAGAAATGGGAAGTATAGAATTGACAAGAATCCAAAAATATTTTTGGAAGTATTTTTTCAATTAAAAAAATTTTTAAAATGTATATTAATTTATAAAAATTATTTATATGAATACATGATATTGTAACCTGATGTGTTTTATGATGTTATAACACTTGTTAGTCACGTGTGCTGTTCAAACTTTCCAGTGGGATTTTCAGATTTTCAAATTTTATACTCCACAGTACTCACTGCCTTTTTAGTTCAATCCTCAATTTTAATTGATACAAGCATGAAAAAGCAGACCAAGTATCTGTAACTGTACAAGTTAAAAAAGGTTAACCTATTAACTGTCATTTTAGATATAATTTTATCTATGATATTTTTACATTATTGACGTGAAGTCAGTATTAACTGATAGCCCATGATGTGTGAAGCACTGAGATGGCAATGACATGGTTATGTCTGATGAGAGTGAGTGGAATAAATGTTTTATTGCATCCAAACTCACTGGACTGTGAGAATTTTTATTTTTTAATCCAAATTCTCCAAAAATCTAAAAATCTATTGACTTTCTTACAATTAAATACTTAAAGGAAGAGCTGGCTGCCTTTTAGCCTAAAACAGAGCCTCGACCATTTGCCATAGTTTCACTTGCCACACACCTCTTACGATGGCCCGTCCCCAGTCCCCGGTATCAGGTGATGCAGAGAATTGGAGCTCTGTTTCTGACATCAAACAAATTCTGGTGTGGTTGGGGGAAAAAATCGTATACATAAGTACCCGAAGTCATGTTCAGATGCATTTCATCCACTGGCATTTATATAGCAGATTTCCCTGTCAGTCTAAAACTCCATCGTCCATCCATCATCCTCAGTGTTCAGAACCTGGCTATGAGCCATTTTTTAACTATCTTAAGGAATTAATTTTGTCGTTCTTTTATCTTTCTTTCTTTTCTATCTTTTTTTACAGAATGAAGATTAATGAATCATTTGTATGTGCTTGGCTTGCATGAAAACGTAAAAGAAATTATAAATTACTGGTTTCAGTAATACATGTTCTTTTAATGCAGATATTTCAATTTAAAAAAATCTCTCTGTGTGCCACAGTTTAGGGAAATGAATCGAGATGTAAATATTTCAAAGGAATTATTAGATAGAAACAGAATTTCTAAATATCCACATTGAAATTTTTTGTTTGAGGCCCATATTGACAACAGCATCAATCAGAGAACTATTCACATACACGAGCTCTATTAACAGCAGAGGTGGCTGAGAGCAAGCTCCAGCCAAACTCAATTCTAACATGACAGTGGCAGGCTGTCGATGAATACAAATGCGTTATTAATTTAAATTATGAATTTAAATGGAATAGGCTATTATTGTCTTATAGGTCGCCTGTGTATGTCACCGGGGATACTTTCACTTTAAAAATTGCAGAGAATGTAGAGTGGGGAGATGGAGTTCAGGCACGCGCTCACAGACAGACACACACACACTCATACACACACACATGCATACACACACAGAGTAAGAAAAGTAATTGAGATTGCACCACAGGAGTAATCACTTGCAGTCATGCAGAGCTAAATACGGCTCATCTGAAATAATGCATTTACTGGTTCCCTCGTAACTTTAGGAAGCATAAAATATATATCTCTGACAATTTTTTGGAAACAAAAACTACAATCACCCTCATGTGCTGTTGTGTTTTTTTTGTTTGTTTGTTTAAAGAGTAATTTTTAAGACCATTTGGCATCATGGGCTCATGCGATTCAACTTATTGTTCATTTCATGCTCTGGAAAGCTCATCACAAACATGAATTGAACAATAAATCTAAGAGCCAATTAGCCGCTTCCTGTGGGCGGATATTTCTCTGAGCTGGCTGAGCCGGACAATGGAGGGAAAGTCCTCAATGAAGCTTGTTAACAAGTGGCTGGACCAGAGGAGTCTATTTATGTGCAACATCTCTGGTTTACTCTGTGTGTGATCCTCATTATGTCTGTGGCACTAAAGCACCACACAGCTGCTACAATAGCCAGGCGTTGCTTTCTCTTTCTGGCTTTCACTCACATACATCCTATCTATGCACACAAAATGACCAGAGAAAAAGAGACAGCACTCCAAAGGAGGAGGAAATTATCTGTGCAATTTGTAATTACGGACATTAACGATGTAACGAGCAGAGCGTAATTACAAGGGTTGCTTAATTGCTATTATTACAGAGGTGTAACAGCTTAGCTACAATTAGTAGTGCATTTGCATGGGTGTCTATTCCAGTGTTTGTGAAAGAGGGAAACCTGACTGTGAGGCTGTGTGTGTGTGTGGGTGTGTGGGTGTGTTCTCACTTGACTAAAACACAATGTAAGCTACCAGTGGTGGCTCACTTATCCTCATTATCACATACCTAGCAACACTTGATCTCACACAAAAAGGAAGCAGTGCTTAAAGAGCCAAAACTTGGACCACATGTTCTGAGTCACGCTTAGAGCATGCTGAGCTTCTTGTAGACACAGGGACGGAGGGATGATTCCACCACATGGGGGCTAAATTTTAATACCAATCACTGTTAAATCAGCATACCACTCTGCTTATTTCAGTTATTCAATTGAACACAACTGTAGAATGGCTTATTGTTTAGTGCCACAACAGCAAACACATTTTTCTGTAACTAAAGTGCAGGCTGATACATGATTTCAAATTTAATATTTTCATGGTCTAGCGAAAGCCAGGAATTCATTTGTTAAAAAGTTACCGTGAATCACTTTTGCGTAATTTCTTTGTCCATCAGTGCTTATGTCATGATTACTGAGGCTGTGTACCAAATGATACAGGGTCTTACAACACAATATTTAGCAGACCAGTACTCTTATATGCTTAGAATCTTGAATGCAGGACACTTTTTTAAGGTGGAGCTTACAGAGAATGATGTTCCCAGAGCTTGATTTACCTGTAGTGCGATCCCCCAGCACTTAGTGTGTTATCTAAAAAGGTGGTTGGAGTGATGTGGATTGTCAGTGACTGGAAACAAGGCAGCACTTCTGAAGCAGTAAGTAATACATATGTTGTTTTGGAAGGATGCCACCAACATTACACTACACTCATAAAAATATAATAGTCTGAAAATGCGTGGTGCAAATGAAAAAAATAAATAAAGATATAAAGAAATAAAAAAAAATAAAGTTGTGAAAACGAAGTTAATGTTGGTAGTATTTCCAATAGTGGCACTGTAGCCTATTATGTAATAATTGAAGCAGGCTGAAATTACATTTACAGCTGCTGGCAAAGTAGGGGTTTTTTTTTGTACCTGGTAGGCTGTGTAATTTGCAGGCATTGGATCAGGATGTTTGGGGGTTGGTCCGTTTCCTCCAATAAAGTGTTACATGCAAATATAAGTCCACTTTTTTACTTTGTGGAAGCCTTTGCGACTGTGTGCTCTCACTTGTCTCTTGCATTTCTCACTGCCAGTCTTTTACTTACAGAAAGCAGCCCACTGCGTGCATCCAATCACAGTCTGCGTAGCAACTATCACTATTGCAAAAACTGTATCAGACCGTATATCTAGTCGTTCCTTTCGAGGTACTCCATGAAACACCTGTTGAAATCTCCATTATTACATATTGTACAGATAAAATGCCTCCAGCCAAAAGTCAAACCGTGTTTTGACCATCATTGTTTGCATGAATTTGGTCATGGAATCTAAGGCATGTACACTAGTGTAATCTACATTTTGCAACACAGAGGCGTCGCTGATGATGTGTACAAATGTCCATTCTGTGGAGAGGAACTCACAAAGATAATTGTAATAATTAAATTCATATTGCAACCCAAAGAACTTATTAAGGCAGCATGGTGGTGTAGTGGTTAGCACATCCACCTCACAGCAAGAAGGTCCTGGGTTCAAGTCCTGGGCTTGGTTTGCATTCTCCCCTTGCTTTGTGGATTTCCTTCAGGTACTCCGGTTTCCTTCAACAGTCCAAATACATACACATCAGGCTAATATAACAGGCATATTTCCCCTAGGTGTACAAGAGAATGTGAAAGGTTGGGTTTGTGTTGCCCTGCAATGGTCTGGCGAGCTGTTCAGGGTGTAGCCCTCATTTGCCCAGTGTCGTCTGAGATAGCACCCGCCTCCTCTTGACCTTAGTAGGATTAAGCGGTTTGGCAAATTAAGTGATTGAGTGAGAGAATGTGTACTTATTGTCTTTTTATGCTTAAAAAGTGGCAGTATAGTCACTGCGTAGCAGCCTATAGCCTATCAGACTGTGGTCCATATGCAGATCCAGCTAAATATTTCAGTAGAACCTCTCTGAGTACTGAGTACAGTGACAAAATTTATGGTAGCAGCACCTAAAACACCACAGTCCTCCAGGTTTTTAAAAGTGAATCAGTACTGCATCAGTAGTAGATCTCATGTTGTGGGGTTTTTTTTTTTTTTTTGTGAATGATTTATCTGAAGACAGCTACAGGGCTGGAGACATTAGGTCAGATCAGGGTGAGTATTCTCAGCCTTTCATGGATATTTCATTTTATTTACTCTCTCTCTGGTCTGATTAGTGATCACCTTCATGGCTTGTTAAAAAAAAAAAAATCCGAAAACAGAATGTCTAAAGACGAATGGACAAACTAACCATGGTGCTTGTCAACAAGTTGTGACCTGTAGCAATATTACCAAACAAAAACTCAAATTTATAGCCATAAACAATTAATTAATATCATTAATGGTTAAGGATTAAAACACTACTCATGAAATCCATCCCTTATGAAAAAAGTTCTAATTATCAAAGCCACCCTGGCTGCATTTGCATACTGGAGTATGATAGGCTCTTATTTTATGATGTAATAACCCAGATTGTACTATTAATTTCAAATGATGGTGCAAACTCTGATCATTTGTATTAAATCTTATTACATTACATTAGTGCTGCAGCGGTCTAGAATCTCCACCTAGGACTGCAGTGAGATAAAGGGAGTATAGGAAGAAATTGTATAAAGGGAGTAAAGGATTTAAGCTGATATGGACTTTACCCCACGCTGTTAAGTTCACTTGGCTACTTGCACTCTGTGGTGATGTATTGTGATGTAGTACATGGATTTGCCAGCAGTGTAATGTAGGAGTGTTATAACAAATGAAAGACTCCTGATAAATTCTTTTCATTCTCTGACCTCGGTTTGATAAATTAAAGCATTTGTTCTGTTGCTCTCTGATAGACTTTTAATTATTGACAGTTTTATATATGGACAATTTAAAACAGTGTAGAAAGCCATAGTTATGCTGACCTCACATGGGGGCAGTACTGAGGCCATTCAGTGTGGTTCCAAACCATGCTGAACCAATAAAATATGACAGCGGTGTGGCAAGACAGCCTCATATGGGTGGTGGTTTGAAGGTGGTTCATCACAGTTTAAAATGATGGCAGTGTGATAAAACAATTGTAAGCAATAGGTGAAAACACAGTGTAAATAGGTTGAAATGAGATTATATTGAATGCAGTTCTGAAAGGTTTCAAAAGGTGACAACACGACAGTTGAAAGGCAGGTAGGTGGTGCTACACGGTTTTGAGAACCTTCATGAAATTTCAGACATTTTGAAAATCTCGCAGTTTGTGGCAGTCAGTGCTGGTCAGCAGCAAACTGGTCGCTGTGTCAAGACAATATCACTGTTTTCCAATATGGTTTTGGAATCGCTGTCAGTACCGCCCCCATGTGAGGCCTGCTTTAATGTAATGTCAAGTAAGCGGATGTTTGATTATGATTTATTGTTCCCATTAAACGTAGCCGTGTTTTCATTACTTTTCAAAAACTCCCACCATGTTTCACTGAAGGAAGTGGGACCAATTTCTAGGCTATGGTTACCAGAAAAGTACAGCTCTGGAGACCTTTGGAAAGCACGGCAGTAGAGGGTTCTATATTGAACAATGTTTATTGGTCAAGTGTAAATTTCACAAACTGCCCAATTCTATAACTCAGCATTTTAAAATTATGCATCTAGGTTGTTTTTTTTCCCTGAACTTTCTTAGTTACAATTTCCTCTTACTGTTCCAAAAAGCTGTCACTAAAAACTCCTGCAAAAGTGCTCCAACACAAACAGAAACCATCACCAAAGCAATCATGTATATGTCCCAAAGTGTTACCCTCACAGATAAGATGCAATTCTAACACCCAAGACCAGGATAAAGACCAGTCACTGAATCTCTTTCTACTGGAAGCTCGGATTCTTGTTTTTGGCTGACAGAAGTGGAATCTGACATGGTTTTCTACTGTAACAGCAGGACCAGTTCAATGTTTGGTGGGTTGAGAATTTTGAGATGCTTTTCCACCTACCACATTTGTAAAGAGTGCATATTTGAGTCCAATCTGAAACAGTTTTCTCTAATCATTCTCATCGCCAAGGTGTGTATGCCTTCAGAACATTCATTTGTTCATTTTCTAAGATGTTTAATCCTAATTAGAGTTGTGGAGAGGCTGGCGCCCGTCTCAGCCGACTCTGGGCGAGGGCGGGGTGCACCCTGTGTGGAGTTTGCATGTGGCGTTCTCGCCGTGCTTGTGTGGGTTTCCTCTGGGTACTCTGGTTTTCTCGAATGCTTGTGTGTGTTGGCTCTGCAATGGTCTGGCGAACTGTTTAGAATGTACCCCGCCTTCACCCAGTGTTGGCTCAGATAGAATGCAGTCTCCCCATGACCCTAGTTGGAGTTAGCGGTTCAGCAAGTGAGTGAGTGATAGAAATTCACTTATTCAGTGATTTTAGCTTTAGTAATTTTGGGTGAAGTATTCCTTTAATTTAGCTCATAAGTGCGCAATTAAACTTTCCTCTTGGCCTGACACTGTGGAGGACCATGACAGAGCACAGCTGAGAGGGGACTGAGTGTGATGCATGGCTGTAATTCCACTGCAGGAATGTGGAATCGGGTGCAGGATAGCCCCGGTAGCCCCCTGGGGGGTGGTGTGTGTAGAAGTATACCTCATCACAACACACACACACACACACGTACACGACACACTGGTGAGGTGGGAGGGGGCAGAAAGAGTGCAGCGGAGAGGGGGGGAGAACTGGCTTTTGTCTGCTTTCCACGTTTCAAAGCCAGTCTTGAAAAATGAATAGACAGAAGAAAATCAATTGCATGACCTTCACACGAAGAGAGAGAGAGAGAGAGAGAGAGAGAGAGAGAGAGAGAGAGAGAGAGAAGTGGAAAGATAGTTAAGGATGAGATCGGGGGGATGATAGTTGAGGAAGATAAGAGGGAAAATATTGTCTAAGATGTATAGAATTCTGTTTGTTGATTTCTCATTACACATGCATTCACATGGATATTTATTTACAGAGAGATAATAAGATTGTGAGTCAGTCTCTCTGCTGTTAAAGTCCCCAAGACAACTCTGATTACATTTGTCTAAAGCAGTCTCTTTAAGTGCAATATTCACAAAACAACAGCCTTAAACAACTATACGGTTATCATATTGATTTCTATAAACTCTACTTTCTACAGAAAATTGCATGTTCTTTTATTTATTGCTTTATTTCTTCTTTTCCTTTCACGTGGCACCAAGTGACATATATATAATGTCACATACGACTCCCAAATTTTACTATTGGTGGGAAAACTATGCAAAATTGCTAAAAGTATTTTAGTTTATTCATTCATTTTCTAAGCCGCTCGAACTTAATTAGGGTCGCAGGGAGGCTGGTGCCCATCTCAGCCGACTCTGAGCAAGGGCAGGGTACACCCTGGACAGAACGCCAGGCCATCTCAGGGCCAACACACTCACAACCAGTCACACTCACACCTAGGGGTGATTTAGAACAGCCAATTAGCCCACTGTGCATGTTTTTTGGCTGTGGGAGGAAACCGGAGTACCCAGAGGAAACCCAAGCAAGCACGGGAAGACCATGCAAACTCCACACAGAAACGCCCAAGCTGGGAATTTAACCCAGGCCTTCTTGCTGTGAGGCGGACGTGCTAACCACTACACCAACATACTGTCTCTATTTTAGTTTAATTAACATTACTGTTGTATAATAGGGCCTAATGGTAGGTTACGTCACGTTACCATGAATGACGTGTTTACGCTAATACTACTAATAACATTACTTCTGTCATGACTTTAGGTATTATGTCATTAGTAGAGAAATTCCAATTTAAAAACTTACCTCCTCCAAGTCTTCAGACACATGCATGCTCTAAATTGAAGATTAAGTTGGACTTTCAATTATCTAAACACATGATTCAGTGGGTTGCTAAAATGAATGAATAACTTACTAGGTCCGAGCACGCACTCGTGGACTGCGGACAGGCAATCACACAATTCCCTGAGGAATGAAAAACAGAGCGTCGAAGTACCTTCCTCGTAGCTTATAAAAAAAAGGTAATAATAAGCATTTAAATTTAGAAAATCAGATAAACAAAATACATAATCGATCCATTTAGTGTGAAATCGATGAAGCTTCGGCGGCACTGTGGCATAGTGGTTAGCATGTCCGCCTCACAGCGGACCTCACACAAAGGTCCTGGGTTCGAGTCTCGGGCTCTGTGAGGGCGTTTCTATGTGGAGTTTACATATTCTCTCTGTGCTTGCATAGGTTTCCTCCCACAGTCCAAAGACATGCACATTAGGCTAATTGGCAGTTCAATATTGCTCCTAGGTGTGAGTGTTAGTGTGACTGGTTGTGTATGTGTTGCCTCTGCAATGGTCTCTTGAGATATTCAGGGTGTACCCTGCCTTCACCCAGTGTCGGCTGAGAAAGGCACCAGCCTCCCCACGACCCTAATAGTAGGATTAAGTGGTTTGGCAAATGATGATGAGAATGAAATTTATTTCTCAAAATAGTCTTTATTCTTGTTCCTATTCAGAATATTTTGTGTGCATCATGTAATGCTCTTCAGCTATGGTGTGGAAAAAACCTGCTAGTCTTTTTCAAATAACAGAAAATCACATGGTCAACTAGTGTCACCTTGAGATTGCTCGGGTTCCTCTAACCTTCGTTCATCCCTCTAACCCTTCCAAATCCCTTTAGATCCACCTCTAGATTCAGTTTAGTCATTCTGCCGATTGGCCATTATACAGCAGTTAACAACTTTGTCATTTGTTTATTGATATCTTATAATAATAGTGACTTTATAGGGAAAACAATAAATAATATCCATCTATCCAACCATCCATCCCTTATCAATAACACTCTTCTATCAGGGTGGTGGGGGAAGCTAGAGCCAATTGTAGCTGAATTTGGGTGAGAGTTAGGGTACACTTTGAAAGGGTAACCAATTGATCTCGGGGCTAAAACAGGCACAGACACACTTACATTCACCCCTGTGGGCAGTTTAGATGATCATGTTAGCCCAGTTGGCACGGTGGTGAAGTGGTTAGCATGTGCGCCTCACAGCAAGAAGGCACAGGGTTTACATCATGTTCTCAGCTCTGCCGTTTCTGTGAGGAGTTTGTATGTTCCTCTCGTGTTTGCGTGGGTTTCCTCTGGGCACTTCGGTTTCCTCCCACAGTCCAAAGACATGTACATTAGTCTAATTGTCTGTTCCAAATTGCCCCTAGGTGTGAGTTTAAATGTGACGGGTTTTGTGTGTGTGTTGGCACTGTGATGAACTTCAGGGTATATCCCACCTCCGCCCAGAATTGGATGAGATAGACTCCACCCTCCCTGTGTCACCAGTGTGATAAAATAATTGAATGAATGAATTAGTTAATTTTAGTTTTATCTGCATGTCCTTTTGACTGTGGAAGCAAACTGTAATACCTGGAGGAAAATCCCACAAGCATGGGGAGAACATGTAAACTCCACACTCAAGGGCCCTTGGCCAAGATTCAATTTGGGCTAATGTAATAATGATGCAAAAAAGGGAAATGGAAAAACCCCAACTGAAAAAATTTTTAAGTCCCCCTTTTTTATATAACCCCTCACAAATAAGTAAATGAATAAATAAAATTGTACTATCCTGTAGTCAAAATAAACACCCTTCAACCTACTGCTTATATATTTTAACAGAATACCGATATCTGCTGATAGCCAATACTGTTTGAGTACTGATATCCTCTCAGGGTGTGAATTGACACACTCACGTACATGGTTCTGATGCGACAAGCTGTAACACATTTTCTGTCCTATGTTCATGTGTAAGAGCCAAGACATGATTGGAAAGCCATTAGCAATCTGATTTCTGATACTCAGTATGCACTCAGTATGTCCCTGAGCTTTTTTTTAAGGCATTTCATCACTCAGCCATGCATCAGGTGGCAGTTTTAGGTCTGCGATTAAGGCTCTGATGGAAAGGTTGTGAGTTCAAATCCAAAGATTGCCAGAGAGCCACTGCTGGGCTACAAGACCTTTACCCCGTAACTGAATGAATTATATCAGCGCTCACTTCTCTCTCAGTAGGAATGTCTCACTGTGACTGTTGCCTGGCATACAGCCAAATATACAAAAATATGTGATGCAGTGAAATTGACATAAGTCCAATCAATTCAGTATGTAATCAGGATATGACTGTTAAAATGTAGGGGATGCTCTTGTGTAGCAGTCAAAATGGAATCTTCAAAAAAAATAAAATAGCAACAACATCCTTTACTATTTATCATATTGATAACACTGT
>JAQMYF010000013.1:11188608-11227508 GCA_030014195.1 Neosilurus mollespiculum | reverse complement strand
TGCCCCCGACAACATAGCTCCCAGGATCATTAGGACACGCAAACCCCTTCACCACGATAAGGTGGCGATTCGAGGAGGGGATGATGATGATGATGACGATTATTATTATTATCATTTTTTTTATCATTAATTTTATTATAATTATTAGAGAAAGTAGAGGCTGATGCAAGAGCAAAATTTATTTTATTAAATGTAGTGGTGACATTTTTTTATAAACAATAGGCATGAACATAAACTCTAGACAAAGAATAAACCTTAACATGGGCAACACAACAAAATCAAAAACAACAAACACACAATGAACAGAACAAAAAACTGATGCTAAACTAGACACAATATGACACAAGTATGGATGATTTAACAGGCATGTAATGTCCAGGGACTGATGGGTAATGTGGTTCCTGAGAAAAGCACAGCCAAAAGGGCTTCCTGGACTACCTGGCAGGGGTCTTTAAGCTAGCACAGGTTTGTATATATATATATATATATATATATATATGGGTGTGTGTGTGTGTGTGTGTGTGTGTGTGTGTGCGCATGTGTGTATATATATAAAAGGTATAATGTACATGGTTATATTTATCAAGTCAATTTGTATTGCAACAGTTAGGTATTAGCATTCAGATAGTTTTACAATGCTAGCTAACATTTATAAGATGATTGATATTGATCAATAATCAATAGCTTCCTTTGAGGCAGCCTACTTTTCTTTATAAATTATTCTTGTAATTTTTCTTTAAGTAACTTGAAAGTATATTTCAGCATTTTTTCGATGAGTAATTGCTCTTTTACTTGAGTAGAGGATTTGGGCTCTCTGCTGTCCTTTTAGTCTTTAAAACTGTAAGTGATGATAAATACAGCTTAACGGTGTAGCCAGAATAAAGTTTTGCTGCTCTGCTGAGTAAGGCGGGGCCCTGAATGTGACAACAAACATCCAGAAACATTTCTCTGTCCTTTGTCTGTGTCTTTTAGTGCGGAGAAACAGTCGCTCGCTGGCCACTGATATTTTCGAGCAGCACCTGGGAGCACATCTGTTACAGGTAATATAAAATGCAGATCAACTGATGTTTGTATGTGGTTTCACTTACCTCCTTTTTAACTACCCACTGGTAGTAGATTATGTATCCTGATTTTTATGTTAAAGGTGAAGAAATTACTGTAAGTTTATCTGGTTTTTAAAGCACTTTAGAAATGAAACTTACTGACTAGGAAGTGTTCTGCATTAACACATCGGTTTTTACAGTTATTGTTATGATAGCATGAAATATTCCTATGTTTAATACTGTAAACCCCAGTAATAAAGTGTTCTCTGGCTTACAGTTTGTCACATTACATAACTTTTTTAAGAAAGCAACATGAAGCAACTGACTGCGAATACATACACACTTGGGACACCTGGCGATAAATAAAAACTCAGCATCATACACCAAAGCCAGGAATAAATATTCTCTGCAACAAGAAGTACATATACTTCAGTAATATAAATATTTATGCACTGCCTGAAAGTATAGCTCTGAAAATGGGGCATTGGTAGCTCAGTGGTTAAGGCTCGGGGTTACCAATCAGTTACCAATATGAAAATTGAGGGTTCAAATCCCAGTTCCACCAATCTGCCACTGTTGGGCCCTTTTACAGGACTCTTTACCCTCAGTTGTCTAAATGAGATTTTTTTAAAAATGTACGTCGCTCTGGATAAGGGTGTCTGCCAAATGCTATAAATGAAGAATGTTTGCATGTCTAAGTTTACAGAAATATGCATACATAAAGTAAGAGGAAGAACTGCCAGTGGTTCGCACAATATATTTTCCCTGCCATTTTCGTCATTTATTGAGTTGCCTATGTGGGCATGTGTGTATGGACGTGACAACAAAAATGAGGCTTTACAATATTTGCATAAGTATGGAGCTCCAGAGCTCCGCTAAGTAATCAACCAGTACAGTCAGTAATCAGCCAGTCTAGAAATCTAGAGAATCTTTGTCAAATGCCTTAGCAGTGAGGTCTTCCAAATAATATTACTCGTTTTTTTTTATTATATATATATTTCCTTAATATATTAATATTTAAAATTTGACTTCAATGTTATATGTGACCCAGTCTGGCAAAATGAGTCACAGTGACCAAAAATTCAAAATTGAGTTAGCCATACCATTTAAAAGAGGAGACTAAGCTTTAAAATGGTATGGCTAACTCAATTTTGAATTTTTGGTCACTGTGACTCATTTTGCCAGACTGGGTCACATATGGTTGCTGGATGGTGGGTAAGATCTGTATGTATCTTTTGTTTTCTTGTCTACTCAGTGTATTTTAACTTTAAATGTAGGAAGTCCTTTTTACAAAGTAAAGTAATAATAAACAAATAAATAAATAAATGGACTTTTGATGTACTGCATTTTCAGATTTTTTCCCCTGACATACTTTAATCACTGGTATTCTTAATTCAGATTGACATCAAAATATAACAACAATACAGTAATGTCATACAGCATTTTAATATAGATTTTTATTTCTTTGAAATAACCTCACCAGTGCCTTGATTGCTGTTTATGACTAAGACCTAAGTAAATTACTTTTAGTTCAAAGAAGCTTAAAAAAATTTATTGAAATGAAAAGAAAAGCATAACAGCAAAACGACATGCAGCAGAGACCCTGCAGAAATCAAATTAATGCTTCAGGGAGCAAAAAAAAAATGCACATCTCTTCTTTTCTCCTCCGTGTCCTCTGTCACTAATAACTACATAATTGCTCTTTATTTTTTTATCATGCAGTTCAAGGCAGCTCGCCTATCCCACAATTCCTGACCACTCTCATTTGCATAGTGAACGAGTCCTATGCATAAATTACCACCACTTCAAGAGTCGCCGCCAAAACAGCAGTCATTCTCCAACAAAGTGGCCACCTTCCTTTCTCACTTGTGGACGCTTGTTCTTATGATTAATTTTAATTCTTTGAAGGAGTCTCTTAATGGGGCGTCTGTATACCTTTCAGTTTTTTTATTTGAGTTCTGATCAGATTGCAGTTGGGGGGTTACTGTCTGATGATTCGTCTGGCACACAAATCAAACTTATGGGTGTCTTTATTCAAGATTAGTGTACAATCTTTAATTATAAAATGTCTCTATCTTTTAATATATACAGGCTAGTCAAAGGAAATAAAAACCTGCGGTTCATTTGCTTTTGTAAGAAATGCTTCGTCTTGTGTTCATTCCTGAACCAGACATTCTGAGTGTTTTGGAAAAAAATAAATCTTCTAATTTTTTTCTGCAGTCTTTGGATGGGTTTGTGTTTGTGGTCAGCCAAGAAGGCCGTTTCCTCTACATTTCTGAGACAGTGTCGATCTACTTGGGCCTCTCACAGGTTAGACACACATTCTTGAGCACATATAGATACATAAATACACACATCCATCCATCCATCCATACATACATACATACATACACACACACACACGCACGCACGCACGCACGCACATACATACATGCACGCACGTACGCACGCACGCATGCACACACACACACACACACCCGTCCATACATACATACCCAGACACATACACAAATACATACACACATACATACATACACACACATACATAAGTACGTACACACACACATATATATACACATACTGGTCATACACACATACATACATACTGTACATACACACATACATATGTACACACACAAACACATACAAATACATACATGCATGCATGCATACACACACACACACACACACACACACATACATTCACACATACATACATACATACATACATACATACATAAACAAATGACTGTATTTTTAACAATTAGCCCTGTGTGTTCTCTAAATGTGTATCTGTTATGTGTATCTGTTATTCCTGGGATTTTCTACAAAAGAGAAAAAGGAAGTAAACCTTAAGGAATATCCAGCATGCTCTCTCTCTTCTCTCTCAACTGTTATGTGCTCACTCACCAGGTGCTCACCTCCTTTGATTGCCTGTGGCCTCTTGTACAGGGAATGTTAAGTCCTGCCATTTTGCCCAGATGCATAAATAATAACAGTAATTACTCGCACAGCAATCAAAGTGTTGCCCTAGCGAGCTGGGGTCTGTCTCGGGAGCAAATCGATAGGCATCTTAAAAGCTGCATTGATTGTGAGATGTAGAAAACACACACACACACACACACACACACACACACACAGTCTGTGAGGGGGATGGGAAGACAGATAGTGAGAAATGTGTTCAGAGTAAGCGAGTGAAAACAGATATGTTTAGGAGGAGGGATTGAATAGCGTAGAGGGGAAAGAGAATAAGTGATTGCTCAGAGAAAACTTATTGAGTGGGCGTAAAGGGAGGAATGGCTCAGTGATTTGGCTTTTCTCCTGTGCTTTTGTTTTAGTAATATGTGTAGGTCATCCAGTTGATAGCAGATTACTCAGATGGGTTTCAGGACCATGGCTGTTTATAGCCTTGCCATGGTTTGGTTAGTTTGGTTATGTTTCAAACAGCACAGTGAGTCTGGACATCTGCGAGAGCAGAATGCACTAATAGAATAAGCGTGTGTCGTGTCCCCCCCCCCTTCCTATTATCCATGTGCAGATGGCTCAAAATGAATGAGCCACTCTTCTCAAACATGTCTATCCCTCATCGGTATTTTAGCCTCACACGTCAGGATGAGACAGAATGACAAATAACAATCTCAGACATCAATCCGTGTAGAATCTGTTTGAGTTGGAGACCTAAATTGATCATCTGTAAGCCTGACACCTTGTATACTGCCCCTACTCTTGACTAATCCCTGTTGACCTTTCACTAGCCCGTAGGGTTCCTTAGGCAGATTAGGCCAGGTCAGGCACCTTCAGCTTCAGGGCCACGTCCTCTGCTGCCTGTGGAGATAATTTGGCCACTCTTGGAGCTCCAAGAATGAGGTGCAGAGGTGGATGAGCTCCGAGAAAGAGGTTCAGAGGTATAAATGAGGGGGAGGTGGAGGTCTGGGGGCTGAGCTACTGCTCTTTTCACATCTCCTCTCAGTTGTGCCAGGGAGGTGGAGTAGGCTGGACAGGGTGGGGAATTGATCCGGGCCTGGTTAGTATGCGGTACCTACTACCTCTTCTTCTTTCCTCTCCTCTTCCTCTCTGCTCTCTCTTTCTATCTCTCTCACCCTCCATCTCTCCCCCATCAGTCAGCGCCAAACTGAAAGTGTGTTGTGGACGACTGCCCGGATGCCTCATACATATTAATGACACTGCTATTATTTATATCATCCCCCCCCCCCACACACACACCCCACACCCAATTCTAATCCAACCCGATCTCCACAGCCGCCTTCTCTTTTCTTTCCTTATTCCTCTTTCACTAACTAAAGCTTTTTTCCCTCATCCCGTTTTTTCCTATTGTGTCTGTTACACCACCCTGTCTTCCTCTCAACCTCTCTCCTTCTCTGTTGCTCCATCTGTGAAGGCCAGTCTCTTTAACTGCACTATTGAGAATCAGAACCTTCCAGAATCGACACTGAAACCACTTTCTCAAATGGCTGAGCGAGCCAGATTAAGTCCTCCAAGTCAGATCTCTCATGCCCACTGTCTGTAAGAGGTACCTCCACCGTTTTGCCTCTCAATTAGTGAACACACGCTTCCACAACTGTTATCCCTCTTAGACACCCACTCCTCCTTGGCACTTTTTTTTTTGCCCTTTCTTTCTTTTTTCGTGTCCAATTTCACCCAACCAGCTCCTTTTTTTCGCTGGCATTAGTGTCCTTGAAGGCCAGAAGAAAATCCTATAAAATCCTTCAGTAAATGGATCTAATCCTGTAATAAATGGGTATGTCCCGCAGACAAGGGTGTGAGGGAGAGACTGGCTTTTTATCACGATGGAATGAAATCTGACCCATGCCACTCAATTTTTTTTAAAGAGATCCATAAAGAAAAGGGGATCAACAAAAGGGTGACTTTTATCATAATCTTACACTTATCTTAAACTTTTAAAGTATTGCACTTTGGAATAGACAAAAAGAGGATGCTTTTTATGTGCTGGCTTTATTTCAGTGCTGTTGAGGTGAAGTTATAGAAAAGTGTCAGAAGGTTCCATAACCCTGAGTTATTATGCGCTTTGGCTTTCCTTATACATTTTGTAAAGTGCAGCAAATAGAATATTACATGGGGGTCATGCTATGGGGTGGTTAATGATTTATGTGCAATGTTGCTTTTATCTCTCTGATGTTAGTTGGGACTCCATCTTAACTGTATGTGTGTGTGTGTGTGTGTGTGTGTGTCTGTATTTTTGTATAAATGCATGCACAGGTGCGTATAACTATGAGAATTTCAGAATTATGGGTCAATTCAGAAAACATTACAAAATACAGATATTAATTATTATAACTTTTATTTTAATATTTATTTTTCCTAATTAATACAATTTATTTACATTATTATTACAGAGCTGGCATGGTAGCACAGTGTTTAGCACAACTACCTTACAGTAAGAAGGTCCTGGGATCAAGTCCCAGGATTGGCAAATTTGTTTCTGTGTGGAGTTTACTTGTTTTTCGCTGTGCTTTCTGTGTGGGTTTCCTCCACGCTCTTTGGTTTCCTTTCACAGTCCAAAGACATGCAGATTATGCTATTTGGATGTTCCAAATTGCCCTTAGCTGTGATTGTGAATGGTTGCATGTGTGTGTTTTAACTGTAATGGACTTGTGAGCTGTTCAGGGTGTACCTTACCTTTGCTCAGAGTTGGTGGAGGTAAGTTCCAGCCTCCTTGCGACCCTAATAGGATTAACAGGTTCAGCGGATGGATAGATGGATGGATGGATGGACTTATGTAAATTACACAGAAGTGAGAGTGGATAGCTATTCATTTTATAAAATGTCTGATAAATGAACAGCCATCAGACACACACAAAAATGTTTAATTTTAACATCCCAGGAGAAGGTGTTATATGAAAACATTTTCTCAAAGCTCGAGACACTGTGACTTGGCAAATGAGAAAGATTTATGTGTCTCAGAACAGGCCATGATGGACCGTGCCAGGTTGTAATGGTCTGAGGATATTAAAAAACCTGATTGGTTTTTCAAGCTCAGCAGTCTCTTGTACTCTTACTCAAAATACAAACTTCAATGACCTTTAACAGGAATTCACAAAAAATCCAGCCAGTCCCAGACAAGTGGTCTTAAAACAGGTCACCAAAGAGTGGAGTGAAAGAAGACGGACATTAACTGACAACAAAGACGTGTACAATAAAAGGCTGGCAAGGTGAACATAATGCTTTGATGCTCCGTGAACTGACCGTGTGTGTGTGTGTGTGTGTGTGTGTGTCTGTGTGTGTGTGTGTGTGTGTGTGTGTGTGTGTGTGTGTGTTTTCAGGTAGAATTAACAGGCAGTAGTGTGTTTGACTACATTCATCCTGCAGACCATGTGGAGATGGCAGAACGATTGGGAATTAAGCCACACCTCCGCACAGAGGCAGGATGTCAGACTACCCAGGAAAGTGCTTCAAGTTCCGCCTCCACATCCTCACTGGCTGGCACCCCTGAACCAGGTAATGCATTATTAGTGAATTGGGTATTTCTGGGGGGTGGGGCTATTTCTCTTCAATGGTTTTTGCCTTGTGCTGTCTTTCTTAATTCATTTATTTATTCATTTACCAAACTGCTTAATCCTACTAGGGTCACGAGGAGGCCGGAGACTAACTCAGCCGACTCTGGGCGAAGGCAGGGTACATCCTGAACAGCTTGCCAGTCCATCGCTGGCCAACACACATGCAACTATTCACACTCACACTCACACCTAGGGGCAATTTGAAACAGCCAACCAGCTTAATGTGCATGACTTTGGTCTGTGGGAGGAAACTGAAGTACCCAGAGGAAACCCATACAAGCACAGGGAGAACATGAAAACTCTACATAAATTCTCTTGCTGAGCCCTCAACTCAAAGCCAGGACCTTCTGGCAGACATGCTAAGAACTACGCCCCCCATGCAGCTATGCTTTTTTTATGTATTAAGTATTATGTTCATTGTTTTTTTTATACGTGTATTTAATTAGTCACATTACAGTACATATCTCAGGAAAGGTGCAAGACAGACGTCTTAAGCAGACGTGGTATTTTTGTGCATGACGATATACTCTTTTGTCATTTCTCCTGCAGCCCCCTCCAGTCCGCTGTCATCCGGAGATGAACTGACAGAGCGAGGTTTCTTTGTCCGGATGAAATCTACCCTTACTAAACGTGGCCTACATGTCAAATCCTCTGGTTATAAGGTGAGTGTACATTCTCATTCAGCTCCAGGTTCCCAAAACTACAGTGGATCATTACATTCAGAACTATGCTGCCTTTACTCGCAGCAGATCTCTGTTCTAGTTATGGGTTTATGTGTTTTCTTTATCCACTGAGTTAAACTCATCAGGTAATCATTCGATCCATCTTAACTCAGGTGACTCAGGAGTGACAGGAAAAACCATACATTAGGACATTCATTCGTTCATTCATTTTCTGAAGCGCTTAATCCTAATTAGGGTCGCAGGGAGGCTGGCACCCATCTCAGTTGACTCTGGATAAGGGCGGGGTACAACCTAGACAGCTTACCAGACCATCACAGGGCATAAATGCTCTCAAAACATCAATTCAATCTTGGTAGTAGAGCATGAAAAAATGACACCTCATTCATTAAGGAATTAGGAAGTTCTGGGAATTTTTTTTTTATCTGAACAATTAGACCCGGTGGTAGGGTTCTGGCTTACTGATCCGAAGGTCGGGGGTTTGAGCCCCACTATCACTGAGTTGTCCCTGCTGTCCCCCCAGTGCAGCTAACTGGGTTGTCAGAGGCCAACCATGTCTCTCACTGTCTGTGGTGAGAGGCGTGTAAAAGAACCATTGCTGACTTTCGTAAAGAGTAGGCCATTGTGTTGCCGTCAGTGTGTTTCTGCCCTGCGATGGCCTGGCGAGCTGTCCAGGGTGCACTCTGCCCTCATTCAAAGTCGGTTGAGCTGGGCGCCAGCCTCCTCACGACCCTAGTTAGGATTAAGTGGATCAGAAAATGAATGAATGAATGAATGAATGAATGTACTTAAGTCAAAAAACCCTTCTGTCTCAAAATTTAGATTCCAATTGCCATAACTTTATTACCTTCATCTAACATACACTAAGCTACATTATGAATAAATAAGAGTATTTATTTTCTTCAGATAAAAGGAACAGGTACATTAATGAATTAATTATCTACTAGTCACTGTCGGTGCAGTAATCATCTACTCCATTGACACTTTTACACAACCAGACAATGGGCATGCAACCACCACTTTCCACAATTTTACATTTACATTTACAGCATTTAGCAGACGCTCTTATCCAGAGCGACTTACAGAAGTGCTTTAAAGTCATTATCAGTGAATATATTCTCATACTGGTTCACTAGGACATAGACTAAGTATACTATCAGTCAAAACCCAGTGGGGAAGTGTTGTGTGTTTTCAAGTACAAAGTACATTTTAGGCACAAATAAACAAATAAACAAAAGTAGGGGCGGCACGGTGCCACAGTGGTTAGCTCGCCCACCTCAAGGCAAGAAGGCCTGGGTTTGATTCACAGGCTTGGGCGTTTCTATGTGGAGTTTGCATTTTTTCTCCGTGTTTGTGTGGGTTTCCGCCAGGTACTCCGGTTTCCTCCCACAGTCCAAAAACATGCACAGTTGGCTGACTGACTGTTCCAAATTGCCCCTAGGTGTGAGTATGTGTGAATGGTTGTATGTGTGTAGGCCCTGCAATGGACTGGTGAGCTGTTCAGGGTGTACCCTGCCTTGGCCCAGAGTTGGCTGAGATAGGCACCAGCCTCCCCGCAACCCTAATTACCATTCAGCGGCTTGAAAATGAATGAATGAATGAATAAATAAACAAAAGTTTAAGATTTACTCTCTCACTCACTCATTTGCCAAAGCATTTAATCCTATTAGGGTCATGGGGAGGCTGGAGCCTTTCTCAACCAAACACTGGGTGAAGGTGGGGTACACCCTGAACAGCTCACCAGACCATCAGAATGCCAAGTTTAAGATTTAAAACTTTCGTACTCACCTGTGGTCGGAATCGGATGGCATTTGGTTGTGTTTGTTTCTTGGATAAATAGGCAGACTTCCACTTCAACAAATCAAAACATTCAAGCTGAACAGTGTGGCAGGTAGTGCGTACTACAATATCAATTCCTGTTTATCCAAGAAATATTGTACTAGAAGCGTGAAAAACATCAACTTCAACTTCCCTTCACAGAACCGCTGATCCTTCACCTGGAGACCACAGTAGTGAATGTTTATCACATACCATACATATAGATCTCCAGCCTCCCCGCGACCCTAATCAGGATTAAGCGGCTTAGAAAATGAATGAATGAATGTTGTTGTTTCTGTGATAACCGCTCAATCGCATGGTCTTGTATGACTAGACATTCGACAAATGTGAGACTAATAATGAAGGGATAAATTAAATTATTAACAAAGAAATACAGTAGGTAGAATTGTTGAGATGGTGACTCTTTCTGTCAGGAGTTGCTCGTTTAACATTTGTGGAAGGAGTCTCCAGTGTCAGTGCTTTATAACAGACAGTAAGATTTCCAACACTTTGTGCTCTCCTGTTTTTCAGTATCACAGGAAGCTGTGTTGTTTACTACTTAACTTTAAGTGAAGAAAACTGACAAACTGTTTGTACTATATATTTTATGGACATTTATTATTATTAAATGTTACTACAAGCAGATTTTAAAATGTTATAATGTGTAAAAAAAAAAAAAACAAAAAGAAAAGAAAAGAGGACTTGTTCTTATAGGAGAATAACTTTAGGGTTGTAACATTAACTCTACTTCATGTTATTTCATAGCACACCACACTGATGTTGATTAAAAAATGTTACTCTTAATCCTGACGTCGGACGCTGGATTGCTATTAACTATTCAATCTATGGCAGTATGGTGACTCAGTGGTTAGCACTGTCAGCTCACTGCAATAGATTTTTAGGTTCGAATCTCAGGCAAGGGCCTTTCTGTGTGAAGTTTGCATAATCTCCCTGTGCTCTCATGGTTTCCTCTGGGTGCTCCATTTTTTCCCGACAGTCTAAAGAGGACATTCAGGTCATCTGGCTACTCTAAATTGGCCTCAGGTGTGAATATAAGTATGAATGGTTGTTTGTGTCTGTGCTAACCCTGCAAAAGACTGGTAACCTTTTCAGGGTGTACCTCGCCACTTGCCTGAAGTCAGCTGGGATTGGCTCCAGTTTCCCCCATAGCCCTGATGGATAGGTGGTGTAGGTAATATATGGATGGAATTTTAATCATTAAACCAGATTGTGTGGTCAAAAAACAACAAATATGTAAAATCTTCTCAGACACTCATCTTTTGTTCTCAGTTTTAGTATAATTATTTATTATACTAACTGTGGTCCTTATTTAACTTCGTGTCAGGTAATACATGTTACTGGCCGGATTCGGTGCAGGCCAGCCCTGGTCCCAGGCTCTTCACGTTCACTCCATCGGCCGATGGGATTGGTTGCCCTTGCTCACACACTCCCGCCCTCCACTCTTAATGAGGTGCGCATGGAGAGTAATATGTTTGTGTTTCGGGTCAACATGGATCTCCAGATCACCTACTGTGAGAACAGGTAATGTAACAGGTAATGTCTTTGCTCTAAATGGCTGGGAAATTTTATATTACATTTATAGTTAGATATTATACATTTAAAGTGGGTGGCATGGTGGCGTAGTGATTAGCATGTCCGCCTCACAGAAAGAAGGTCCTGGGTTTGTGTCCCAGGCTTGGCAAGGGCATTACTAAGTGGAGTTTACATGTTCTCCCCGTGCTAGTGTGAGTTTCCACCAGGTTCTTAGGTCTCCCACAGTCCAACAACATGCACATTAGGCTAACTGGCTGTTCCAAATTTCCCTTGGGTATGAGTGTGAATGGTTTTGGGTATGTTGGCCCAGCAATGGACTAGCGAGCTGTTCGTGTACCCCGCCTTTGCCCAGAATTATGATTCACGGAACTTTAACCCTGATATTTGCAAAATTGACAATTTTTAAACAATAAATCTTCCTCCTTAAATAATAAATCTTAATAAAAATGAAATTTTAATTAACTTATAATTCAGTGTATTATAT
Source organism: Neosilurus mollespiculum (assembly GCA_030014195.1). NCBI lineage: Eukaryota > Metazoa > Chordata > Actinopteri > Siluriformes > Plotosidae > Neosilurus > Neosilurus mollespiculum. The sequence continues at coordinate 11,215,393 of JAQMYF010000013.1, read as the reverse complement.
TACAAAATACACATAGAATCTTTAGTAACATATTAACTGGTAAACCACAGATTCCTTTATATTTATGTATTGGAGCCATAAGAGCACCTACAAAACCAAAACCAGTTACTTTGAGTTAAGAAGAGTTAAACACACTGCGTCACATTAATAACATTGAATGTTTTTTTTTCATTTTTTTATTTAAGTCGGTGTTGGCTCAGCGGTTAAGGCTTTAACTCACTAATTAGGAGGCCTGGGTTCAAGTCTCTAAACTGCTACTGTTGCACCCTTGAGCAATGCTGAGGGTCCATCTATCATGGCGTGGCATTACAATCACATATGTGATTTAATAAAGGTTATTAGAGGCATGGTGGCTCAGTAGTTATCACTGTCACCTCACAATGACAAGAATTTGGGTTTGAATTTTGCGTGTGGGGTGGAACCGCGGTTTGCGGGTGATTTACAAAAGAGTGAATCATTTGCGTAAATGACAACAAGTGCAAACGTGTTGAAGACACGCCCATTTAAATGAGGGTTTTGCGTGTTTCATGTTTTGCACCATGGGGAGTTTGGAGCACAAAATGAAATTAAACCTTACAGAGTTAGAGGCGTTCGTAGATGAAGCCAATAAACACTTAAATGATCTACAGCAAAGAAATCTGACGATCACACAAAGGAACACTATATGGGAGAAAATCTGAAATCTGAAAAATTAAATGCTGTTGGTAAATTGATGCAGAGCCACGAAAGGGTCCAGAGGACATTGATCCGGAGTTGCAGCCCTTCAGACAATTGCACGGGAGATGCGCACAGTGTCATCGTTGGCACGGGCGGCCAGGCGCGACAGGCTAATATATTTTGTGACTGAAGCAATGTGTGTGTGTTATATGATTTTGAAGTACTTAACCTAATTCGACGTTAATGAGACTGAACATTTCGTTTGATAATATGTTTATATGAATTTAGAAAGTGATTTCAATCATCTTTTTTCAATAAATGTTGATTTGCTTAACGTTCCTCCAACAGCTCCAAAATGGCAAGGCTGGATAGGCGATATGTTTTAATGACTGCTTCCTCATTTACTCCAAAAAAGTTCACACGAGGGTGAAAAATGCGTCTCTGCGTCTTCTTTCATCATTTCAATGTCTCCTTCTTGCCACAATAACCGCAGCCTTGTGTGCGCAATTACGCATAAAACTGTTTGCACCTCCCTTTGAGACGTGTTAAATAAATCTAGAGATTTAGCTCTCTTTCTGATATCTGCAAAAAATAGTAGGGAGTAACATTATAAAACTATACTATATACTATATTATATACTAATTAAATGAAAAGATCTAAAATGTAAAATGTTTTAAGTTTTGCCTTTAAGGTACCATTAAAGATAAAGGTTGAATCATAAAAACAGGGTTTATTTTACATAAGAACATAAGGATGCTAAATACTATTAATTAACCATGGGTTCACACTGGGACCACGATGTCCACAATCACGAAGAACTCCATGATTTATGACCACGATTTGAGCAAGATATGGGTATAAAAATGAGGCAGGGTGCATCCAAGAGATGAAACTTGAAGAAATCATTCCAAGTTTCCAAGTTCATGAAGATCACATATGATGGAGCATCGAGGTCTATTACGTTGTACTACGATTCTCAAGTTCTATCATGATTGGTGTCAAATTGTAATAATCATGACAAAATATTGGACTGTCACCACCATCATCACGATTCCACCAAGTTCCCTCAAGATCCTCATGATTCGATCCCATGACACACACACACCCCTCCTCCCCAATACTCATCAAAATTCTCTAAAAATTATATCAAGATCAGAGTAAGATCTGTAGGTACTATAGATAGACAGCAGTACATTTTCATCATTTTTAAGGAAAATCTAAAAGTACAGACCCCCATTTATGTCTTGTATCTCTGGGGATTCCAGGAAACCATAGTTTTACTCAGAGAGTAGATAGTTTACTCAGTTGCTAGTTGGCTAAAGTTAAATTATTGTGTGCGTGGATCAAGTCTTTCTCCTTATGGCATGTGTTAATAATACAAATGGTGGCAAAATTAAATGAAAGACCAACATAAAGTGTCCTGGAGAGAGGTATTGTGCCACCACAAGTGATCAGTTGTCTTGGGATCTGGTCACTGTGAAGGCCCAAGCATAGACATTAAATGATTTATGTCATTATCAAACCATTAAGTGAACCTGTGTCCTCTGGATGAGGGTGAGGTCATCCTGTTCATCACTGCCTTCAGTAGAGAAAGGTTTCATCAAAGGATAAAGGTGATCAGTCAGTCAGAAGAACATTGTATCAGTTTGCAGGGACTTTAAAGGACGACGTGGGCCCAGAGCTTGTCAGCAAAATAAAATGGCCCACAATGGATCTTCACCCTTGTGTTTCTGCACTTATTTATTCCAGCTTTACCCTAATTTGCCAGCTATTTGTTTATGTTTAATGCAGGATCTCAGAATATATGGACCTGAGTCCAGCTGAGGTGGTGGGACACACCTGCTATCACTTTATCCATGTTGAAGATCTAGACACCATCCGGCAAAGCCACGAAGACTGTGAGCCTCTCTTTCTTTCTGTTCTTTTTTTCTCTGCTCCTTTTAGGTTTTATTTTTTATTTTTTGTACATTTTTCTGAATCTCAACAGCCTATAATTAGAAACTAATAAAAATACAGGAAAGGCAGAAAGCAAACACAAAGATCAATGAATGTCTTTGCAAGGTTCAGTGTGGGATTTAGCAGATGGGAAAGAAGATGAAGAAAGTACTGACAGTTTGATTATACAAAGGCCAGATGCTCTCAGTCTCACTTGTCATCCAAAGCAATCCATAAGAGAAGCAAGAAAGCAGAAAATGGTCAACAGTGTTTTTGTCTAGAGCGCCACCTAGCCATTCTGGGCTGCATGCAGCTTTCAATGAGGCGTCAGCCTTCTGTAATCCTGGTATGATTTTTGTATCCATACCCTTCTTGTTAATGTGCGTGTTTCATCAGTGCTCAGGAAGGGTCAAGTTGTGACGGGTTACTACCGGTGGCTGCAGAGGAGAGGCGGGTATTTGTGGGTTCAGTCGTGTGCCACAGTGTCTATCAACCACAAAGCACCCCATGAACGCAACGTCATCTGGGTCAACTACATACTCAGGTCAGCTCTCTAATGGTTGCAAGGGAGATTTTTGTCTGCCCTGCATCCATTTTATTTAAGGAGAGGGTCATTGATTGCCCTCTTATTCCATTCGTGTGTGTGTGCTTGAATGTGTAAAAAAAAATGCTAATGAGCTCAAACGACGACTACTCAGTACCTCTGTCTATGTGTGTGCCACAAACACTCACACATGCGTATAAAACAGACAATAACTAGAGGAGCAGGCTGAATTACAATGATAATTGGGCTGGCGATATATAATTACACCAAATGGATGTCAAGATTTTCTGGCTGAATGGTGTTTTAGTTAATTAACACTGTAATTATGAGAGCTAATTAACTTCTACAGCACCCTGTTGGAGCAGCACTCTTAACAAGGGCTTTAAGTGTGTTTCTGCATGAAAAGGAGGTGTGTGTACAGTGTGTATGAGAGACAGGTTGGGGGGAGTAACGTGATTTAATCTTCTCTGTCATTTGTGTATACTGTGGAGAAAAATACATGTTGTCTATTAATTGCTTGTGGCCCTAATGGGTCGTTTAAGCATATTTAATCGAGTAGGAGCAAAAACGGCAGCTGTGATGTAGCCCGACGTTCATGTGTAAAGCAATAATAAATCAAAGTTCTCCAAATATTCAGTTTGTCTAAATATAATCCTTCTTTTTTTGTTCCTTCCTTCCCAGTCGGACAGAAATGCCTGACATGCCACTGGATTTACTACAACTCCCAGAAACCCTGAAAGCTGAGCGTCTTCGGGCAACCTCTTCCACTAGTGATATCTCTCCAAAGGCACATGGTATGCCATGTCATTACAGATAAAGGCATTTGAATGAACTCCTAATTTTAAATGTAAAAAAAAGTTCAAAAATCATATAATTTTTTTAATTAATAATAGAATCAATAATTAGTACTTCTGTGGATTTTTAGGTCAGGTTAGTAGTTGCCAGTTTTTATACAATCGATTAATTATTGCTTGCTTACCCTTACATATAAGGTGTTTAACATTGCTCGGATAAAAGGCCTCCATGACCTTGAAATTATATGCTTTTATCTGTTATGAAAAAGTTTTGGCCATTAAAAATATATGATGTTAGAACAGATACAGCTTTTCAAATTATCATTATAATTTTTATCTATCTATCTATCTATCTATCTATCTATCTATCTATCTATCTATCTATTTTACATATTTTCAGCATTTATAAAATAAATTTTATTATTTCAATAACATATATACAGCTAGATAAGTGAATAAACAGCCCTCATTACAGAGTTTAACCCATTAACCATTTAATGACATTATATATTAATAAGATCATCATTCATTTCAGTTTGTAAGCCACTTAATCTTAGTTAGGGTCGCGTGGAGGCTGGCGCCTGTCTCAGATGACTCTGGGCGAAAGCAGGGTACACCCTCAACAGTTCGCCAGGCCATCGCAGGGCAACACACATACAGAGTATTAAGTATTATTAGTATACAGACATAAGTAAATAAACACCCAAAATTTCCAAATGAATATTTGCTGATTGAAGAAGAGGCTTGCGTTTTGCTGCTCGGCCATAATAGCCCATTTGATGAAGGCGTCTTTCTGATGGTCCAGGTTGGCCTGATCACGGATCCGTAGTGGTCTTACCTTCACCATTGATTTTTTTACAGTTGACAGAGAAATATTCAAATTCTTGGCTATTTGTTGCTGGCTGATGCCACAACTCTGACTGACCCATCAGTCTTGAGCTATTATGGCCAAGCACTGGTGGGGGAGCCGGTTTAGACGCAGACCATCCGTCCATGCGGCAGGTTGTACTGGGTTACAATGCTACCAGTATTTAACCCTGACCTGAAAATAATGATGATTAGACACTTAACAAAATGAAGATAAATCAGAAACCAAGTACTATTCAAGTAATTTCATGTAATATTGGATCATATTGCGAATAAATACACAAACAACAATATATAGTGATAACAAAAATAAGTCATTTTTTTTGAGGAAAAAAAAGTTAATATTTATTGTGTCCACCCTTTACTTTGGTTACAGCATTTAAGCTTTCAAGCATAGTGTTCACATATTTTTTAATTTCTTCACTCGGTAAACCATTTAATATGGTTTGAATTTCATTCATGCAAGGCAAAAGTAAAAAAAAATAAATAAATTTGCGACACCTTTCAATTTTTTTCAAAGTGTTTTTATTTATTATACCATACTTCTACTTCAGTATACTTGTCGGAATGATTTTTTTGGATCTCATTGCCTACAATAGCATTGTTCAATACATTTTCACCAAAAAATTATAGAGAAGTAATTTTTTACTTCTTTTTATTAGGAGCTTTTTTTTTTTTTTTTTTTTAGATAAAAGTGGTGGTGTATAATCTTCACTGCACACTACTGTATGTGTGTGTGTATATGTGTCTCTCTCTCTCTCTCTCTATATATATATATATATATATATATATATTACAGTATTGTTTCTAGCAACCAGCTATGCCACAAAACATAGTGAGCAATAGAGTTGTCTGATTTTAGAAGAGTATTGTGCATCAGTCTGAAGGTGGACTAACTAGCATCAAATTGCGTAAAACATCGGGATTCCTCTTGCCACAGTCAACAAAGTGATTGTGTGTGCATCTATGTAAAAATATTTTTAAAATGATGATGTCTATTTACTTCTGATTTATCACTGTATATCTGTAATATGTACTTAACCTTATTATATTATTAACTTATTTTAGAATTTTTATTAAAAACATAATGAGAATATATCTACTAAACCAGCTTAGGCCTAAAAGTATTTGCATATGCACAAGTAACAGCTGAGTGCAAAAGTTTCATCCTCCATGGTTTCTGATCGGAAAAAACTATTTCACAAGTTTACAGACAGAAACATAGAATACTAGTAATATTAATGAGTGTTGGATGTCTGTTGTGTGAGTGTGAATAATTGCATGTGTGTTGGCCCTTTGATGATCTGGCGAGCTGTTTAGGGTGTATCCTGCCCAGTGTCAGCTGAGATAGGCTCCAGCTTCACTACAGCTCTGGTAGGATTAAGCGGTTTGGCAAATTAATGAGTGAGTGAATGAAGATAGAAAATGTACAGTGAAGGATTGAGTAGTTCAATGTTGTCAGGGCATACACACAGTTTTTCTTCATCTTATTTTTTTCTCTCCTAAGTCCAGGTATTATTACTGAAACCAGTACATACTTTTGTACTTAAGAGCAATTTCAATAAACACTGTAATTTGCTATTTTTATTCTGCTTTACAGGCCCAAATGGTGCCCAGTCAAGGAAGGGCGGACTTGGACACAATGAGTCCAAAGGCAGAGACCCCTACACCCACCCTACTGGTAATCAATCAGATAACAGGAGGAAGAGGCCTCATCACTCCAGCCCTGAAAACACACCTCCACAAACAAGGAGACGACTGGAGGTGTTCCGGAATAGAGAGGACAGCCTCTCGGGATCCTCAGATTCAGCCAGTGACAGTGAAGTGGAAGAAGAGGAAGATGAGGACAAGGAGGAGGAATGGGGGCACAATGGCAACAGCAAGGGACTGAAGACTGATGCAGGAGCTTCGAAGAAGAACAGTGAGATGGGGAAAGTGCGTAATGGCCGTGCTGTAATTCAACAGCTGAAGAGCGTGGTGACTAGCACTGCTAGCTCTAACATTAAAACTGAGCAGGAGATGTTAAGTGCTGGTGTTTGTTCAGCCACTGGAGGGCGATGGAGCAGCACTCAGTCTGCCAGGGGTATAAATGGCAGCAGCCCCCCATCCCATGATTCTGAGTCAGTAACCACAGAAGCTCCAGCTAAGGGTCTTTTCAGCCCGCCCTCTCCCATCTCAGCTTCACCCCTGCCTCGGGAAGATCGTTCCCTCCTCGGAGGCCGCACGCCTGATTATGAGCTTCTTCAGAGACTCGCTGCAGGCGGAGCAGCCGGGCGTGTACTGTTCCACCCACTTGCTCTCGGCCCTCCAGGGCCTCAGAGCCTTTATGCTCCAAGCACCATCCGCTACGCACCTCCAGAGCTGCCCACTGCCCATGCTGAGGCGCCACGCCTCGACCACACGCCCAAATCGCCCACTTTCTTTCCACACCTGCAGAGAATCGCTGCTCTACCACCCTTCAGTGGCTTCTCTCCTTCAGAGCCTCCCTTTGCTCCATCCCTTCCCTTCTGCATGAATGGACTAAGAGGGGCAGCTGGAACAGATGAGGACTAAGGGGGAAAAAAAGAGACTGTACATAAGAGAGAGGAGAAAGCGATAGGTAGCACAACACTTGGGGGAGGAAAGTACTGAAGGAAATGAGAGGGAAGGGGTGCAGGTTTGTCATCCAGTCTTCCCAGCATCCTTTCCAGGTAGCTCATGCGTTTGCACAGGTCTTCCTCTCTCTGGATATGCAGGAAAAGCCATACTGTACAAATGGAGATCATCATATATACAGACAAGTTCATATAAAACTCCAGAAGGGAATATTTACATGAATTAAAATAAAATTGACCTTTGAGTACAAAGGCATATCAGGATATTGAGGATGGGGAAGAAGAAAAAAATCCTAGGCTGAAATAAAACAAAGCACAGTCCCTTCGTGGAGTAATCACGACTAAGCCTCTTTTACAGATTCAAACACTGGTATTTTTTTTTTCTATAAAACATGCAGTATTACTCTCTTATTCTCATAAGCATACAGAAAATTAATAACTTCAGACAGTCAACCATATTTAAAATGTTTCGTATTTAAAGACTGCGTCCATGCAAGGCTCCAAAGCCCTATACATCTATTGTGAAGAAATTTACTCTCATGAACTTTAACTAACCTCTTATATGGATTTAGGTTCAGTTGTGCAGGAGGGTAAAAACACTGTCTTTCATCATCATCCATCATCTCCAAGCACTTACGTTCAAGCGCCTGGCTTTGAATATATAGCACTTCATTAATGACCACACTTTCCATTTTTCTCTAGTGTAAGAAAAAAAAAGAAGTTGATCAGGCTGTGGTCAATAAAAAAAGAACATTTTATATCAAACTAAAAAGAAAAATTCAAAGGACATTAAGATGTGATCACTGAAAAGGGAACATACCCAAGTGGTCCTTCCAGTCAAAACATTCAGATGAAGACATACCACACTGTTCAACTGATATTTTGTGTGCGGATTCTTTGTCAACAAAAATGGTTTACATGAAAAAGCCTACCATTTTTTTATGTGTCTGTGCCAAAAGAATCGTTTTAAATTTGTAAATGGCCATAGGTTTTCACTCTAAAGCATAAGCCTTTTTTTGTGTTTTACTTATTAGTGCACATATGTTGTAAGTCAGTGAATCACTGATTAAAAAAGTGAGTAACTGAATCAGTGAGTCAGTGAATCACATTGAAAAAGGGAGTGAATCAGTGAGCAAATGAGTGAATGGATTACTGAGTATGAGTCAATAAATGAGTGAGTGAATGAATCAGTGAGTGCATGAATCAATAAGTGAGTGAATCAGTGAATCACTGATTGAAAAACTGAGTGCATGTGTCAGTGACTGAGTGACTGAATAAGTGAGTCAGTGAATCACTCATCAAAAGAGCAAGTGAATCAGCGAGTCAGTGAGTTAGTCAATGGAAGACAGTGGGTGAATGAATGAATCAGTGCGTCAATGAATGATTGAGTGATTCAGTGAATCACTGATTGGAAACCTGAGTGCATTGGTCAGTGACAATTAGTGACTGAATAAGTGAGTCAGTGAATCACTCATCGAAAGAGCGAGTAAGTCAGTGAGTCATTAAGTTAGTTCTTCAATGAAAAAGTGAGTGAATGAATGAATCAGTGAGTGTCAGTGACAATGAGTGACTGAATTAGTGTCAGTGAGTGAGGGAGTAATTCAGTGAGTGAATCAGTGATTCAATGTTTGAAAAAAATGAATGCATGAGTCAGGGAGAGTGAGTGAGTGAATCAGTGCTTGTGTGTGTGTGTGTGTGTGTGTGTGTGTCTGTAACACGAAGGACACGTCTGTGTTCTATGTTTCATGAGATTGTGGTCTCTAACTTTTTCCATCACTGTGAATCTAACCTTTTTATGTTGAAATGTTTGTGAAAACACAATGGTATCAACATTAAATGAAAATCTGTAAAGATTATTATACAATTAATGATAATACAGATGACAGATAATAAACTCTATTCCTGTAGTGGAGTGTTTTTTTTCCCCCTCCTTTTTATGTCTGAAGTCTTTCAGGTGTTCGTTTATATAAGAATAAAGTCCAACTGTACTAAATGCGGCTGTTCCAAATTGCCCTTAGGAGTGAGTGTGAATGGTTTCGTGTGTGTGTGTGTGCGTGTGTGTGTGTGTGTGTGTGTGTGTGTGGTGTTGGCCCTTTGATGGTCTGAAGAGCTGTTCAGGATATACCCCCTCTTCAGCCAGTTTTGACTGAGATAGGCTCCAGCTTCCCAGTGACCCTAGTAGGACTAAGCGGTTTTGCAAATAAGAGACTATGAGAGAGTGTATTGATTTTTTATTAATTTATATATTTTGTAGAGCTGAGCTGAAATCTGTAAAGATTTTGACCAAAAATGCTCCTTACACCTTAATTATTAGCAAGAAAGAAAAAAGAAAGATCAATGAGCTAAGCTGCTCAAGCAGGAACACAAACCAATCATTTTAAACACACTTTATTATACTAGTATTTTTTTGTATACTCGTGATTTTTTTAATCATGTGACGTTATTAAGATGCACAAATTAACACTATGTTTATTAGGCCATGCAAATTAAAATTGGTCCATATTGTTTTCCTCTACAGAGATTAAAAATCACACAAATAACACAGTACCAAGATCACAGGATCGTCTCACAGGACTGACGCCCCTTAAAGTTCATCATGATTAATTTGATGTGCCACCAATTAAACAATAAGAGATGCATGTACTGCTTTGTCATCCTGCATCTCCATCTCTTGATGGAGTTGACTTTTCAGCACTGTTATTTTTATTCCAGATTTGTCTGATTATGACTTTAGTTGAAAAAGGTAACCTCTTCTTTTTTTTTTGGTTGGAAGGTAAATTCTACAGCTGCAACACGTGCAGACCGGTAACAAATCGAAGATAAGGCCGGAATAAACGAGAGCAGGGTTCAGATGCTTTAGGGGCATTTATTTTGCTGCCATGGTTTGTATGAGGGGGGTCACTACAAATCAATCGAACATTCTTCTGACTGATCGTCATTCTCCTATTTATCATGATGGAAGAGGTCTGTCCCAATCCACAATCCAATTCTGCCCCAATCCCCAGGGGATGAAGAATCATTGCATTTCAGTGAGTAGGAAAAGTATAAGGACATGAAAAATTAAGTACTTCCCATGCAAAACTCTGCTTTTTCCCCAAAAAAATTTTCAACAAAGGAACTTTGATCCAGCTCCTACAGATAATGGTGATATACTCCAGCAAATCACATATACAAATGTAAGTAAAGAAAAAACAGATCAGTCACATGGGAACAGTAAGTACACCCTTACATTTATCACACCTTCAAGTCTGTGACATTAGAATTAGGTATTCTAGACGAGGTGCCATTGATTGGAACCTCCTGTAGGTGTAGGTGGATGTGCAACTGCCTTAGTTAAATCTGATATCAAGGGTCTGGTGCTCTTTTTGTCACTGAGGTGTATGATGGCATAATGTCAAGACAAAAGCAGCTTTGAAATCATTAATCCAGCTGTGAATTCTGTATTTTATGCAAGAGTGATTGAAGATAATTTAAAGTCAACTACCCGAAAGTTGAATTGTAGGTGGACCTTTCAACAGGATAATAATCCTAAGTACATGAGAAAATCCACTAAGAAACAGCTTAGAAAAAAGAAATCCAGTTAAGGAACGGCTGAGTCAAAACCCAGATTTGAACTCAACTTAGATTTTGCAACTGAAGCCATTTTGCAAGCAAGAGTGATCAAATATTCCAACATGCGGATGTCAGAAACTTGTTGACAAAAATGCAAAACACCTACAAGAGGTTATTTCTGCTGATGGGGGCAAGCTTCTGATTCCAAGGGTGCACTTGCTTTATCCACAGAAAAATATTACACCCATTGATTTTTTTTTTTTAATAAATGACTGCAAAAGCAAATTTTACTTGAAATTTAGTTTCTTACATCTATCTCTAGGTACTAGATTAAACAGGGTGCACTGTTTACATGTATAAATGGTAAATAAATAAATAAATAAATAAATAAATAAATAAATAAATAGGGGGGGGGGACAAGATCACCAGTTTCCCAGGGATGTACTGATTTTTCTACATGCCTGTAAAATTTAATCTAAGGCCTTTATAGTCACCAGATCTCACCCTAACTGAACACCAATATGAGATATTGGAGTGATGTGTTATACCACTCTTCACTTCCTACACCAAAACATAAACTTTACATCCATTCATTCGATGAACCGTTTAATCCTATTAGTCATCTCTGAGTGAAGGCGGGGTACACCCTGTGCCGCTTGCCAGTCCATTGCAGGGCTAACACACGCATACAATCATTCACACTCACACCTAGGGGCAAATGGGAACAACCAATTAGCATAAAGCGCATGTCTTTGGACTATGAGAGGAAACCAGAGTACCTGGAGGAAACACGCAAGAACGGGGAAAACATGCAAACTTCACACAGAAACCCGAGCCAAGCTGGGGACTCAAACCCAGGACCTTCTTGCTGTGAGGCAGGTGTTTTAAACGATACGCCACCATGCCGCTCAAACAACAAATTGGGAAAATATAGTTTGTTTTTTCTACATTTGTGAAATGTCACGCCTAATCAGAAGATATATCCAGATTGTACACATGAGCTTCGTTTAGAAATACTACCAAGTGAAGTGTTTTACTACAGCATATCTTATTACTATTACCGACTGCTTTATAAATGGCTTTAGATGAGAATTTTAAATAAACAGGTTTCTGTTCTTGACTCGTTACAAGAAAAAAGCAAGACACTACAACCAAAACTGACAACCTATTAGTTAATTAAATGTCGCCTGAGTGAAGTGATAATATATCTCCAGTCATACAGCTCTAGTGTCATTTCATCATCCTGTTTATGAGTACAGCGATCTGAACAGCACTAGTAGTAATCTGCATATAGATTTATAACTCCCAGCTTTGAAGCTTGCTGGGTTAGAAGCTCGCTGTCAAAGTAACGGGCCGCGGGGTCGAGACAAAAGGCGGACAGAGTGATTGAAACGCGAGGCGTGCGAGTTATGGCAGCACTGTTGTGTTGTTTCAAGGAACCCTAGGGAGGGGCTATGACATTGAAGACGGGTTAAGTCCTGTTTTACATTCAAGTGGCAGGCCCCAGTTCATTAGTGTGAGGATCATTCCCTCCTGACGACTAAAGGAATTGCATACTAAAGAAGTAGAGTTGTTGGGTAGAAAAGCCGAATGACGTGTCTAAGTGTGTGTGCACGAACGCACACACACACGCATGTATGCAATAGCCAGTATCAGTGAATTCCATTAAAAACATTCTTTCTGTGACAATACACAATTGTCTTAATCAGTAAAGTAAAGATGTCTTTGCTTGTCTTCATTTTGTCCTTTCAAAGTTTCAAAATAAACCTTAATTTCTCTCTTCAGGAGATGTTCGGGTTTTACCAAGCCCCAGCTGCACACCCTCATCTCTTATAAACTCTGGTCAGGTACAGCTGGGAGTGTGAGGTCTGGCCAGAGCGCGTGTTTGGGTGCTTTGCCCTTTAGCTGTGTGGAGGCCCCTGCAGACACTCTGCATGTCAAACAGAGCTGCGCAGTCAGATGCAGCCAAGGGAGGGGTAGAAAGAGAGTGGAGATATAAGAAAGACAAGGCTGCGGACCCAGTGCTGCACTGAGACACTCCCAGAATCAGTAACGAACCAAATGCGCCAAAAGCAAGAAGGGCGACTTACAGGAGTTTTCTAAAATGAACAAGAGGCAAGAGGTGCAGAGGACTGAGATGTTGCTAACACGCTTCATTGATGCCTGGTAAGTCGAACTGAAGGTAGAGCAATGCTACAGATCATGGTGTGATAAGGTTCAGAAGATGCCCACACTGCACCTTGGTGGTGAGGCTTGAAGCTTGGTCTTTTGCCAAAAAAAGTTGGGTTTCATTACTTTCCCCCAGAGGAGGATACAAAAATTTAAATGGTTATCAAATGTTGATAAAGCTACACTAATATGTGACAATCACCTCGGGATATCTAGGGGCAGTTTCAAGGAGAAAAGGAACCCCGAATTTGTGAAAGGCCAAGCGCAATCTTTACAGCTTTAAGCATCTACAAGGATTTCTCTCATACTAATTATCTGTCATTTCCACTTTAACAAGTCATCAGAAATGATGAGACAATCACACTTGCGTTGTTCACTCAATAGTCCCATTTATGTACATATTCATAGCCTCATTATGTACAGCAAATAGCACTGAAGGTCATGCATCATCAGTTTGTAATCCCATGATAACCTCACACAAAAAAACCCACAATGAATGTCATTTGCCAAACCAGTTTCAAAAACAAGAGCTGATTTTTTCCATTCTGCAGTGAATGAACTGTTCCACAAAAAAGTCACACAAAGCTTTCATTAGTGATCAATGATGGACCATAAAGTCTACTGAGTGCTTTATAGACTTGGACTATAAATACAGTCCCATTTCAGAAACAATAAGATAACAGATTGGATTTAAGCACACAAATAATCCTCAAGCATACCGTCTCTGACACTGAGGTCAATCTTCCTGTAGTGATTTTGACAAACGACAAATCTTACAAAGTTCCCCTTGAGATGTATTGAAATTCTACTGGGAGTGTTTACACTACTTGCAGTATTTGATATTATTTGTGATCAGTCAGGCAGCATGGTGTCATAGTGGCTAGTACGTTCACTTCACATCAAGAAGGTCCTGTGTTCAAGTCCTGGGGAGTTTGCACGTTCTCCCCATGCTTGCGTAGGTTTCCTCCGGGTACTCCGGCTTCCGCCCACAGTCCAAAGACATGCACAGTAGGCTAACTGGCTGTTCCAAATTGCTCCTAGGTATAAGTGTGAATGGTTGTATGCATGCTGGCCCTACAATGGTCTGGCGAGCTGTTCACAGCTGTACCCCGCCTTTGTCCACAGTCAGCTGAGATAGGCACCAGCCTCCCCGTGACCCTAACAGGATTAAGCTGTTCAGAACTAGGAATTGTACAAATAATGTCAAGATAACTACAATGCCCAAGTTAAATATTTATATGAATATACTGAGTAAGTTTAAAATGACTGAATTGGCATGAATTTGTTGCATCCAAACCACACAACTGAACAAATGCGAATGTGAATTTATAAAGAATTCAGAAATGATCACTCAAGTTTTATGAGCAGCAGACAGCATCAATTTATAGGAAAAAATGTTTCTGTGATGTAACACCATCTGTACAACATCCACAACAGAGCATTAAGTATCTCTCAGGAGAAAGCCTACACCTGAGGATACAGAATATCTACACAAGGTCTGCAGTCAGTGTTACCAGGGAAAAAAGACTCAAAGCCCTACTGCCCTTCCAGCAGTGAGGTAATAAAGCTAGGAACAAAATGTGCCCATAATTAGTCTAGATTGACTATAAAAGAAAGAGGTACAACATTGTGCTAATGTATTATATAAAGATTGAGTCGAGACCCGTACTCATAAAAGACCAACAAAAGGTCCAACCACTATGTTTTGTCAGAGCAGGCCGTGTCACATCCATTAATATACAGCTAACTGAATTCAATCAATTCAGCTCAGAGGAATTAAATTAACTACGAAAAAATGTGAACACGTTAGTGAACGTCACATATGAGGTCAACATCACCTGAAAATAGCGGCTTCAACATCACAATGAAAACTTCAGTTAAAACTACAGAGTTCTGGAATGAATCAGAACAGCGTTTTCCCCCCATTTCTCTCCGTCTGTGTTGTGTAAAGTGACATTTTTATTCATTCAAAATATTTTCTGTCATCAACTCATTAATGGCATTCTCCTATGAGCCAACGTATTCCATCATTGACATTAGATAAGTTGAATCTCATGCGTCAACATCCCTCAAATCTCCTCTTAGAGAAAACTAGAGAGAAAATGGCTGCCTGGTTTCAAAACTTGAGGTTTGTTCCTCAAAACAAACTGATCAAGTCACTGTAATTTGGGGAGGAAAAAACTCTAATTCTTGAAAAAAAAAAATTAAAATGTCCTTACTATCGAATACTTTGATCCCATATTTTGTTGTTTCTCCTGGAATTTTGTTTGACTGAATCAGAATTGGAATAGCATGCTAACTCATTAGCGGCACATCTGGCTGACTATGAAGCGCTTTCCTCCGGACACCCCCCCATCAGGCCATACTGCACTGACAGCTCCCTCACCACTGTAATGTGACTGTCTGCTTTAAAAATAATTTGAATTAATAATAAAAACAATTCTTATTGAATTCTGCTTTCACATGATATGGAGAATGATTCAGATCTCGCAGGACATTATCAGCCTTAGCATACAATCGATTAATTCTCAATCAAATAATTTTCCATATTATACTTCACCTCATTAAATAATTCTTAATTAGTATATATTACATGGACATGGTGTGATCTGATTAGCTGACTTTCTCTGGATTTAAAAAACTAAACAAAACAATGTTCCACGTGGAGAAATGATGGACACTCAGTTTGGCACGGTCAGCGGGCAGCGTCATCATTGCCGGCTTTTAAAAAGGAAAAGCAAAGCTTCTCATTTTACTAATTCTGAATGAGTAGGCTATAAATAGACGCTGTTAGATACACAGCACTTACTGTGCAGAGCTCTCCTGACCTGCCTCTGTTATAATATGTGCAACTATAAAAATCTTTTTTTGCTTTTCTTTATGTTTCCATGTAGTACATACTAAAACTCTTAAGAGAGTTAAAGAGAAGCCATCATACAGCTCGGAGCTGATGCATCTGTCATTATTTTAAAAATGCAAACAAACCATAAAACTTCCATCTTAGTGTGCCTTTTTTGCTTACAGTATGTTCCTGTGTAATATCCTCTCAATGTTTCACCGCAGGCTCAGTGAATGTCGCTGAATCAATATTCCATTTCAGCTATATCCACCTTGTCTTTGGAGCATAGCTGTTAATTATACGAACTTAATTAAATACAACTAACAGTTCAGAACAAAAAATCTGCATAAAAAATACATTTGAATAAAAATCAAGATGTGTGTGTATATGCACATGTAAAACTGTAGATATCCCAAACACTGTTGAATACAGCAAATCACTGTTGAAGATTCAATTCCAATTCCACTGAAAATGACCCAACATTAATAACCTACCCTACTCATGGAAACCCAACATTACTTTCACAGTGTAAAAAAATTCTATGTTTACAATAAGAAATGAGTTCTCACCATCATCCACATCTGTCACCTGAGGTAAAACTCACTCAATTGTGGCTTTTTATATGTGAGCTTCATCATAATTTTTTCACTCGACTGATCTCTTCATGCTAACATCTGCGGGGATTGTAGAAATTATTCCTGATGAATCCAGTCAGTAGTGTTCTCTAGAATAAATTCCTTCTTACTGCGTTAAAGTGCTGCTCTCATTTGATGTAGGTACAAGAGCATCGTAGATATACTGAGAGCTGGTATCTAATCACAATGTAAGACTAAGATCAAACTTGTTCCTTTTATGTATCATACAACTTATATTGTAGTATTCACTGTGTCAGAAAATAGCACAGAGTTAGCAAGGTTTTAGACTTCATACGACATTTATTCAAAATGACTGCATTTACCATCAGGTTGTTAAACTGCCTCTGTACCTGATGCAATAAAGAAATTCACAATTAAAACCTCTCAACATCACTTTTGGGTATTTTATTTTTTCCTTAAATGAGATAAGTCAAAATATATTACTCCAAAACACAGCTGGAAAATTATTTATTCCGAACAGGATATTGTTTCATTCAAAGCCATTGACTAACAATAGAAACTCTAGCAGGCAGTCATTACAACTACTTTGCAACTACACTCTTGGGGGTAAACGGTCCCTAAAGGTTTTTGGACGATTACTACAGAGAACACTCTCTGAAAGGGAAACACTCTGTATTAATCTACAGCCATGGAAAAATTAAGAGACCACTTTTAATGGATATTCCCATTATGAATGGTCTCCTAATTTTTTCCATGGCTGTATATAAAATGTGAGAGTTGAAAAACCTTCAGTGGTCTAGATTAAGCCTTTTTTAAAAGTAAAGGCCCACCAATGCTTACTTCTTATAAGTAAATCCCTTCTTATAAACACCGATCAGCCATAACATTAAACATATTACGACCACTGCCTGGTGAAGTGAATAACACAGATTACCTTGTTACATCAGCACCTGCCAAACAGACAGTTCTCAAATTTGATGTGTTGGAAGCAGGAAAAATGAGCAAGCATAAGGATCTGAGTGACTGTGACAAGGGCCACATTGTGATGGTTGAACGACTAGGTCTATAAATCTCCAAATGGCAGGTATTGTGGGGTGTTCCTGATATTCAGTGGTAAGTACCTATCAAAGGTGGGCCAAGAAAGGAGAACAAGTGAACTGTTAAGAGTGTCATGGGTGCCCAAGGCTCACTGGTGCGCATGGGAAGCAAAGGCTAATACGTCTGGTCTGATCCCACAAAAGAGCAACTGTAGCACAAACTGCTGAAACTGTTCATGCTGGCTATGACAAAAAAGTGTCACTACATATGATGCATTACAGCTTGCCGTGTATAGGGCTGCCTAGCCACAGACCAGTCAGGTGGTGCTAATGTTATGGCTGATCAGTGAACCTGCTGCTGATTTATTTACTCGATCATTGATTCTAGCACTGCAAGAAATATATATAAATATATGCAACAAATATATAACGCTTTATATTCCGAATAAAAGACACCAATTTCTTGCATCTCAAGTTTTTTTTTCAAGGTGCTGCCTGTAATTGTCAGTGTCATTTCTCCACACATTAACAGGCAATTTATGTATCTGGTTAGTTTCTTTACTTTGGGTTCTGCCTATAATTTTCCAGCTAGAATTTCAGCCCTGTGTCTTGACAGAGGTGCCATCAGCTGTGCACCTCTTACTTAAAACGCAATTTAAAAAAACAACTGTTTGAGCAGCTTTCTCGCTTCCTGCTCTCTTATCCCACCTGCCCTTTTCAGTTTTTCCTGCAACTGCAATACCTAATGCAGACAGAAGAGGGCTCTAAAGATGACTACCCGCTCCTTTATGGCAGAGAACCTCTCATCCATCACCTGCTGAAAACTGAGGCCTTTTTTAAAACCGCAACTGCCTTAAAAACTGGAAGCACACTGGAAGCGAAATGATGGATTTAACTGGATTATCTCGCTAAGGTTTAAGTGCTTCATTTAGATATAAAACACAGATACTATTTTATCTATATTGCAAAGAAAAGATCACTCATGGCCTTGGTCCTTATCCAACCACACCAGGACAAAGGCCAGTTACAAGTAAAACCACCAAACCTCCCCATTCGTTCCAACATGAAAATAAACTCTATTTCCACTTAAATTATGTTTTGTCTTTTAATATTTATGGACAGGATCAGGAATTTGATCCTCAGGCTGAGCTCCACAGTGTAGCAGTCTCTTCGTTACTTCTCCTGGCCTCTGTCTCGCCGAGCCTTACATTCTGCACAATCGCCCCCTTCGTTACCACTTTCCTCCTCCTCGTCCTCATCATGGATAATTTCTACTTCGAGGCGGCCGATGTAGAGAGAGACGGCACACAGCCAGAAGAGGGCAGCGCTGGACACTACCGCTGTGTGGAGCAGCACAGAAGGTAGAGACAGCAGCATGAGTCTCCTCAGAGACAGCAGACTGGCGATGTAGGATCCTCCACCGAATGACACGCACATTCCACCCAGGATGAAAAAAGCTTTTTATAAAGACAGAAAACAGTATGAAAGGTATATCATACAAAGCTAGAGAAGTTTTAATAAAGTTTAGGCAAAGTTTCAAGCAATAAAATGATTTAAAAAAGGGGATTTTTTTTTTACTATCCAAACCAATTGTAACAGCTATTTGCGTGAAAGACAGTGAAATTAATTAATGTCCTTCGTGTCACTGTGATGTAACAAGCATAGTTATTGGACAGTTATGGAAGGAGTCTCCAGTTTTACTTGAACAGTTTTCCCTTTACACTCAGTAAGCCCCAGAATAGACTTTTGGTTGACTCAAGCTGACTTTTTTATTAATTTGAGATCACTTTCAGCAATAGAATAAAAAAAGGAAATAAAAGGGAAAGAAGAACAATTGTAATGTAATTATTAAACTGTACCATATCCTGCTTCTCTTCCTACATCACTCTGGACAAAGGCAATTACTCCAATCCCCGTCGCAAGCAAACCATTTCTGAACCATGACAGGAATCCTGAAATAAAACACAGATAATACACACCACTACTTCGAGGACTACTGTTTGAGACGGGACAAAACTGGAAAGCAAAACAACCTGGCTTAACTACAAACTAGAAAATAGACGACAGGGGTGCAGACGCTCCCGCTGAAAGGACCATTTTATAATATTCCAATATAGAACAAGCTTCAGCACACGGCAAGTAAATGTCCAGAAACCTAATATACAGTTTTGCCTCTGTGACCTTGAAAAGTAGGTCAAGGTCACTCACACACAAACTCATCCTAGCACTCATAGTAGTGAACCAGCATACCAAGTTTGAAAGTCCCAGCTTCAGTACACGGTGAGTAAATGTCCAGAAACTAAAGTGTGATGGACAGAGAGACAAACGGAACGGAGGGAACTTGTTCCTATAGCTCCCGAGGGGCCGGAGCTAAAAACCTGTCATTAATATTAATATTATAATGATTATCATTATCATTATTATTATTATTTTGCTATTACTATTGTCATTATTACTATTATGATTATTACAACTACCACTACTATTATTGTTATTACTATTATCATTATCATTCTCCAAAAAGACTTTTATCAAGCAAGTTCTGCACAACATATTGGAGGTGTGCACTAATCAATCTGTTGTAGTTTTAACCTGCTGTAATGTAAATGCTGTGGTTTAGAATGGCACTAATAGGCTGGAAGCCAGTAGCAGAAAAACTACCCAAATCCAATCTAGCAATATACCAATATTGAGTATCTCCACTTCCCCTCAAGGTATAGAAAAAGTGCTGCATTATTTCTAACCAGTCAAAACATCAACACAGGTTTCAGAGCTCCTGTTAAACTGCTGAGCCATTTAGTAGAAAGTGGATGAAAAATAACACAAGTCACCGCAAGTTATGTGTGGAATCAGTGTATGAAAGGATTGGTGCATTGTAAGTCTGTTGGACTCTTTACACCTTCTACAACTAGGAGTTCAACTCCTCCTGGATGGGATGCCAGTCCATTGCAGGTTACCTTTCCAGTATTTTTACTGGTAGACATTCATACTGCTGGCTGGACAGAGGCATACTTGTGGTTAAGACCTTGCCCAGGGGTCTTAGCAAGGTGGGGGTCTAACGGGAATTCGAACCCATGACCATGAGCCCAGCACCGTAACCACTACACCACCAGCCCCACAGGACTGGTGCATAACCAAGTAGAAGTCCTGCTTCTTATCTACTGTTTTCTTACATATTCAAAATAAACATTCATTACTCATTTTCATTGAATATTATTCAATATTCATTTATTCATTAATTCAAGTATTTCAAAATTTTAATTTAAAAAGAAAAAAAACAAAGAAACAGTAGATTACGAATCTTCAGTTTATGAATAAATACATTTAAGCATTACATTCTGTAGTGTTAATACAGCAGTGATAATGACACTGACTAGATAGATGGGTAAAAATCACTCACCTGTTTCATGGGACTTCCTCAGCATCTGTAAATAATCAGAACAAAGAAAAAACATTAAGGAAAAACTCAACAATAAAAAAAACATTAAACAAGTACAGTTCAGGTGTTGAAGATGAGAGTGTTAGTGAAGCTTCTTATGAAAATGTTAGAAGAAAATGCAGACACTTCCTCACTAATATACACTTACTACTTTTCCATGTAATACATTCTGCATCTTAGTAAGTGAAAATATCTTGATTATGATCAGATTTTTTTTGTTTTTTCAATTATAAGAATATAATTCACCAAATATACCAATGAAAACAATTTCTCATTAGTATTATGAAGCATGTAATCTGGGCGCACAGTGGCGCAGTGGTGAGTACATTCCCCTCACAGCAAGAAGGTCCTGGGCTTGATTCCCGGGCTTGGGGCGTTTCTGTGTGGAGTTTGTTCTCTCCGGGCATGCATGGGTCTCTGCCGGGTACTCTGGTTTCCTCCCACAATCCAAAAACATGAACAGTAGGCTGACTGGCAGTTCCAAACTGCCCCTAGGTGAGAGTGTGGATGGTTGTATGTGTATTAGGGTCTACAATGGCCTGGTGAGCTGTTCAGGGTGTACTGTGCCTTCGCCCAGAGTGGGCTGAGATAGGCTCCAGCCTCCCCACGACCCTGATTAGGAATAAGTGGCATAGAAAATGAATAAATCTACTTCTAGACATTTTACTAATTTCACCTTTTATATTTTCTTGTTGCATTGGCAGATATGTTTTGCAAATTTTAAGCATTTATTTCTAAAAGAAGCAAATTTAAGACTGCTTTAATTCAAACCCTGACATTACAGTTAAAGGAGAAGACAGAACTTTAATCTCAATCAAAACTCTATAATAAAATCTGTCTGTGTGCAAAATCTTAAGAGATTTTGGTGGTTACATGAAAACTGAACCTCAGACTGATGATGTCATCAATACCCAAGGTAAAATAGAGGAGTATGGCTTTAAACATTAGTTCTTCTAGTATCTCAGGTATGTAAATGTATTTCTCCTGGAGCTTATATAATTTCCCACTGCACAGTCAATAATTTGAATGTAATTCTTTTGACACCTCCAATACAAATTGGTCTATACGTGTTCATGTCAACTTTCGTATTGCTAACATCATTCTGAGACTTATTTTTTTTCATATAACTGCCACTGTGCCCTCTATATAACAGGAGGCACTATGTCGGTGAAATGACATTTCATGGCGCAAAATTTCATGGCCTGTTAAGACCAAAGAAGCCAATCAATCACAAGAGGTTACAAACATGTGTGACACTGAAGCCATGTAGAGGCTATATTGGTGCTCACTAGTAACTAAATAAACTACGCCTAGGAAAGGAACTTGGAGTGCCGATACGCTAATAAAACCACCCACCAAAACAAAAACAAGCTGTCAGGATGGCAACATAAGGTAAGATTTGTCATTATTTGTCAGTATAACATGACTAAAGAGATATTAGGAGCGTACATGAAACTTTTATAGTCCCTTATGCCTAAGACACAAATAATGAATAAATAGCTTTATTCAAACAGATCACATTCTCTCCATGTAAAATGTACCCTCAAAGCCAATTTTTAAAATTGATTTTAAATGAAATACTTCACTACTTTGGGGGATGGTTGAATTAACTTGAAAATATAGAGGTATTGCCCTTTGATGATCATGTGATTTGGCAGCCATCTTTGGAATCACTACATGTTGACAGTCTAGAAGTCCGTGCTGATAGCCTGTGTTTGAAGGTTCATGATTTCTGATTCTGAACATTGCAGGTAGGTAAAACTTTCTCACAACCCTAAAAGACATTCCAAATTCTTCAAATGTTAATATTGTGCAGAATCAGCACTTCACATTGTTTTCATGTACAAAATATCTTTCCCAAGAAATTATATTTTAGTTAAATTGATTGATTTTACTTTAGAGAAATCACATTATTTCTGATCATAGGTGAAAACCTATGGAAGTTTTCTGTCCCATCAGTTACCATTTTACTTCTTCACTTATGACCATGATCTAGTCACTTTTTTGTTGTTGTTGTTGAAATGGTTGTTCTCAATTCATTTATGATGGCTTTTTACGGTTATGTTATTAAACTTATTTACATGAAATGATTTATATCCTGTGAATTTATTTCCTTTTTTATATGGAGAAGTAGTGTCTAAATGTCCCATCAGTTACTGTGGAACCTGCCTCGTTCATTTGGCAAACCACGTAATCCTAGGGTCACCGAGAGGCTGGTGCCTATCGCAGCCAACACTGGGTGAGGGCAGGGTAAACACAGACCATCACCGGGCAAAACAACCATTCACACTCACACCTAGTGGCAATTTGGAACAGCCAATAAGCCTAAAGTGCATGTCTTTGGACTGTGAGAGGAAACCGGAGTACCCAGAGGAAACCCGCACAAGCACAGGGAGACCATGCAAACTCCGCACAGAAGCATCCTCGCCAAGCCAGAGAATCAAACCCAGGACCTTCTTGCTGTGAGATAGACGTGCTAACCGCTATGCCACCTTGCTGACCCAGATTACATTCTTCATGATACTAATAAGCAAACATTGACTGTTTCATGTGTTTCAGACACATTTCAAGACTTTTTCTTGCCATGTTTTTCATTTTTTAATATAGCAAATTGACAGCTGAGAGGGAGGACCAATATGGCGGCCCATGACTTCAACTTCCTGGGTTAAGGAGCCCATCAGTTCTATAAAGAGCTCCGTGATTTAAATCATAGTTGTACGTGTGAACTTGGGGGATCAATGACATCATCATTCTGAGACTCGGTTTTCAAAACACTGCCCCAGAGATCCGTTAATATCGTTAAGACGGAAGCTGTCGGCCTAAGATTTAGCACACAGATAGAACTTAATCCAGAGACCTGAATGAAATTAACTTTTAATACGGACCGTGTTCTCTTTTAAACACTACTAAAACAGTGCTGAACAGTCGAACACACACTACTTTACAACACAATGGGGCAAAACACCAGTAATCATCCATACTGGTAATGATACACCATCAGGACTGCACCAGTTTCACACACATTAGCATGAAGCTAAAGCCTAAAGATAGTCAACAAGCGCCTCTAACCGGTGAAAACCAGGAGAAAATAAGCATCTTTATGTCGAATTTATATGTGTTCTTCACCTGTCGGGTGCAAATCATAAAAAGACAAACTTAAACGGATGATAAAATGTTTATTCATGCAACAAAATAAAAATAAAAGCGGTATATACCAGCGCGTCCGCCTTGTCTAGCTCAGTCAGGTGTTGTTGTTCCAGCGGTCGTGTTTTCCCCCACCCTCCTTTCTCCGTCTGCCAGCGGCTCGGTGCTCGGTGGATCCGCCGCCCGGGATTCAACATACACCGCGCCCCGGTGAGCCTCATCATCCCGCTGTAAAGTGGAGACCCACTCCGATACAACCGTACACACGACCACCAGCTCAGAGACGCCATGACTGACCAAAGCGCCACCTTTCCGTCACCTCTGACCTTTTCGCCTGCCACCAACTGCATTCAAGAGGCGCACTGTCTGTGTAACACACCAGAAATACGAACAGCGCCATCTACAGGCCATGTATTTATAAAGCCTTATTAGGTTTGATGAATTATTCACTCGCCCACTCATTCACTTGCTGAGCGCCATAATCATATGAGGGTCACGGGAAGGCTGGAGGATCTCAGCTGACACATCGCAGGGCAACACACACACACACACACACACACACACAAACACACACACAACACCATTCATACTCACATCCACACATTTGGAACCATCAGTTAGCCTATTGTGCTAAATTTGGACTTTGGAGGAAACCGGAATACCCAGAGGAAACCCACACAAGCATGGGGAGAACATGCAAACTCCACACAGAAATGCCCTTGTTGAGGCTGGGACTTGAACCCAGGACCTTCTTTAAGGCAATGGTTCTTTTACACGCCTCTCACCATAGACAGTAAGAGACATGGCCTGCATTTGATAACCCAGTTAGCTGCGCTGGGGGGGGGGACAGCAGTGACAACCCGTTGATAGTGGGGCTGAACCCCCGACCTTGCGATCAGTAATCCAGCACCCTACCACTGGGCCACCGCTTCCACGTATTATTATTCTTTTTTTTTTAAACAGTTATTTATTTATTTATTTATTTATTTATTAAGGAGAGTGTACATTCATAGACATTTCAATATTAAATTAAAATGTAAATGCACCAGAATTAGCTAAATTAGATAGGTTTCATCTGTAGTCCCTTGGCAGGACAAGGCAGAAGACAAGAGTAACGCAGTTGAAAGACGGAAGAAAATACAAATAACAGAACAAAAAATACATACTGTTAGAATAACAAATGACTAACTAAGTAACTAACCAAACAAGCAAGACTTTCAGATAAGCAGACATGTGCAATGCAGACAGTACAGTGGACGGCGCTATGAGCAATGGTAAAATTAACCAGCTTTGGTTAATTTTAATCCACCTCTTAAGTTTATTTTTAAAGGATGGGTAGCTAGTGCTGCCTCTAACATCAGTGGGGAGGTTATTCCTGTAGTTTGAGGCTCCTATTGAGAAGACTGACCCTCCAAACTTGCTGCATCTATACTTTATTACACAATCTCCTCTGGTGGTTGCCCTAGTTGCCCTGCAAGGAGAGGGTGCCAGCCCATGTAGTATTTTAAAATAAAACAGGCATCTAAAATGTGTAGAAAGTTTAAAATTGAAATTGAAATAGATTATACTTTGTTATTATATGACGGCGGTAACAGCTGATGTGCTTTTGGTCCACTGTTTATATGGTTTCAAGTGTTTCAACTGGGCGATGGGTTACTGATCCGAAGGTTAGTGGTTCAATCCCCACTATCACCACTGTTGGGCCCTTGAGCAAGGCCCTTAACCCTCAATTGCTCAGCTGTACGTAAAAATGATAATTGTAAGTCGCTCTGGATAAGAGCGTCTGCCAAAATGCTGTAAATGTAAATGTAACTGGCTTTAGAGTTGTAGTGCTTGCTTGGGACCAGTTTGTGAAACAGTATGAGATGTGAAAAAAGATCATGGTGTGCATAAAGAGTTTGGCAGCCTCAGTGCTCAAATATGGCCTCACATGTCTAAAATTGTCTAAATTAAATTGAATGGTATTAGCTACCTTTTTGATGTGATACTACACAGATACTAAACTGCATAAATGTGCAGGTGAACAGGTTTAAAATAGGGCAGTGGTGGCTCAGTGGTTAAGGCTCTGGGTTACTGATCAGAAGGTCAGGGGTTTGAACCCAGAACTACTAAGTTGCTGCTGTTGAACCCTCGAGCACGGCCCTTCATCCTTAACTGTTCTGAGGTATGAATGTGATAAAAGCTATAATTCGCTCTGGATAAGGGTGTCTGCCAAATATCATAAATGTGAAGTGGATGGCATGTAATGCAGTTCTAAGGGACACAGGAAAGAGTTCATCCTATGAGGGTAATGGGAGGCTGGAGCCAGTCTCAGCTGACATTGGACGAAGGCTGGGTACACCCTGAACAGCTCATCAGACGATCGCAGGGCTACACAAACACAACTATTTCACACTTACACTTAGGGGCAATTTGGAACAGCCAGTTTAGCTAATGTGCATGTTTCTGAACTGTGGAAGGAAACCAGAGTATCCGGAAGAAACCCACGCAAGCACGAGAACACGCAAACTCCACACAGAAATACTCGAGTGCAGGAATCAAACCCTGGACCTTCTTGCTGTGAGGCAGACATGCTAACCACTACACCACCGTGATGCCTTCTTTCATATCCACTAAA
>JAQMYF010000013.1:11140737-11166753 GCA_030014195.1 Neosilurus mollespiculum | reverse complement strand
AATGCGGGAATATCACACATCTCCACAATCACTTGACGAGGCTTCATCCACACTTACTAGCTGCTACTACAGTTCACGACCAAAAACAAACCCCACTGGAGAAGGCGTTTGCGTTTAAAGATGTTTTCAAAGGCAATTCAAAGCCTTTCCAGTTCTGACTGTAGTTTTATGAAAGTGTTTGTTTGTCTCTGTCTATTCTTTACTGATACATGTATGTAGACCTATCATCTCCACTAAAGAGAACACTTATGTTTTTCTGGTTACTCTAATGACTGTTAATTCGATGTTGAACTTTATTATGTTGACTGGTAAACATAATGTTAAAAGTGTTTGTCAATAAAAACTATTTCCAGGTTACAAGTTTGGGGTTACTTTTTAGTGTGAACTTTAATATTTTAAATATTGTGCCTTGTTAGGTTTCTTATTAGTAATTCAACTGAAGTATAATTTCTGCCATTAGTTCTCTAAGACTCCCTTTCATATTTAAGCAAAACAGGTACTGTAGCTGAAATATTGCTCAATGAATCGATATCAAATCGAATCGGGACCTTGTAAATCAAAATCGAATGGATTCAGGAATTCAGTGGCAATACCCAGCCCTAGTAGTTATAACTGCTAATCGATCCACAGAGCTACATTAGATTTAAATATAGACACTAATGTAAGCAGAGGGGATTAGCAAACAGATCGGTGCAATGGGCCTCCCTGCCGTTTAATCCCAAACTCTCTCTCTCGCACAACACACACACACACACACACACACACGCACGCACGCACACACACACACTGCCTCATTCATAAACACCCCCCCCCCCCATTTTGTCCACAAGGACAAATGTAAACCAAAGCTGGAGAATATAGTAAGAGAACTTAAAAAATATGTATTTGTTTTTTCAGTCATGAAAAATTCCCAGTTTTACATAATACAACTTGAAAAGAAACTCACCAAGCATTTAAAGCACACAAGCAGCTTTAGATGATTAAGTCTTTTAAAAAGAAAAAACTGCACCTCAGGTTTAAGGTCAAGTCCAGGTCAGTAGAACAGACATATGTTTACCACACCTGCCTCTGAGCTATACAGCTTTAATCCATGTTTCTCCTGCTGCAGGTGCACTGTGTTCTTTAGTAACAGAAGCACTCAGTGGAAGAATCGTCTTTGTGCCAGGAGCACATTCATCACACCCTTTAATGTTTACTCCAAACAGGCAGAAATGAAATATGATGCATTACAAGAATCGTAAAATATTGAACACTGCCAAACACATTCCTTGGCATTAAAAGTAGAACATTCTACTGAAATTTTTGTTTCCATACTGGAGTTATTACTATTAATCATTATTATATAGTAAAGCTAATACTTAGCACTGGGCAGCAAGGTGGTTGGCACATGTGCCTCACAAATTGCCCCTAGGTGTGAGTATGAAATTTTTTGTGCGTGTTGGCCATGTGATGGTCTAGCAAGCTGTTCAGGATGTACCCCACTTTCACCCAATGTCGCCTCCCTGCGACCCCAGTAGGATTAAGCGCTTCAGTAAATGAATGAGAGAGTAATACTTAGTAACGCTATGAATTGCTTCTTAGAACCAAATTGTTAGAGAGACTGTTACAGTGTACAAGTCACCATAATCCTGAAGTCTAAACTAATTCACAATAAATTCATTTCCTTGTTTTTTTCCACTCTGTATTCCACTTTTTCCCACTGCAACTCAAGAAAAATTTTTATGACAATCTTTCATGACATACTATTAGTATGTTTTTAATATCTGGGGATATTTTTGTCATATGCTTTGAAAAAAAGACTCGAGGACGTACTCATACTTTCCTATCATCCTCCACCCCAGAACAATTATTCTCCAAGTTAAAACTGTAGAACAATTTCAGACAATACTTTTTAAAAAGTTTTCTTCCTACACATATAATATAGACCATTTTAAATAAATACACGAGTGCAGAAACTGATGTCACTACTGCTAGGACATATCCCACTGGCAGGAAAAAGTTCCAAAACAATAGTGAAGAGCCATTTTCACACATATGTTCAAGACCTAGCCGACACAGTGGCATAGAGGTCAGCTACCTCACAGCAAGAAGGTGATGGGTTCAAGTCCCAGGCTTGGGCATCCCTGTGTGGAGTTTGCGTGCTTGCGTGGGTTTCATCCGGGTTCTCCAGCTTCCTTCTACCATCCAAACTATGCACAGTAGGCTAATTGACTGTTCCAAATTGAACCCGGTGTGAGTGTGAATGATTGTGTGTGTGGGCCCTGTGGTGGTCTGACAAGATGCTCACGGTGTACCCCACCTTCATTTATTGTCACTCATAAATGAGTGTGTGCGAGAGGACACACATTCCCTGAAATACTGGGTCATAAGTACTCCTAGATCATTATTACAGGCCTCAGTTGAAAAGTCTGCACATTCTTTCTTAAACCGGTGAACACTAAACTGTGTGATGCATTCATCTGCCAAACAAGAATGCAAACCAATTAGCTGGCTAATTGGATTGCATTTGCGTTTTCACTTCCCTATTAGCCATTACCCATAATGAGTCCAGCATGTGACTTGCTCCAAATTCACCATCTACACTATAGGTGCATATCCTTCACTCCTTTCCTCTTAAAAAGCAAGTGTTAGTGTGAACTACAGCTTCAGGTAGGCTTTCAGTATTTCTCTGGTGTAAACACACACCATATCAACAAAGCAAATATGTGTGTCAGGTGTATCAGGATCAAGTAATCACAAAGTATCATTTATAGTTAATAGTTAACTTCTGTATATACAGCCATGAAAAAAAAAAAACAACAGATCACTTTTGGGGATCACCATTAAAGCTACTCATTCTTTCTATGGCTTTATATATTTGTTCACTTTTTGGAGAATTCGTAAATTGCCAGCTGAATCGGAGCAGCTTCATTATTGTTTGGCATTGAAATGGCCTATAGTCTTGTGACCTACTGATCAAGCATGCTAACCGAAGTGCTTATAATATACGGTATAATATTGTTTTTATATGAGCAGATAATGAATTGTAGGTGCAATAACCATAAGAACATCATGAAGACACTCACACGTCAAGAGATTTATACAGACATCGATTATTCCATGATCATAATTAATACATTAAAATATGTTAGGGCATTTTAACTTTTTGGATTCTGTTACATATTCACAAGTATGTGGAAAGAGACTATACATATTATACAAATACCATAAATATGTATTTTTAATTTTACCATTGGCTCTCGTGCTATTCAAGCTGGCCATTCACTAGTGAATAGCCAATGAGTTTTGTCTTCCATTATGTTTACTCTGGCTGAACAAAGGTTTCCTGGGAAAACTACCCCAGCTCACAAGCTTAGTATCGCTTATTCACCTGTTTTACATCTTGTTTTTCTTCTGTGTCTGTTTACAATAATAATAACCATAATACCAGCATGTGAATGCACAATCTTATGCATGTGCAATAAGTTGGCAATGCTACACCGATTCATAGAAAGTGGAAAAGTCTAAGATCAAGTATAAAGAAACAGAAGAAGGCATACAATTTCAAGAAGAATTAAAAAAAAACAAACAAAAAAAAAAACCTCAATTTTTTTTTGCAAATGACATACAGAAGTAAGCAAATGGTTTCAGAAAGAAATTGTAGCTGATTCCATTTTATTTCCAAGAGCTAACACTGTATTTCGTGTCTGTTTAATATGCCTGGTATGGGAATGGGCACCTTTAGTTGGCTAAGTAAGGCCATTATACAATGATTTTTATACATGCCATATCACATATGAAAAATTTGAATTGTTACCCATAATGTGCCTTTCCACCACTATTTTAGGTATTTGTGTGGTTTTTAAGTGTCTAATATATGAAACTTCACCAAGACGCCTTGTACATTGCCACCCTTTTTAATGCTTGTCCATTCTGACATGAGCAGCATGCATGTAATGGCGCGGACAGATGGTGACCGAATAGCATGGCATCCTCTTTGGTAAGGGCTGCATCATCAGCAAACCAAGCCATCAGGGTTCCTGTGATTGCTGGCTGATTCTAAGATAGCGTCAGTGTTTTATCAAACCTCAGAGAAAACGCATCATACTTTCCCCACCCAAACAATCCCTCACTGTTATTTTAGCTCTGATCCTATTTCATCCCCTCACTAGTACAAGCGTACCCAGCATCCATGTACTGACCAAAACCGTCCATTTGTTCTCCATGTATTTGGATTAAATTTGGCAATATGCCGTTTGTCCACTTGTCCACCAAAAACACTAAAGAACAATGTGTTTATTCTTCAGAAGCAGAGATTTTATCTTCATTTAAGAGTTTATGATTGGTTATAATGACGATGGGTGGTCAACAAAAGGCAAACACTACTTAGAGACTGGATTAAGGCTCAGTGTTAGGATAATGTAA
Organism: Neosilurus mollespiculum; assembly: GCA_030014195.1. Lineage (NCBI taxonomy): Eukaryota > Metazoa > Chordata > Actinopteri > Siluriformes > Plotosidae > Neosilurus > Neosilurus mollespiculum. The sequence goes on along the minus strand of JAQMYF010000013.1, from coordinate 11,162,349 downwards.
TCAGATATCAGAGAAGATGAACACAAAATTAGTGCTAATCCTTGAGGTACAAGGACATTGCTCATTTTAAATAAAAAAAAAAGAGGTTAAGTATAGAGTATGAGACTTTAAATATTATCCAAACATTTTATAAACATCTTAATCATGTTTAATTAAAAAAAAATGTATTGTTGTTATTATATTTAGTTGATAGTGCCCAAATCAAAACAATGGACCCTCACAGTATGTCACGGGCACTTGGAGCAGGTGGTGTCATCATTATCATGCTTTAAAATGGAAAAGTAAACCATAACAACCAGGTTTAATACCTTATTACCTGAACTGCCTCTGTCTCTGTGAGTAAAACATGTAAAAATATAAACTACAAATATCTTGTTCCAGTTTGCCTTTGTTATGTTTGCGCATAGTATATACTTAAACTCTTAAAGTGAGTTAAAGTAAAAGTTACACAGTTCTGCACCTGGCCACACATGCTCCTGGAGCTCACCTGCATCAGTCATGATTTGAAAAATATGTAAGATATGATATTTAAAAAATATGCAAGATACGTAATATGTTATTTTAATTCCGTTCATCTTTTTAAACCTTTGGAGTTTCTCTGTTTTAATCAGTAGAGATCATGATATACAGGTTCTGAGCTGGTGTTCTTTGTTCCTTGTTGTGTTCATGTTTTCTGCTGTTAGTAACTGGAATGCCCATCTGGACTTCATTTATAGATGTGCTCTCAATGTGCTGACTGTCTGCCTGTATTTTGCCCGGTTTGGTTTCAGATTAGACAAGTACTGAATCAGCACAAATGGGTTGACTGCTTTGAGTGGTTTGAGGGGTATCCTCAAACACCAAATGAGGAATTACATTTGTTTTGGAACAGTGTTTATCCCACTGCAACAGTCCCAGAAACCATGCCAAGGTGCAGTGATGCATTTCTGGTTACCCAACATCTCATTAAGACGCCACGTTTCCCTTAAATTTGTGATCTGTCCATTTGTACATATAAATACTTGCAATTGGAGATGCCGCGAATCTAACACACACACACACACACACACACACACACACACACACCCACACACACACAGTACTCTCAGTACTAAATCAACAATAAAGGGAAAAAAGAAAAATTTACTGAAAGCGTATTAGGTGAAATTCACTGTTTTATTTATTTCTCTTCTTCTATATTTTTTGTAAACAAAGGTGCACGTGTAGTAACCAAAAGTACCCTGTGTCTATGAAGATGAACACGTTCTATATAGCCCCGCCTCTATAGATGACCACACTCTAACTGGCCTATCCCGTGTGAACTGCATGTAGCACCTTCGTTAAACTGTCCAATCCTGTGCTGCCTCACCCCAATGACTGTGTATAAAACTCCTGAGTGCTGTGAAATAAATTAGAGAACTTAATATACTGTGTACACAACAAAGTAAAAAAGTTAAAGCTAACAGGGTGTGAGAATGATGTGTTTCCATAAGATGCCCTTAGAATGAATTCTCTTTCAATAAAATTAAATTACAAAACCCTCGCCTGTGAGACTTGTTTGTGCGATGGTGAGGATCAAGAGCATTATCTCAGGCTGGAAATTACTCCATTATCAATACCATGACAGACATGTCCTGCTTCTTGAATTACTTTTAAAGTGTTGAACATTTTAAGAACAAATAATAAAAGCTTAACAATATTATGACAACAGGGTCTACCGAGCTGATTATGATTTCTGATTTTTTTTATACAAGTGTGACCTTATACAAAAACTGATACAGATTTTTACCGAATACTATTTTCTTTTGAACAGCAACGATACAAACAAAAACTAAATGCTTAAATGCTAAATTTATTTTTACAATAAAATACATTATTGCACTTTATCAGAAATAATAATTAATACTATTATTTTTATTATTATTATTGTTATTATTACTAGTAGTAGTAGCAGTAGTAGTGGTATATTATTATTATTATTATTACAATCAATACTACTACTACTAATACTAATACTACTAATAATAATAATAATAATAATAATAGGTAAGGTCTGTTGGGCTTTTACACTCGAGTCTAGTGGCTCATCAGGCCGGTGCTTATTCTCGATTTCCTATCCTACCAATCAGCTGGTTTAATAGACAAACTTGGGATCTAAATTATTTAAATGTTTTTTATATATAAAATATATAAAAAAGTAAAACCTTATGAGTCACATATCAGTCATACGAGTACTAAACAATGTGGGCGATACAGTTTTAAATTTAAATTAATTAAGAGTTGCATAGAGATCCTAACACCTAGTCGTGATATTGTGTATAAATAATTATTTATGCAATTATACAAGCCTGTAAGAAGGTACAATCTGGGAATGACCTTCTATAATTGGGTATAAGTTTAGGCATGAAATAATAACTGAATGTACAGGGTATGCCAAAAGTCTAGATTCACGTTTCCTTATATGAACTTTAATATTCTTTTAATTTTAGATGCAAGCCGGTGTCAAAGCTAAGAACAAAAGATTAAACTGAACTCATTCTCAAAATGCAAAACATTATTTTTATTGGAATTGGATTATATTGGAATCAACCCAGAGCATCTATTGCATTAAAAGAGGTCATCAATTCTGATAAAAATGTTGCAAAATCCAAGGCCATCATTTTGAATATTTGCTTTAATATTTGTATTTCACTAAATAACTTCTTGTGGATCCAGACTCCCTGTAATAATCAGGACAATGTACCAATAAACTGAAAGATCTTCATGGTTTACTGGTTAAAACACAGAAAAACCAACACAGCCATAGAACTGGGCAGGGTAATCAAAATTAAATATAAACAACAACAACAACAACAAATCTTTCATCTCAGTGACAACAGGGTGATTTTGTAAAATGAGAATTACCCTGACTGCACACATTTTCTGCTATGATAAGAACAGAACAGCAAGTAAGAAGGACGCGGGAAAAAGATAACAACGTACAAATACAGGGACGCAGGGAGTGCACCTAAGGGCAACGCTAACGGCTCTATACTATCAGAACATTTAGAACAGTAAGAAGTGAATCAATCACGAGTCACAGGGTTTGTTGATCTCGTATGTGCTGAGTCAGTCGCCACTTTTACTATGTACCAAAATGTCATGGTTTATCTTTTGGGTCCTTTTGTTTCTACCACTTTCATTTAGTAACAATGACCCATTTGAGTCATATTTTAGCTTGTCATTTAAAAAAAAATTAAAGGAAAATTTTCTTTTTACTTTTCAAAATGTACTGTACATTTTAGATAAAATACTTTTTAAATGCCATGCTTCATCGTTTGGGTCAGTTAAGTTTTACCATGGTACATTGTTGTAAGATTCCCTTGTTGTTTTTTCCAGGATGCATAGACTCATATCAAATGTGTCACATATATTCTGATAGCAAGATCATGCTTTTCTTAAGTGAAGTTATTTAAAGTGAAATAAAATGCAAGCCTTACAAATATATGTATATTTTCATCATCAGGTAGTTTTTACTTACATTTTTGAAGTTGCAATCTGCTAAAATTGCATTAGCCTGTTTGAAAAGACTGCAATTCATATAAGGCAAGTTAACAGCAAAAATAACAGTATACAGATCTCAAACTAAAAAGTCAAATATAAGCTAGTGAACTTCTGAATAAAATAAAACCATACACCTCTACACATAATATAAGCTTACATTCACATACATCAGACAAACTGTGGCTCGTTTTGTAGGTCCCTCGTGTATATCCCATCGTTTATTTATACACATGCAACTTTCCACAATACATTGTCACCCCCTCCTATGTGCAGATTTATTACTTTTTTTTTAAACAAATAACAATAGCACGCTTTGATGTATGCAAGACGTATACAACGTATGCAAGCTTTTAAGTTTGAGTTTAATTTCCCCATAAGGCATAAATGTATAAACCATAACTTTCACCATTAATACACTATAAACGACGTTAGAAAATACCACCTGTATTAGTTAAATTTATTACTTACTAATTAAGTACACATACATTTTTGTGAAACTATCACAAATGTGCAAACTGAACAACCCCTAACGAACTTGTTTATTAACTGACACAGAACTGAAATGTCAGCATTCACTAGTCCTGAACGTTCAGGAACATGCTTAAATGTATTCTTTTCTAACTTGTGCAAACTTTTGTCATGTGTTAAATAAACATTAGTCTTTGCAGAGATATTTAAATTTTTCATCAAATGTCAGTTATGCCTAATACAAGTTATCTTATTATTTTATTATTACTTATGGTGTACTAATGCTGAAGTTTAACAGCTTTAACCAAATATGAATCAGTGCAGTAAATATTAATAATAGTTGAAATGAGTGTAATGTAAAGCATTACATAAACCATTAGCGAGAACTGACTGGTATGAATGACAGTATGTAGCACAGTTTCTCATTATCTTTATTAAAGAAAATATCCATATCGGTTCGAAAATCTGATTGGCTGAGCCACATTCCAAGTCAACCGGGACCACACAGCAATAACTAATCTCAATTACAGTGACCTCGACCACTCTCTGTGTGCTCAGTTCTCTAAATACTGAGCATTTACAATGTCCCCCCCCCCAAAAAAAAAAACAAAGACCTTTTTTTTTTATTTTTTATTTTTTTAAAGTGTGTGCCAGATGATTATGAGGAGAGTGTGTGGAGATTGAAGTTTATCTACCTTTAGCCAGCTTTAAATCTCACCTCTGTGGCTACTGTTTCTGTCATCTCTACCTGGACCTCTGAGCACTGAAGTCAAGCAGTACAGCAAAACCTCAGCACATTCAGCATTTGTGATTCTCAAACCCAAACGTTTTCTTCAGTCACATATCATATGTGGAATTTCACAAGACAGTAAGCTTTGTATTTTTATTCCTTTGTGACTGCTGCAACTCAGCTAAAGTGGGTTTGGATCCATTACAACGGAATCCTGACAACAGATTTTCTATACTAAAAAACAATATCAAATCTAAAATATAGACACTTTTACAAAAAAATCTATTTCACTTTACCATTTATTCTCTATATCCCACAATGACATCAAACTGTTGCATACGTAATGTTAACTGTCTGCCAAGCACAGAGGAAAGGAAGTCAGGGATGCAGGGCAAGATGACGACAACTGTAGTCTCAATCTATCCACTCGCTTCTCATAATCTTTTTTCACTGATGATATCCTTCCTTTTTTTAAAGGAAAGTTATAAAAGCTTGGTATTCAGCTACATGACCACACAGAGATCTATTGATGCAAAAACCTCAAATTGGATTGTGGGCAGGGTGAGCCAGCCCCTTTAATACACAAATAAACCCATTATAATTAAGCCACCACTGTTTCCACAGAATAGCCTAATCTTTATTTCCAAATCTCACTGTTAACAGACAACACCGCTGTTTATACAACCAGTTTTTTTAATATTATTACAAAGAAATGAAATTTCTTTATTTATTATTAAACAACGGTATTTATCATGTTGTTTTTCAAATTGTAACACAATACACAGTGTATATTTTCTGCCACCAAGTCTGGCTGACTTTCAGAACAGTGTTTACCATATCCAAGTGGCAACGATGGCGTAATGGTTAGCACTTTTGCCTCACAGCAAGAAGGTCCTGGAAGGAGCCCGGCAAGGGCGTTTCCTTGTGGAGTTTGCATGTGTTTCCTCTGGATCCTCTGGTTTCCTCCCACAGTCTAAAAGACATGCACAATAGGCTAATTCGCTATTCCAAATTGCCCCTAGATGTGAGTGTTTGTTTCAGGCCTGGCAATCTGTTCAGCGTGTACCCACTCTTCACCCGGTGTCGAGGGCAGACTGGCTACTCTAAATTGCCTCTAGGTGTGAATGTGAATGTTTATCCTTGAAAAGAGAATCTACAACCCTCTCAAGTGGGGAAAAAAAAAGTACATTGCAACAGAAGCCATGAAAGTGACCCAGTGCATCATGGGTGCAGAATGGGAAGTGAGTGAGAGAATACCATATCTGGCCTTGTGCCTTTGACTGTCTCACACTGATCACAAACAACCAATCTGTACCCTACACACCCTGCAGCCTCCAAAGCAACTCCACCACTCCCTTCAATATTTTTTTACACAACAATGTGTCTTAGTCAGTTGATTATGAGCTCATGGATGAGACCTTGTTGTGGCTGCGGTTGTCAGAAAAGGAATCCCAGTGACTCAGTGTACCCAAACTGCCAATAAAATTACTCAAACACCCTGCTTTTCCGATCCAAACATCACAGGACTGACTGATTCTCATTTCAGAGTACTTCAGTCACCACCTCCGACTTAAAAGCAAAACCCAAGGTTCATTCTGAAAGTGTCTTCAAGATTAAACTTTTGACAAAACTAATAGCGTTGTTATGTTTTAAGGGGCTGCAGTATTATCATACTGGCATCAGTGCCATCTAATGACATCGAACATCTGTTCTTGTTGTTTCAATGGCGTGTATACTCCTGTGCGTGTTGCTTTGTACGTAGCTGGCAGTGTGATATATGATGTAATTGCCAGTCTGCAACACTCAGCAAGGGGAGGAAGAGAAAACCATTCAAGGCAGTGATTCTTAAACACAAACTCCCTCTGTCTCTGTTTCTCTCCCTCTCGCTAGCATTCACCCATCCCATTCCTCTGCCATGTTTTACAGTTGCATCGGCGTAGGAAGGTTTGGGGAAACGTCATTTAATAGGGTCTTTGTGCTAAAGGTTTGGCGTAGGCAGAAGGTGGGATGTGGCATGGGCATCATTCCGGGTATAGCTACCCTCATCCCAACCTCACCTTCCGCATGTCTAGTTGCCAGGGAAACCCAGACGAAATATTTTTCACCAGCTAGCATGGAAGGGCTTGATAAGGCACAGAGAGAGCAAAACGGGAGAGGGTGGAGAAAAGGGAGATGGAGAGAATATCCAGATATCATTTTTGGAGACAGTGGTCCTTTTTAAGTACAAATTTTATGAAACCCTTCAAAATCGATTTATTTTATAAACGCAATTTAATGTCTTTTATATTTTGAGTGACTGAGTTTCTTATTTAACCTATTTATTTCATATGAACATTCAGTCAGGCTAATAAAAAATATATTTTTTACTGATTTTAACTAAATCAAATCTCAGAAATAAACAAATTGAACTAGAAATACACTGCCTGGACAAAAGTAAAAAAATAAAAGTTAGCGCAATAATATTTTCATGTCGAGCTTTTAGCCTTGATCTTAGCACGTAATCTCCATGGCATTGTTTAAAAAAACTTAAGTAACATAACATTTATTTCCATCCAGTGTTGGGATCATTTCTCACTGACATCTTGAATCGATGAGGGAAAAATTTAACCACTCAATAAAGTCTTCTCCAGCACATCTCGAAGACTTTCAATAGGGTTAAGGTCAGGACTCTGGGGTGCCGATACATATGTGAGAATGATTCATGCCCCTAAACCATTTTTTCATTATTTGAGTCCCCATTTTACATCCGTGCCATCAGGAGAGTCCATTGATGTGATAACCTGCTCATTCAGTACATTCAGGTCATCAGTTGACTTCATTTTATTACCACGTTTATGTTGCTGAGCCTCGACCTGACCAACTGGAGCCACAATGCTATTACGTGCTGAGATCAAGGCTAAAGGCTCTCCAAGAAAATATTACAAGTGTGACTTTTTTTTTGGACAGGCAGTATAATTTTAACAGTAGCTCACCATGATTAAAACTTAAAATATCAGTTCTACTATAGCCCTTTTCACTCATCTTTGTCCCATTGGCCAAACCGCTTAATCTTACCAGGGTCATAGCGGGCTGAAACCTGCTCCAAATCTCATCCAGCACTGCGTGAAAGTGGAGTACACCCTGAACAGCTCACAAGTCAATTGCAAGGCCAAAACACACACCACCATTCACACTCGCACCTAGAGGCAATTTGGAACAGCCAGTTAGCCTAATGTGCACGTCTTTGGACTGTAGGAGGAAACCAGAGTACCCAGAGGAAACCCACATAAGCATGGGGAGAACATGCAAACTCCACAAAGAAACGCCCAAGACTGGGACTCAAACCCAAGACCTTCTTGCTGTGAGGTGGCCGTGCTAACCACCACGCCACTGTAGCTCTCTTTTTTTAATTTAATGCCAAGTGACAATACTGTGTGCGCACGTGTCTGGTAACTACTTCTGAACCCGGGTACAGATGTATTATAGTCATGGTATTATGATGTAATGCATTAAAGTAGACCAGCTCACTCACTTGTGAATGTAAGAAGGCAGCTAGTTGTGTGAATCCATACAAAAAAACAGCTCTAATGCATGAGACATTGGTGAATGACTCGTGTTGATATACCAACAGTCATCAAAGTTTTACAGACAATTCAGTATATAATACAGCTGATTGCCCGGCTCTAACATGATGCTACCAAACCCGTCACATGCTGCAGCCTGGGAGTCAGTTTAGAAAGCTGATGCTTATTTTTGGTTCTGATAGAAGTCAGTGTGACGATACAGTGCCACATTTAAGTGATGCAGAATGACTAAGTGTTTGCTTTTTACTTTCACATGAGCAACAAAGTGAAAGATGATGAGTCATTTTCAAGGTTCGTGACAAAGCAGCAACTTCTACAGCAGCAAGCAGCAACAGAATGCAAATAGTGAAAAGCTAAAATGTAACTGATTTTTTTTGGTACATTCTACGCAAATTAGATAGGACAGTGTAAAATTACAGTTCAAAACAACTAACTTAAATGATTCCTCAGCTCAATATTAAGTTGCCTGATGATCCAACATCACGCCAATCCCTACATACAACTTAATTACAACCAGTTCATTAACTGTGTATAGAGACATTATAATGAAAACAAGTAGAGATCGTAAGGCCAAAAGTACACAGACACCTTACTATCGCTGCCATATGTAGACCTACACAAAACTATTTAAGGACCACATGTGTAGCATTATGATTTCTGTTTGAAGACCACAAACATTCCTGCTATAGCACTTGGATTTCCCTTCATTGCAAGTTCTCCAATTAAAGGACCAAACCTGTTAGCACAAAGTGAGGTTCATGAAGACATGGTTCACCAAGGCTCAAGAACTTGCGTGTTGCGTAACTACCGCAGTAATTTGCCAAATGCTACTGGACGATATGTCCTAAAAATAAAATCCTTTATTCATTTATTTTTTTTTAAACGTACACCTGATTTACGATTCTGATTTTTTTTTTTTTTTGAAAGACAAACACATGGTTTAAATAAGTTCTATATTAACAAAACACAAAAAAAGAGCAAAAGCATTTCATGTCATGTCATTTTCTGAACCGCTTAATCCTAAAGCATTTCATAAATTTAACAATCTTTTAAACCCTGGGTGAGAAACTGAGAATCCTTATCCAGCAACTGAAGTAAAATAAATAAATAAAGAAATATTATGCATATAAAAATATTTTGGTACTTTGTAGGATCTGTGGTAATTAGCTTTTAGTGCTAATCATTTTACACAACCTTCTAAACCAAAAACTCGAATTAATCAGTATCAGGGAATTTTTTCCAGCTTGGCTGCCAAAGTTAAATAAATAATTTATTAAATAAACAAGGGGCAGTGGTGACCTGGTGGTACGGTGCTGGATTACTGATCCCAAGGTCGGGGGTTCAAGCCCTAGGATGTCACTGCTTTTCCCCCAGTGCAGCTAACTGGGTTATCAAAGGCTGGCCATGTCTCTGTCTATGGTGAGAGGAATGTAAAAGAACCATTGCTGTTTTTCGTAAGGAGTAGGCTGCATAGCTGTCAGCGTGTTTCTGTCCTGCGATGGCCTGGCGAGCTGTCCAGGGTGTACTCTGCCCTCGCCCAGAGTCGGCTGAGATGGGCGCCAGCCTCCCCGTGACCATAATTAGGACTAAGCGGTTTAGAAAATTAATGAATGAATAAATGAACACACAAACAAAAAAACAAACATAATTTTAAAAAACACCCATAAATGACAAATTACAAAAGACCCAAGCAACTTAGGGTGGTACAGTGGCATATTTTTTGCACATCCGCCTCACACCAAGGTCCTGGGTTTGAACACCGAGCTTGATGTGGAGTTTACATGTTCTCCCTGTGCTTGCGTGGGTTTTGTCCAGGCACTCCGGTTTCCTCCCACAGTCCAAAGACATATACATTAGGCTAATTGGCTGTTCCAAATTGCCCCAAAGTGTAAGAATGGATGGTTGTGTGTGTTTTGGCCCTGCAATGGACTGGCGAGTTGTCCAGGGTGTACACTGTCTTCGGTCAGAGTCGGCAAAAAGAGTTTCTAGCCTCCCCGTGACCCTAGTAGGAATGAGCGGTTCAGCAAATGAATTAACCAGCAACTTGTCACTTGAAAGTAAAATTTCATATCAGGTTATACTTATTAACTGATGTGATGTCACTAATTAGTGTGTTTTGTTTTAATTTAAAAAGTAAAACTGATATTTGTCTCAGAAGTAATCAGCTTCTCAAACTAAATGTGAAATATTGGTCATAAAGTATGTGTCTATTTTTATAATAATAATTGTGCAACAGACTGTATTCATGTCATGTGTTTAATGAATGCAAGAGGCCATCATTGGACATCACCGGGAAAAAGGAACAGTACATCCTGACATGACCCGACTAGCTCAAATAGCCAGAACTGCGTCATAGGAGCAGCTCCACTCCTCCCTATCGATGTGGGCTGACTGGCATGGTGGAACACTCTCAGACTACATCTGGGTCAAACACGTCATCAGTCATGGCTCAACCTTTATTTTCTGAGCAAATGTGTTTGCTTTTTGGTGCACAGAAAGTGCGTTAACCTTCAACTGCACTGTTTCCACCATCAAGTAACACCTGTGTTGCTTATAAGATTATTACAGTGAATGCTACACAGTGTCTTTATTAACAGCGAGCTAGATGCTTATTTTATTTCTGTCAAGGAACAGCATGCTAAATCATGACCCTTTAATAAGCCAAGTTTTGATAAGCGCTCACTACAATAAATTCCAACACACACACATACACATACACACACACCCGCAGGCAACAGAGGTAGCAAGAATGCATTGTTTTGGCACACGGCTGCAGGTAGCTACTGACAGAAAAGTCTACAAACCTGAAGCTCTGATCCTCAGATCTGATAGGACACCTGCTTCGAGAACGACATGGAAACTTCATTCGGCTCCAAATAGTGGAAAAACATTCAAAGCACTAAAACATGCGTGGATTTGATTACGTCTATAACCCTGCCCACGACTTCCTTCATACGTTAGTCAAGATTAAAACTCTGGAGTCTGCCATTGTGTACTGACTGACGATCACAGCAGCACATGGTTCGTGTCTGAGTTTAAAAAAGGAGCTGCAGTGCAGTGCAGATAATCCGTCAAACCACCTGCACCAGGTCCAAGACAAAATCCAGTACAGACACCTGGGATCGCTAACCAGCCCACCTCCCCAAATTAGCCTCAGTGAAGTATTAGCATGTACTTCACAAGTAAAGCAATGAAGCGACTAAGATTGCATGTCTGTTTCCATTCACAAGTCAGCCACCGATGACCATTACATTTACCCACAAAATAACCAAACACGACCGAAAACAAGGCAACAGGTTGTGAATAAACTCTTAAGATACACTGAAAAGTGTTAGCAGTGATAGAGATTTAAACTGGAATGAAACTACGCACTTCTTATTTGATGTTAAAGTGTGTGTTGCTCTCTCATGAAGTGAAAGGAAGCATAAGGTACTACTCAAGGTTTCCATTATCCTGATTTGAAAGAAAAAAAACAGTGGAAACACACAAATTAAAAAAACCCGAAACATTAGAAAGAAGAGGTAGTTTTTCCACAAAGCAATATTTTGCAAAATAAAATGAAAAAAGTTTTTTTTTTTTCAATTTAAGTCATGTGTCATGACGAGATCACTGTGCCAACATTTCTCAGGTCTCGGAGATCCGTCACCATGTTTGATGAACAATTATTTAGTGAAGGCCAGGTGGATGTTGTTCAGTAGTCCCTGAGACGGAACCTCGATATCCACCGAGCCTGAGGCGAATGATGGTTTTAGCATACCACACAGGATCACAAAAAAAATAAATAAAACAAGACTTTTAGTTTATTTTTTTCCCCCATATTTTAACTATGATAGAGGCAGAAGAGCTCCGCAAATAGAGCATAAGCACGTAAGGTGCTTAAGCAAATAACGTGTTTCAAAACTCATTCAAAGAACGAACATGCTTAAAACTCCACGACCTCCGTAGTTCAACAACCTCCTAAAAAATCCAATCTATAAAGACTATAAAGTCTTTCTCTACAAGTGTTGATGGATGGTGTACCTGCTTGACACTAATGGTACAAAACGTTTTCTCATTAACTTCAATAATCAGTACATCAAACAGATGCTTTTTCCAGTTGCTGTCCCTTGCAGAAAGTGAGTCAATTTAGTCCTGAACTTGTGTGAGCCAATCCTCGCTGTCCTTTGGGGGCTTTAAAGGACAGGCGGTGTCATTCTAATTCACTGACAATTCATTGTGTTTTCCAGAGTCAATAAAAAACCTCCTATTTAAAACCCTTCAATATGTCAAGTCTCAGCTTTCCCCCTTTCCAGCACATAACATCGCCTGGAGATTATCTTCTAGTCACTTTACAGCTACCGTGCATCCAGACTAAAGGTACAGAGCCTCAGAAGAGACTTTCATAGCATGTCTCAATTTAGCCTGGAGTTCTTCAGCAGCCTGGTTCTCTACTTTACTAAACAGGAGGAGCCCATGATCAGGGAGCCCTCCCTGCTTTTTATAGGTCCACAATTACTCATCCATTTCAAGTAGTAAAGGATAGATTCTATACTGAATTCATACACAATCACTACACATGTTCCCAAACACCAAGTGCGGCAGTACCTTATATTTAGGGTATATCACACTGCAACAAGTTATTTATTTTAAATTATTTTCTCCCGTGACTGCAGTGTGACTATTTCTTAGCATGCGATTGCAACGCTAGGTAGTTTTGGTCCTTTTGCCTCTGCTTTAAGCATAATTTGCTCAACAATTTTATCTTTGTACGACTTTCAGGGTGAAAATCAGATGAATGATCTTCGACAGCATAATCTTTAAAATTTGGAAATTGTATGTATTAAATTCAATACATGAAAATGCGTAATTCATTTGCTCTATACTTTATATGGTGCAGCACGGTGGTGTAGTGGTTCTCTTGCTCTTGGGGAGAACTCCAGAACAATATCTTCAGTAGGACATTTTTTCTTATGGCTGTTTCATCCTCAAACCTATACTGATAGAATAAAGGCTGGATGATATCGATAAATTATTGTATCATGAGCCAACTAAACATTATGAGTGTCACAATTTAGCAGAATTATCAATTATCCTCCTGAAATGAAGTCAAATACATATATCAATGAAGAGAGTGTATAATGTAACACAATAACAAAGAACTATCTTAATACAGACTATCCACAGTGTGAGGAGGGTCTGAGTGCCCCCCCCTTAGCTCCCCGACATCTGTATACGTATACTTACAATCAGTTTACATGCGATGTCATGATCTTTATTCTCTGAACATCATTTTTATATCATAATCCTTGATATCATGATAAATATCATTATCGTGAAAATGTAAAAAAAATATCACAATATAATATTCAGGTTATATCGCCCAGCCCTAGCAGGAATGCAACAAATGTATAGTCTTGTATTTTTGTACTATATAGCAACATATAACAACCACTCTTTGGCTTCCATTATCAGTGAGTTTTGTATAAACAGGCTTCGTATTCCTCTCTCATATGAGAATTTTTTTTTGCCTGTGACATTCAAAATGCTACAGACATGGTGGATTGAAACTGTTGGGGTATTCCTTGAAGAAACTCAGCGTAAATACACACCTTATGCACGGTGATAGGATCAATTAGAGCACATCGCCAAGATCAGGCAACAGACCAAACGTGAATCCAGCTGACTTCCCACACACTTCATACCAAAGCGGTTTATTTGCATTTTGCCCAGGAAAAAACAGATGTAATCACTACGCACATGAAATTCTACCAGTAAACACTACAGACTGGATTGCTCTGTATCCAGACCCTGACATCTTACCTTAGTACGCCCATTAATGACATATTCCCCAAGTTGCCCGTTTGCTGAACTGTGCATGATGGCTTCGTCAACATGAGCCATGAGCGTGCCAATGGCCTCACAGCCAGGTTCTCCACCCTCCACCCAGGCTATCTGATCTCCACGGATGTTCTTAGATGGGATGCTCCTCTGGCTCACTAGCTGTCCTCCACAAAACTTCCCACTGTGATTCAGCATCTCCACCTCCTGCAGCACCCGATCACCAAGTTGCGAGCCCAGGAAGTTATCTTTAACACAGATGCCATAGTATTTCATACAAGGCACTACACAGAGTTGGGCAATACTCTCCATGGACCAGCTGGCTACAAGTCCACCCGCCGGCGGGACAGAGGGCACCGCGCCTGGTCCCGGGGTCTGAGTTGCCAGACTGCGCCCGTTGTGGTGGACTTGTCCAGGAGAGGACACATCACACGAGTTATTACAGTGATTCGGATGCGGACTACTGCCTGTAAAAGGACCTGTGGACTGTGTGCTTTTCACATTTTCAGTTTTGGATTCATTTTCTAGCCTCCTCCGTTTGCTTTCAGGAGGTGGGCAGAGTTCTTCCAGGCGCTTTGGTGACCCACAATCTGCTCGCTCTAAGTTTAAAACCCCAGAGATAATATCATCTTTTGATCGCTGATTTCTGGATTTCAGATCGCCGTTTGATCGCTTCGTGAGGAGGGGGCAGTTGTCCGCTGGCCGCAAGGTGCACACGGTTGGGCTGTCGGAGGTCTCGTTGGATCCATTCTTCTGCCTGCAGGAACCTGCTTGCAAAGGAAATCCGTTGTAATTCCCACCTGGAGCCTCCAGTGATGCTACCAACTGGCCGTTGGTTTTCGGCTCTTGCTGCAGAGCTGAGACTCCGGATTTGGGCGTTAGACCCCCCAGGCGCTGGGCTGTGGTGGCCGGGCTGCAGTAAGTGGTCAGGCCCATGATCACCGCCGCCGAGCCACCGCGGGCCGCTTCCTTCCGCTCCGGACAAACGCTATCGGGACCGTCAGACGAAGATCTTTCATTTAAAAAGTCTCTGCTATCCGGGCTCTCCATTTCATCTCGTCTGCTCCCGGATGCGCACGTAGCTCACGTCCGATCCTCATTTTCTACCCAGAGCTTCGTGCACATAGCCGCTTTCTGCACAACCGGCGGCGCTGTGATTACTGACGGACTGAGGGAGTGAAGGAGTGAAGGAGTGAGCACTGAGCCACAAACTTCTTTCACACTGAAGGAGAAAACACAGGACTGCTTTAGGTTATCACTCTCAGATCGGTATTCGTATAGACGAGTGGAAATTATAGTTGGATAAACACTGTAACCCTCTCAAGCGCTCCTTATTTCCAACCACCATAATAAAGGAATTCAGCTCGCAGGTGTAGACATGGAGCTACAGAGGAGCAAAATGTGCATAACAATGACTTTTCATCTTAATTCCGTGCGTATACAAGTTATATAATAACTAATTAGTCTCTCTCTCTCTCTCTCTCTCTCTCTCTCACACACACACACACACACACACACACACAATGGAAAGCACATTAATCGGTGTGATCTGAACATGTATATACAGTAGACATGTTCAGATTAAACAGCAGCTGTAGTAGTTTTCTGTATGCATGCTCTCCCAAGATATAATCACAAATGCTGATCAGAAATAGCTCTGAATCTGGAAGATACTGAACGGTGTATACAGTAGAGACGGTAGGATTATTTCTAAACAGTCACATATATCTATAACCCACATATATCTATCAGCCCTGTCATGGTTTGAAGCTGTACTAGTGTTGGAATTGAGCGCAAAAGCATCCTCTTACCTCCACACACGCTCTGCTGTACAGATGACCACCGGGTTATCGCACTAGATAAGGCACTACAGGGAGTGCTGTTTCACCGCTTTCCCTTTACACTACCAAGTGCACTACATAGGGTGTAAAAGCAATTATTTCACGCCCTACGTAGTGCACGTATACAGCGGCTACGGAGCAGTTATTGATAGAGCCCGCGCGCGCGTGTGTCTCCCCGTCGGCCCCGCCCTCTCTCTCTCCATCAGCGCCTCTGCAGCTCACACGTGCGCACCGATCACGTGACACAGGCAGCGCGACAACTACAGAACGTACACTGGTTTCTTCCAACAGTCCAAAGACATGCACGTTAGGTTGATTTACTGTTCCCGATTAGGTGTGAGTGTGAGTGGTTGTGTGTGCTGGCCCTGCGATGGATTGGTGAGCCGTTCAGGGTGTACACCGCCTTCACCCAGAGTTGGCTGAGATGGGCTCCAGCCTCCCTGCCATCCTAAGCGGTTTGGCAAATGTATGGATGGATTTAAAGAATTGAGTTAAAGAATGATGCTTTAACTAATATTTTGGTAAAGCACATTTGATATATTAAATTCTTTCTGGGTAAAAATCTATAAACTCTTATTTGCAAAAATTTTCCAGATGTATCAGATTGCATGAGGTTCTCCTGTTCACGGCTCTCCTCGCATCATGGCACAGGCTGAACTGGCCTCTAACTAGGCTGTTCCAAATGAAACCATTCTGAAACCATTCCTTTGGTGACTTGGATTTGTGTGATGCATTATTATTATTATTATTATTATTATTATTATTATTAATAATAATAATGTTAATATTCTTATTATTATTATAATTATTATTAATGTTGTTATGTTATTATTATGATGATGATGATGATGATGATGATGATTAATGTTATTATTATTATTATTATTATTATCATTATTATTAATGTTGTTGTGTTATTATTATTATTATTAATTCAGTCATTTTCTGAGCCGATTCTTCCTAACTAGGGTTGCAGGGAGGCTGGCGCCCATTTCAGCTGACACTGGGTGAGTACACCCTGGACAGCTCGCCAGTCCATCGCAGGGCAGAAACACGCTGACAGCAATCCAATGGCCTACTCTTTATGAACGTCAGCAATGGTTATTTTACGTGCCTCTCACCACAGACAGTGAGAGACATGGCTGGCCTTTGACAACCTGGTTAGCTGCACTGGGGAACCGCAGTGACAACTCGGTGATAGTGGGGCTTGAAACCCTGACCTTCGGATCAGTAAGCAAGCACCCTACCACCGGGCTACCACTGCCCCATTATTATTATTATTATTATCATCATTATTATTAATATTATTATTATTATGAAAATGAAATGTATCCTAATTTTCAACTAACACAGACCTGCAGGTTTTGTACCAGAATAGATTGGTATTTGAAGTGATCCATAATTCCCTCTATCTTGAATAGATCCCCAGTTCCAGCTGAACAGAAGTAGCAACCACCAACCAATTAGCAAGAGTAGCTGCCACCCTTATGCTTCATATGATTTACCTTGACTTCCTTTTTTATCTTGCATCACAAAAAATATAAAGCCAAAAACATTCACAAAGAGAGACATGATTTAAAAAATGACTTTGCTATTGATAATCGTATATCATATGTAAACATGTTAAATGTCTTGTTGGTTAAAATAAATGTGGTTTTATTTTGTCCTAAAGGTTGCAAATTGTATATAACCTGTAGTAAACACTTATAAAAGCTCAGTAGAGCTACACACCAGAAGTATATCTGTGATGGATTTGAACCTGGTTCATAGCTGGTAATTCCAATAATTCAATTAGAAAATCTGGTCAGTAATAACAGAGCAGTAGGACTTGGAAATTTCATGACTGTGACATCATAATTCTACTTCCAAGTTGAAAAGTTAAAAAACTGTCCCCACAGAATTGTTGGCGTTGTCACGTATAGTACAGTGACTCACTCCTTTACCTAACCGCCTAATCCTACTAGGGTCACGGGGAGGCTGGTGCCTATCTCAACTGACACTGGGCGAAGACAAAGTACATCCTGAACAGATTGCCAGACCATCACAGGGCAAACACACACCTAGGGGCAAGCCTTTCTCAGACAACAATGGGGAGGGTGGGGTTCACCCTGAACAGCTCGCCAGACCATCACAGGGCCAACACACACACACAACCATTCACATTCAAACTCACACCTTTGGAACAGCCAATTAGCCTAAAGTACATTGCTTTGGACTGTGTGAGGAAACCGGAGTACCCAGAGGGAACTCATGCAAGAATGGGGAGAACATGCAAACTCCACACAGAAATGCCTTTGCCCATGAATCAAACCCAGGAACTTCTTGCTGTGAGGTGGATGCACGAGCCACCATTACTACACCACCATTCCACCTCATGTAGTAATGTTGCCATATTTCATTCATTTCATCCTCGCATCATGGAGCAGTTGGACTTTGAATATTTTCTAGTTATGACATCATTTCCATATGACTGTTTCCAGTTTAAAAATTCAAAATTGGGCTCCATGGATCTCTGGCTGTTGTCCACAATAACAAGTCTGCTAAGTATCGTGAGTTTCTGATCACTAATAATGGAGGAATAACTAATTTTAGAGCCAACTGTCCACAACAACAATACCAACAACACCAAAAAGAACAACAAGAAGGTGACAAAGAGTTTGGCACCAGATACCTCTGGTGTAATAAGAGTTTGGTGTATTGGGATCAGGGCTGAGGCTAAAAATATTTAGAGCAGGGGGACTCCAAGATGAAGGATTGAGAAATATACTGCAGGTCATATATCAGTGCACCCACCCCAACTCGTCCTCTCTCCCTTACATACATACATGCACTAACCACATCTTATTCAATAGGCTATTTGTGTGTTAACAAGCACACACACCCTACGCCTAGCAGCATGTGGCTTCCTCCCTGTCTTTTTTCAGCTATTGTATGAGTTCATAGAACAGAGAAAACGCCGAGTCCACTAAGGCAGTGGGATGTTGGAGACCCCTGCAGAAACATAATCACATCTAAACAAAGTCATATCAATTTATGCTAATGCTTCATTTTCTTTTTGATTGATTATTAGCAAAAATATATAGTAATTCTACGGTAACATATAACAGTCATGGTCAGAGCAATGTTCTAACAAGGTATTATCTTTATGAGTTTATAAAGGAAGTAATGCACCTTTGAGTGAAGCACTGTAAATGAATCAGCAGAAATTTGACTGCATAAACAATATCAACTTCACCAGTTCCTGTCTGGGTGTCTCTTTTACTCACAAACCTGACAACTCAGCAAAACAAGCATGAGTCAGTTTCATACTCGGCTCCTGAAGAATCATTCTGTTCCTACAGTCAAAGTGAAAGCAGAGCGAGAGAGAGAGAGAAAGAGAGAGAGCGCCCAAAGGTCTATTTTGATAAGTATTGTTGTGAGCTATAGTAAAGGAGGTATGACGATCATGAACCTAATAAAACCTAATAACCAACACGTTAATTACATATCGATAAAACCAGGAGTCCTGATATACCTGTGCACTATTAAGACATTTCATAAATTACCAGATTCATTAATTACAATAAATAAATAAATAAATAAATAAAGACAACCTATACATATGTTTTCCAGTTTAATACAGCATATGTTATTCTTGGAAAATATTTGCAGGAACTGCAGTAATTTGAGTTATAGCAAGCACTCTTTCTATATATAGATGGTTGTATCATTGCTGTAAACATATTTCAGGCACTCACTCACTCATTCTTATTCATTCGCTGAAACGCTTAATACTACTACTCGGGTTGTGGGAAGGCTGGGGCCTATCTCAGTGCAACTGGGCGATGGCGGGGTACACCATGAACAGCTTGCCAATCCATTGTAGGGCTAACACACACAACCATTCACACTCCCATCCATACCTAGAGGCAATTTGCATCAGCCAATTAGCCTAATGTGCATGTCTTTGGACCGTGGGAGGAAACCAGAGTTACCAGAGGAAACCCATGCAAGCATGAGGAGAACATGCAACCCTCACACAGAAATGCCCAAGCCCAGGACTCAAACCCAAGACTTTCTTGCTGTGAGCGTGCTAACCACTAGGCCACTGTTCCACCTTTACCTACTTGTTCATTTAAACTGATCATTTGTTTAGTGGCCTCTAGCTATTTTATAAAATTTCTAATGCAAATTATAACTAACCATTATGCCCTGAGGCATAATAAGACATGTTCTCTATATTCAGGCTATTCACTTTGCAGCTTGTGGGTCAAGTGTCCGTGTTTGTGAGTCAGTTTGCCTGTGTATAAAATCCTGACCCCACTTACGCACAGATTTTCACCAAGCTTGGTGGGGGCTCCACCCTACCGGAGTCCAAAAGATGGTTTGATTTTGGAATGTCTGGGTCAAAGGTGAAGGTCAGATCAAGGAAACAAATTTGGAGGTGTCGTACAAACTGAATTCCTTGTGTGTAATTTGTTGTAAGTACCCTTTTCACTCATTGCCCAGTCTTTCTGCAAAGAACCAATGGATATTTTTTTTGTAATTTCAGGCAACAAACAGAGACACAATCATAATCTGATTTCTGAAAATGTATTTCAGTTCCATGTACAACGGTGACTCGACCCTCGCCTACCACATGACACTTGGGTCAGTGAATCTGCTAATAAAATCACTACCCGAGACAGAAACTAATTCTCTTGGTATTTTTATTATCAGCTTTTTTTCTGCAGTCATTTACATTTTAATCTGTGTGACTTAAGCGTATATATCATTATTTTTACATTTAAAACCTCTTTACTCTGTAATGCAATGGGAAATATTAAAATAATTCTAAATGTAATTAAAACTTTATTTATTAACAACGTCAATACTTATTTGAACTAAAGCAAATGGATTATATTTTACTGTGCTCATCTGGCAGACAGTATTGTCCAAAGTGAATTGGATAATAATTGAGAGCGAGTGGTTTGCTTATACATCTGTTAAAGGAGCTGTGAAAGATACAAGTGTTACAAAGCTTTCATGAGCTGACCATAAACAAGATCATTGTAGAAGGAGAAACACAGCTAATTCTAAATGTTAGATTAAGTGCTGGTTCTCCAAAGTGCTATAAACACTAGTCATAAAACAGTCACTAAAACTACCAGTAGGTCTAAACTAAACATAATACAGCATAAAACAATGAAAACCAAAGTTTTATTATAAAGAAGTAGTAGCCTGTCTAAAGAGAAAATGAAGAGGCAACATGATGTGACTTTCAGGTTCTGTATTTAACCTATGGCTGGTAGTCCCATTACTTGGGATATAATAGTATTTTGTCATTATTCATCATACTGAAATCACTGATCAGCAGCAATTTCATATAATGTCAGTTATTTTTCAGAATATTTTAAGAACACATATAAATGTATGTTATTTTATATCTATACATGTAGCATTTAAGTTAAATTATCTGGGTTTAAATTGGTGGAATAAAATCAAACAAATAGAAATGATTTAGTTAGAAATTGCCCAAGTTCCTGATTTACCAAATTCCAAGTTAAATGACCGTCACACTGCACCCTCATCACAACTTTGCAGTTTAGGAGCACTTATATACACACAAACTGCAATAAACTATATATATATAATATAATATATAGTTATAATATATATATAGCCCTGCGATGGCCTGGAGATATATACACAC
>JAQMYF010000013.1:11097249-11114854 GCA_030014195.1 Neosilurus mollespiculum | reverse complement strand
TCTCTCTATATATATATATATATGTATATTTGTGTGTGTGTGTTTATATATATATATATATATATATATATATATATATATATATATATATATATATTACCTTTATTATTATGTAATTTCAGAAGAAAAAAATGGAAGTAGTTACGACTACTGCTAACACCAGTTCTGTTCATTCTAGAATAATTCCATGAAAAGCAATAACATCACTCCGAATGGAAGTATTTGATCACTTGGTAAGAATGTATATTTATTCATTTTAAAGAATTTAAGTAAACCAACTGTGGTGGTTTGGCGAGCTGTCCAGGGTGTACTCTGCCCTCGCCCAGAGTCAGCTGAGATCGGCACCAGCCTCCCAGCGACCCTAATTAGGATTAAGCGGTTCAGAAAACGAATGAATGAATGAATGAATGAATGAATGAATGAATGATTAAACCAACACAAATGCTTTATTCCTTACAATCTAATAAGCATGGAAAGGATAAAACAGTTATTCTACTCGCTCTCTTCGGAATATGACTGATAGCCAGCTCAGTGCTTTGCGCCTCGCAAACCATATAACATATACTGTTAATTTTCTGCTGAAACCTTGTGAAATAACAGTTAATAACCCTCTTCAGGACTTATCAGATAGTACAGGTTTACCTTCCTCATTCTTGGAACAATTAATGTCACTATAGTTCCTGAATAATACACAGATATTAAGCAATATGCTTTAAGATTAACAACTGAAAAACAAACCTGAGATTTGAGATTGTAAAACAATATTGTACCAAATAAATATTTTATCTTTAACTGCAATGGCAATGTCACATGATACGTGTGTGTGCTGTAGTCCTCACCCAGAGAGGATCTCCGTTTAATGGACCCATCATGGCCATAAAGAGAGGCTGCTGTAGAAGAGCAAAGAGCGCACTGATCAGAGACTGCAGTCCTGTCAAACTGCCAAACTGAGAGGAGGGGTACCTGCAGACCAGATAAAAAAAACCAAAACAACACAGTTATAAACTGTTTTCAAGTCCACAAATGGGCAAAGGTCCAAATCAGAGCTATTATACTCACCCAGCAGCATACAGGCCTCCCACTGCAGAATGGATAAATCCTCTCACAATCGTGTGCAATATAAAGGACAAAATCTATGGGGAGATTGAGAGTATTATTTCCAGATCGACCATTACGTACCATTTCTTGCATATCTGATGTATTTTCTTTTCTGTTTCCTAAAATGGTTTCTGTACTGAATAAATAATGATCGGAAGAGCAATCAGTTCCTTGACATGAGAAATAAATTACAAATTCATCCACAAGGGGTCACTCATTTACTACACATCAGCTATAGCAACAGCTGCAGTGACTTTGTGCCCATTTCCTGTCTGCCTGTGGTTGTGTGGTGTAGGTTGGTGACTATGTGGTAAACGCTGAGTATAGTATAGTTCACCTGTAGAGGCAGGTTAGGAATCAGACAGGTGACCCCAAAGCCTACCAGCAGCAGATTTGTGAAGATAAAGGCTCTGGTGGCATTGCTGATCTGCTGGATCTTCCTATTACGCTTCTTTGGCTGGGTGGGGTCTCTAAAAACGGGAAAGGAATACAGGCAACTGACACGCTACACTGACACGCCATGGTGTTAATGCACATCTCTGTATCCACCATGGTTCATGATGCAAAACATACAGTTTGTATATTCTGATACATGGTATCCAGTATTAATATATTCTGATATATATATTGTACATAAACGTCATAATGTATATGGATAATTAACAATTAATAACAAAACTGAGATAGATAACAATTATTCACAGAAGGTGAGGAGGATGTGGTTGAATAATATTACTATTAAATTTCTATTTATTCAATGACATTCCCTTAGCCTGAGGCAAATAATTGTATACACTACATGGGACCACAAGAAAAAGCACACTAAAACAAGATTTTATGGTTTGTTTGTTTTTTTTGTTTTTGTTTTTTTACATCTTTTAAATCAAGCATGCTTAAGCAAATGCATAAGAGCCATCTAACAGCATATCTTCAAACCCCTTTTTTGTTTTTAGAGTTTTAGTATATACACTACACAGAAACAGAAAGAAAAGCAAACTAAAACAAGATTTCCATTGTTTATATTTACATATTTTAATCACGACAAAGGCCGGTTAGATGAACTCTGCACGCCCCGAGCCAAGCTAAGCATTGTGTAGCTAACGGCATCTTTTGAGCCTACTCTATCAGAGGTTAGAACATACTTTGAAAACTTACACCGTGCTCTATGAAGATGCGTTTTTACACTCAGTCAAAGTTTTAGTACAAACTATGCAGAAACACAAGAAAAACATAAAAAAGTTAATGTAAGTAAACTACATTCCATGGTGTATACAATATTCTATACAAAAAAAGAAATAAACTAAAATTCGATTTTTAAATTAATTTTTTTAGTTGGCAGTTGAAAGTGTGACACTGATGACTCCACCTGCTCCAACCGACTGTGACGAACTGTGAATGTCCATCATTTGGATTCAAGTGTTATTCACTCAGGATTAGGTTTTCAGATTGCATCGATACTGTGTAGTATATGCTAACTGAGATTATGCTTCATTCACATCACAAGGGAAAAAAAGCATAATTAGTATTATTCAACTGTGTGTCCAAATAAACTAATATATATTTTTTTTAATTACAACTGATAAATTTACACAATTTATTTTAACTTTGTTGATTTGGTGGTTAACATCAGTATGCCTCTATGCAAATGCTAGCTAATGTTAAAAAAAAAACAAAACCCATCACTTTTAAGGAGCAAATTAAACAGCAGTGTGTGAACTTTTGTGAACAATGTGAATTTTTTTGACATCACTTGAATGTGATATTAGTATTAGTAAGTGAAACTGTTCCACTCACTTGGTGATTTGTTGGTCGTTCTTATCTTCACACTCTTTTAGTTTCCAGTCCATGATGTAACCAATCACTGGAGCAGTCAGTAGACACAGCAGCTGTAGCACACCAAAGATTGAGGTGTATGTACTCACTGAGAAAAGAAGACAGAGATAGAAATATAATAAGCTTTTCATCCTAAATCATTCAGTTATTTAGTTATCAAAATTATTTTGACATTGTGCAGGTGGACGGATAACGTAGTTGCGTCTTGTGACACAAAGCAGAATTTCTAGTCCGGACACGAATCCATTTGTGTTTTATATAAAAACAGGAATTAGCGTCAAAGTTAGGAGGAGGGAGAGGAACAGGAAGGTGGAGAAAGAAGAATACACATACAGTTTAGCCTACAGTCTTACCCACTTCCATCTTTTCCACTGAGAAGGAATTAGAAAGCATGAGAACATACAGAAAAAGCAGAGAAAGCACATTGAGAAGTGTTAGAGCATGAAAAAGCCAGTCAAAGAAAAACACCTTCTTGAACATCAGAATTTTAAGTCAATGTAAAATTAAAATGAGAAACATTTCAGGGAAACAGCACAGACATACTCATACACACTTGACAGAACAAACACTTGTGACAACACTCTCAAAACATTCATTCATTCATTAGCTAATTAATCCTACTAGGCTCATGAAGAGGCTGGAGCCTATCTCAGCCGAGTCTGGGCAAAGGCCAATGAGCAGCTCGCCAATCCAACACACACACACATCCATTCCCACTCACGCCTTGGAACAGTCGATTAGCCTGATGTGCATGTCTTGGGACTGTGGTAGGAAACAGGGGTACCCAGAAGAAACCATGCAAACACAGGTAGAAAATGCAAACTCCACACAGACACACCCTTGCCGAGCCCGGAACACAAACCCAGGACCTTTTTGCTGTAAAGCGGACATGCTAACCACTACACCTCCGTGCCCCCCCACTCTCAAAACATATGCGTTAAAAAAAACATTGTATGTAAATTTTTTCCACATCAGCACGACTAGTTAAGAATAACGCATTGTGTGTTGCTGTTTGACTGGTTGACTGTTGGCTGAGTGTTGACTTGAGATTATTATGATGTCAGCACCGCAGTCTGAAATGTGATTGGACAATTCTTTAAAACAACTCATGTTGGTCAGTCTTGTTAAATATTTTTAGTTTTTTTTTTTAGCACACTTATCAAATGATGTCTTAAAATAGCAGTAACACAAAAAGTGTGTAGGATACTGACACATTCTTTCTAAGTGTGTAGAGCACTGCAGTCTGTAGTGTGTAGACTATGATAGGTATTTAACAGTTTCACATAAATAACATGTATAACAAAATCAGCTATATTTCTTTATACACCAACCAACTGGATTTGATTTCTGCACATAGTGTTTAAGGTGTGTCCCAGGTCATTGGTGCTTTATAAGTGTGTGTTTAGAGAGAAGACGTTAACCGATGGCATTCAGTCATCAGTCAGCTTTTATTGGTGCTACTCAGGACCATGACATGTAAACACTTTTTATACACACCCTTGCTGAGTTCTCCTTCAGTTAAGGACTCCAGGATTCTGTTCATGGCTCCCATGTAGAAGATAAGTCGCAGCTGAGTAACACACATGGTGATGAGGCTGAGCATGAAGATGGGGCTGAAGACACTGTGCATGAATGACTGGGCTAGAGAGAAAAAACAGTAGCAATATCCTGTAAGACATTTCATCTTATCTATAAAACAAAATTCCCTCATCTTTAAATCATCATTACTCTAAAAATAATTTACAAATTATACATTTCCCAGTGTCTTTTTTCTCAGATGAATGGAAAAGTACTGCCGCTTAGTCATAGTAGTCATGTTGACCAAGCAAAGCTGAGGCCATGCCTGTTAACATGTTAACATTCATGTGGGCAGCCTCTGATCAAATGGAAAATAATTCTACAGGTGCCTGGATGGCAAGGTAATAGCTACATAAACCTCATGGCCCATTGCAGTCTGGAAAACTTTGGCCTGTTAATTATCAGCCAGTCTTGGTGCTGTAAACACACAATGACTGATGAAGAAAAGCAATTTATACTCCTGGACACAGCTGTGGTGACTATTTCATGCTTAGTATTTCAGGAATCTACCTTAGTTTGGGAAATAAAAACCTTCCTAGAACACACACACACACACACACACACACACGCACACACACACGCACATAGTCACAGCTGACAGGCTTTAACTAACAACTGTAATGAAAACAGGAGGACCTGAGAGCATTAACTATAGGATTTGGTCAGTATCTGACTATCATTTAAAAAAAACAATTCACACATTGCTGCTGGGTCTCAGTCTGACTGTCTCGCCACATCTTTTTTCCAACCAGAGCTTTTCGTAATACCCTGTGAATTGATTATATGGCCCATTTAGCATGCATGAGCCAAATATGGGACCCCCATTGTGAAGTAAAGACCTACACATGAGTAGTGAAGGCTTGCAAAGATCTGTGTGTTTAGCACAGTTCAGACTAATTCTACTGTACAGATCTGGGTTAGCACAGTTAAAGTGGACAGAACTCTCCCTCCAACCCTGAGACACCATCTCTTAGTCTGACTGTAGTTACTAACAAGCACTCAAATAAAAGAGCTTAATTTACATCCATCATTAGTTAAAGCTTGTTCGCCTTCACCCCATTATGCTTTGGATCAGGATGTAAGGTGTGTGCTTTAAAGGGAAATCCTTCTTAAATCACTTGGTCTTGGACAGCTTGCTGGCCAAAGGCTATGTGTCTAGAATAATGTGGGCTTAAATAAAACTGTCTGCTCAAAGAAACCAGTGATTTGAAGCTTGACTGGCACGTGCAACAGAATTAGCAATGGTTTATGTGAAGAATCAAGTTGAAACTTTGTCACTGGATTGAATTGTATAGTTAATTAATCTGACAGTATTTGTTCAGGGACACTACAGAAATGTTATTTGAGCTGAATATGGGCTAATAATTCCTATTATGTATACCAGTAAACATTATACTGCATGCATGAAAATATTTAAGCTTATCTGAAAAAATTTCAAGCATAAAATTTTTCTCAGATAAGTAATAGTAAGGAAAATATATATAAAATTATATAAAATGTATAAAATATATAAAATGTTTATCTCCAGAATAGACTAATTAAAAATTAAAAAAAAAAATCACGTTATATAATTTAACATTTTTCTATATTTTATTTTTGCTTCAATATATATTTTTGTAATTCTGGTTAAACTTTTAAACCACCTCTGGACTCCTGCCAAAAGCTAGGTCTATATTTGCCCACCTTCTCAAAAGACATTTCAATTACAAAGTATGCATGTATAAATAGATATGACCCTTACACTCCTCCTTAGTCTTGCACTGCACATCTAGGTCAACAGTGGACAAGCAGATCTTGTTTCCGTCCTGAGTAGCCAGCATTTTAGGTTGGTTTTTTATGGAGTTCCCCACACTGAGTCTGCGGCCCACAGTAGTCACCTGCCTGTAAAACTGCTTGCCTGTGATCTTATGGTCAAAACCCAGCCAGCTGAACTTGATCTTTACACTAATGGAAACAAGAGGAGGGCATTATGAAACAAAAGAATGATGAATGAACAAAAGATACAAGTGAGGACATGTGTATCTTAGCCTGATTGATCAGTGTTAACAAGCTTCGTAAGCTGATAGCCATAATGATAATCATCTTCTATTCATACCATTGGTGAATGAAACAGACTGAAATTGATTAGAGAGATATTTTTGGATGACTTGTTGTGTTTGGGTTAGAAATCATACGTGTAGTCCATGTCCTCTGGTCCAGGAAAGGGCTCCAGAGGCCAGTTGAAGAAGCAGTTGATAAAGACAAGGCCAGCACAGCCAGCCCAGACAAGCAAAATGGTTGTAAAGGCCACGCCAAGGTCATAGATCACCTGAAAGAATAATTAACAATCATACAACAAAGGTGAGCTCTGCACTACATTGAAATATAAGTAAACCACACTCCTTAAAGATGTGTTTTTAACACTCATTCAAAGTTTTCATATATACGTACTATGCAGAAACACAAGAAAAACAAACTAAAACGAGATTTGAATATTTTTTTTTCCATTTTAAAGCTGGACAATTATGACACCGTCTGCTCCAAGTGACTGTGATAAACCATGTCTGTTCATCATAACTATTCACTTGGTATAATGTTTTTAATCCCCTAATAGCAGACCAGATTGTGCCACTCCTGTGTAGTATATACTAATAAATTCAGACTCACACAAGGGGTGGCAAAGACACTGTAATTGGTTTTCTTATTTGTTAATCCTAGTGTAATTCACTCAAAATACCTATAATACTTCAATAATGATTGAAATAAGTTACTTACACTTAATCTATATACAGCATATCAGGATTACAGGAACTCTACCGCACTAAGATTTCTTAAAGATGTGAAAGATCTGTGGTCATATTCGGATGGCAAGGCTAACTGGAGGCGTAGCAGCTGCTACATTGCATCACCTATGTTACCATTCTTCTGTGACTAACTGAATGAAACTATGAATGAGCTCTGGATTTTTACCTTAATGCCTGGAAAAGTGACGGCAGAAGAGGCATAGGATCCAATCATGAGTGCGATGAAAGTGGATCGTAGATCTCCAAACATATTGGGAAGCTAAGAAACAAATGAAGATGGCATTCAGGGACACACAGTCCATATCACATTGAATTAAAACATTAATTTAGAATCAAGATTTCCACTTAAAACAATAATAATGGCAAAAATTGTTCATTAAGTGAGGCACACCCTGAACAGACCTTTGGACTGTGGGAGAAAACCAGAGATCCGCATGGGGAAGAAACCCATGTAAGCACAAACTCCACCCAGGAACACCTTCACTGAGCCCAGGACTCAAACCTGGGACTTTCTTGCTTCAAGGTGGACGGGCAACTATGCCACTGTGCCGCACCCTTAAATTTTAAATATATTTATTTCTTAAAGAACAGCATATCATTATTAGCTCCCACCCACAAAATGGCTCAGAAGCTATAGGAATGGGTTCCGACCTTTCACCTATCTGTCTGTCTGTCCGTCTGTCTGTCACACTTTAGTTTCCGGACATTTACTTGTCACGCACTGAAGCTGGAGCTTTCAAACTCGGTATACTGATTCACTACTATGAATGCTAGGATGAGTTTGTGTGTGTATGACCTTGACCTACTTTTCAAGGTCACAGATACAAAACTGTATATTAGATGTCCGGACATTTACTTGCCACACGCTGAAGCTGGGGCTTTCAAACTTGCTTTGCTTGATCTATACTGGAATATGAAATGGTCTATTCAGCAGGAACGTCTGGACCCCTGTGGTCTATTTTTTTAATATCTTCTTATAGTTACGTGGGTAAATGGTGTCTAATGACGGCAAATAATTTGCAATAATTTAACAGTGAGTTCCTCACTACCAGCCTTTTTTTTCATTCTTGGAAAAAAAGGAAGACATTCTGGATGTTTAGTGGGAAATGCGTAAATGTTAAATCAGGCTGACTGATGAGCGGAGCACCTTATT
This sequence comes from Neosilurus mollespiculum, assembly GCA_030014195.1. Lineage (NCBI taxonomy): Eukaryota > Metazoa > Chordata > Actinopteri > Siluriformes > Plotosidae > Neosilurus > Neosilurus mollespiculum. Next base: position 11,106,409 of record JAQMYF010000013.1, on the reverse strand, counting down.
GGTTGGATAAGAAGATAAGATGGATTTTTCTTTAATTAAATCTGACTTCATGATGATCTCTCTCTCTCTCTCTCTCTCTCTCTCTCTCTGTAAGGGGGGGGTAAGGTCTTGCATAAGCGTGTTTCACTCATGAGCAGATAAGGAACAAAGAATATAGAAGAAACAAGAACAGATGTTTTGAACTAAACAACTGGCAAATATCTATGGATGCCTGTTTCCACCACATTAAAAAAAAGATTCTCAATTGCAGCTTGAAAAGGAAAAGAAGCTGAACAAGTGAAGGAGCTAGAGTGTTTCAAAAACATGCCCTGATTTCCATGTACTGGATGAGGATGTTTGAGAACTTAATGTTTCATGGTATCCATATTGGCTCAATGTTCTTAAAGTCACACTGCTGTTTTTCCAAGAACTTGTCTGTCTTCCTTGTCCCCTTACACCTAGCAGGCAGGAATGAAAGAGCTGACTGGAGCTCAACCCAGACGGCATTCACTGCCTCTAATTAGAGGAAAGGTCAGTCAACATCCAGGAAAGGAGGAAAAAAATGCAGGATGACACTGGAAAAATTCTCTCTCCCTCTCAGATATACACACACATACACACACACATAGTGGTCGGGGAGGACCTTATGTTGTCAGAAAAACAGTTACCCACATGAAATGCATGGCTGTTCTTTTTCAAGACCGAGTGAGTAGTAGACAGATCAGGGCACATTCCACACCACACTCGTACAAAGCATGTCGATCAAAAAGACTATTTCAACATCACGCCAATGTTTTCATTTATTCTTCACAGTGACATGAGCGTAACACTTATAGGATGCAATAACAGTTTATTTATACATTCATTATCTATTACAATATGTATTGAACCCTATGCTTTATTTAAATTTAAATGTGAACGACGTCGGTTCTACAACATTTAAATTGCAACTTCGCCTCTAAGTGTTTTAATGCCACGCACATCTTGTACTGCACAAGCAAGTTAGATGATGCTAAGGCCAGTAGGTGGTTTAAACAACAACAACAACAACAATAAAACTACTACTACTAGTAATAATAATAATGTTTTAAATTGTAGGTTGCTATCTAACGCACCCATTATCTCACTTTTATCTTTAATCATAGAGTTCTAATTACAAACATATTACAACAAGAGCACTTGGTGAGGGCAAATCTTCATGAAACATTCATTTATCAATTTTTTGAACCACTTAATCCATAGGGTGAGGGTACACCCTGGACAGCTCACCAGGCCATCGCAGGGCAGAAACACACTGACGGCAACCCAATGGCCTACTCTTTTCGAACAGCAGCGATGGATGTTAAAGAATCCTTTAGAAAATTCCTGGATCCAGAATTTGATCAGGATCATTTCCAAAATCTAATGGAGTCTTCCTTGTCTAAATTTAATGAAATTCCACCTATCAATTTTGCATAATCCTGCTAACTAACAAACAAACACTCAAACCGAGGGGGGGAAAAATCCTTGCAATCCAACCTGAGGTGATTACAAGAGTATGCAGCCAAGTGGTGTTAATTAGAAAAGCTAGTTTGTGCATCTGTCTAGTTTAAACAGTCTGTTTGCCGTGATGCTCAGTTTAAACAGGATTTGTTTGATATTCAATTAGTGTCTTTTTAGGAAATAAAAAGACAGTTTGTCTCAAAACTGAAGCTTCAGTGTCCATGTGTTGTCATCAAGCCTAACACACTTCTTTATCAGGGTCGAGATGCATCCGTTTACTTGTTCATTTACAGATAATAATTAATAATCAGAAACCACACATGACATCACTCCACTCTTTGAAGATGTCTCATGAAAGTGCTTACATGAAAAATGACACACTAAAGGACAGTAAAGTTTTAAAGCACAATGAAGAGTCATGTAAAAGAACCGTTGCTGATTTTCGTCAAGAGTAGGCTGCATACCCGTCAGCATGTTTCTGCCCTGCGATGGCCTGGCTGGGTGTACTCTGCCCTCGCCCAGAGTGAGCTGAGAAGGGCACCAGCCTCCCCGTGACCCTAATTAGAATTAAGCGGTTCAGAATGAATGCTGCAGTAAGAGTTTTCTATGTTTTTAAACTGTGTTGTGTCTAAAGAGAATACATGTTTAAAAGGTTTTGAACAGAACAGAAATAACCACTCAAGTATTTAAAATGTGTAATCTCTGCGTGATGTACAGTAGAGTGCGGTGAAGATTATACACCACCACTTTTCTCTAAAAGGGCTCCTAATAAAAAGAAGTAAAAAATGATCTCTGTATAATTTTTTTGGTGAAAATGTATTGAACAATGCTATTGTAGTCAATGAGAACCAAAAAAATCAAGAAAACATCAGACAAGTATATTGAGGTAAAAATATGGCTAATAAACAAAACACTGAAAATATAAATTTTTCAGAAAATTGAAAGGTGTCACAAATTTGATCAAAGTAAAATAGTAAAGAAATTTTAAAAAAAGTAATTTTTTACTTCTTTTTATTAGGAGCCCTTTTAGACAAAAGTGGTGGGTCATAATCTTCACTGCACACTACTGTATATACATATGCAATGTAGAAAACGAACCAGAACACTCTATAGCATTAAAATGCAGGTAACTTGCTCATCACCTCTAACAAAAAAAACCCAAACAGACGACACAAGAAAAAATGGCTTTACAGCTTGTATAAAAATTTAAAGACCTGCCCACCCTGCTCCCTTTGTAAAACTGCAACTTCTTTCAGACTTCCACTTGTGCGAAAGGAGTTGGGTGGGTGGGTGGAGTTTGGGGGGAGGGGGAGGGGTTTAGACCAGAAGAGAATGAGTCATAGACACAAAACAGTAGCATGGAGTCTCTCACGTTAACCACAAAAGGCCTGGAACCGCACAGAGGGAATCGAAATGTACACAGAAGTGGAAAAGGAACTAGCCTGAACTGAACTGAGTCAGACATTAAAACGAGACTTTGTGTCACTCGATGCTTGTGTTTATGTGCTGATAGCACAGAACAATATTTAAGGAATCACAGCTGATACATAAACGTTAATCAAAACAGCACCAGTGTGCACTAGATGTCCCAGATTGACGCAGCAAATCAACATGACCTTCAGGCCTGTGCCGACCAGAGCAGATGATAGGGACAGAGTTCTGTGCCTTGTTTACCGGCTGTTCTCAGTTTCAGTAAGTGTATCTCTCTGGAACTATTATTATTTATCCAGTTCTATCTAGCTTCATCTACCAACACCGCCCTTCCTTCTAAGTCCAACCCATCCTTTACGGATTAACTCTCTCTTCTGCTCGCCATAGCAAAACCTGTTTACATAAAATGTCTACATGATCGAACATGACCATAAAGTATTAAAACTCCCAAACAGGGATTACTGTACTAAGTGGAGGAGAACTTGTGCTAGTCTTTAGAGCCTAATTTGAATCTCGCCCAGTAGTTGAGGTAAAAAGAAAAAGGACGGGAAAGGAAGAGAGACTCCATGACTCTAGAGATATCTGTGTCAGTGTTGTGAGAACAAGCCAAGGGTGTGAGGTGAGCGGTACACAGCCGTACCCCCTCCTTGCTTGCTTACTGCAGTAAGTGCACCTTGTGCTGAGTAAGCAGACAGAAACTCAGAGGGGGAAATAAAAAGGAAAGAGATAGAGGAGGGAAACAGGATGAAAGAGCAAAAGGATGGGGGAATCTGTTTGTTAAGACAGCCAATAAGGCTGTTAACGTTTTTTTTTTTTTACTTGCTTTAATCTCTAGTTTTCAAATATAAGAAAATCTATTCACACTAGTATCTACAGCAGATTTAAAAACATTTCCCCATGCAGTTGTGTTTAAAGGTGACCATTCACTTCCCAGGCATGTTAAAGAAACATGAAATACAGTGCTAGTGCTTGGAATTAAATTAAATCGGCCACAATGTCTTTCAGAAACCACTTGCTTACTCCTGTATGCAAGTGTCAATGACACCGGCATTGCCTGTGATGATATCAGTACATATCACCATCTTTTATATTTCTCCTAAAATCAAGTTCTTTCTTTTGTTTCTTAATACTTGATCTCAGACTTTTCCACTTTCTATGAATCAGTGTTGCACTGACAATTTATCGTTACCCTGGTCATGTGATCTTGTTAATGCTAACTCTATTGTAAACAGATGCAGAGCCAAAGCAAGATGTAAAACAGGTGAATAGGTGATACTAAGCCCGTGAGCTGGGGTGGCTTCACCAGGAAACCTTTCACTCAAAATGAACTGATAATGAAAGATAAAACACACAGGCTATTCACTAATGAACGAGCGTCTTTAAAATATGCAAAGTGCATGCAAATCGATATTAAAAAGGAAACTCCTGGAGAGAAAGTGTGTATTGAGGAAAGAAAAAACCTCCAGCCTCTGATCAGCTGTGTAAAATCAACAGTTATTTTAAGTAGCAGGAGTGTGCTTACTATACTCCAGCAGCTGTAACAGCTAAACTTACAAAACGTACTGTTCCCCAACATGACCTGACCTGCATCTTAGCACCTTCTTTCGTCTCACATGCTCACTTCCTCTGAGGTAAACACAGCAAGTACGGAGGTGTCACACCACAAAAATACAGAAGAAAAACACATAATAAAAATAGACCTGTTCTTGGGTCAGGCTGTTAAATATGTTGTGAACTCTTTGGTCTGTGTGTGTGTGTGTGTGTGTGTGTGTGTGTGTGTGTGTGTGTGTGTATACAGAAAACAACACAGCTGGGCTCATCATCTCAACGATTCCCGTTGTACAGGTTGCACTAGAACTTCATTATAAAACTAAAGAAAGGGTAGTCTGATCTTCTGCCTGTAGTACAAAATGAGAAACATTTATTTTGGGAAAAAAATAAGGACACATTGGTATCTAAAATACTCAAGCCTACAGTAGGATTTATATAAAATATATTGCTCCTCCTCAGACAGAATGCAAGACAGCTTGGCTGTCTGTACTATTCAAAACCAAAGGGAACACTTTGTTTCTCACTTTTCTTCAGCCAAACAATAAGTAGCATATATGATATCTTTTTTTGGTCCTGGCTTTGGGCTATGAGCTGATGTAAAGGACAAATAATGCCTAACAGAGGAACATGCCTATCATGTGAGGCTGAAAAAAGCTAGTTAAGCTAGTGATTACCAGATAACTGAATGACAGCCTATCTGTATCACTTAGTGAAGGTCAGCATGTGATGTGATCAGTACCAAAAAAAAAAAGAGAGAGAGAAATAAAACCAGTGAAAGTTCAAATGAATATGGCACTGCTTGCTTTTATCACACAGTGAACTATAGAGCTGCATATAATAAAATGTGAGTGCTTTCTTTATATTCCCAGTACACAATGAGTCACTTTATGTGGCTCAATCTTGAATATTATTGTTCCCTATGCTTGTTGGATGTACAGCTCACACAATGTTAGGACATTTTAACTGCGATTAAAGGAAACATTCGACAATAAAAAATGTTCTGATATAAACGCAATTCTAGCCAGAAACATCATCAAAATGATTGTGTTTGCCCAATTAGTGATCTTCATGGTGTTTAACTCTGTCTATAGGTCTATTGTACACGCGAAAAGATTCAACAAATTCAACACAGGTACCTAAAATTAAAGTTGAATGTGGATTTCAAATGTGGGTTTATCCATGCCACACCACCTGGTAGAAGAGAAAATCCCTAATATAAATTGTGGCACTCACTGTGAGGGAGGTGAAGGTCATGCACATCCCCCCGAACCCGTTTAGCGCCAGAGCAAAGAATATCAGGACTGAGAGATCTGCAGAAACCAGACAGACATGGTATTTAAATTCAGCAATCAAACAATGATCCTAGTAAGGGATTACTGTTCCAAACAAGTAAGGTTTCACTACTTACTCCTTGGATCACTCGCTCCATAAGCAATCAGGACACAGGAGAAGGCGAAACTGCCACTGCAATCACAGCAATCTTATGTTAAAGGGGTTCTTACATTTAACCCTCTATTAACCAGTGTAGCATAAAAAAATTACCTTTTTACTTTTTCAAAATATTGGGCCAAAATCAACATTTTTGCCTAGGGAAACAATTTTAACACACTTATAAAAGGACTTGGTTAACAGAGGGTTAAGGAGGTGATTATAAACATTACTTCCTTGCACATCAATAAAAGAAGCAGTCTAATCACTCTAGTCTAGTTTAACTTCTGTTACCTGCCAAGCAGGCGAAGTTTGCGTGGCCCATATTTGTCCATGATGATGCCCAGCGGCAGCGTAATGGCACTCAGAAGGAAAGAGCCGATGGTGAAGGCCAGATTCAGCATCTCATCCTGTGGTTTACAAATGAGCCAGCCATTCATATACAAGAACTCTTCACTTTCTGATGCTGCCTCAGTCTTTACAGACTCGTTCTGCACTGTGTTGTTGTCTAAAAAAAAAATACAACACAAGTGATCAAACCATTAACCCAGTTAAACCAGACAATTATCAAATACTCATGCATCTTATTTTAATAATGAATTTAATAAACTATTTTATTACAATGGTTGTGTATCATACTATGATATTGTGTATAATAATGTGTCTCTATTAAAATAAACTTGTCATTCACTGCCCAGCAAAGAAAAGATTGAACGCTGTGCACTCTGATATTTTGATGGATTGCCATGATTACAGAGTGTAATGTCCATGGCATTGTAAGCAACCTCACATCAGATCTTGAATTGATGACAGGAAAATTGAACCACTCCATAAAGTGTTCTCCAGCACATCCCAAAGACTTTCAGTAAAGTTTAGGTCAGAACTCTGTGGTGCCAGTTCATGTTTGAAAATGATTCCTAATAGTTCCTGAACCACTTTCACTATTCGAGTCCCGGATTTATATCTGTGCCATCAGGGAAGTAAACAGTCCACTGATGAGATAACCTGGTCGCTCAGTACATTCAGGATGTCAACTGGCTTAATTTTATTGCCACATTAATGTTGCTGAGCCTCGACCTGACCAACTGAAACAGCAATGCCTTGGAGATTACACACTCTAAAGCTTAAAGCTTTAAGGAGTTCCAACAGAATATAAGTGTACAGCATTTTTTTCTGGCCAGGCAGGGTATATGAACTGGATATTATTAAAAAAATGTATATCAGTGAGTGGCCTTGATCCAAACTTTATTTAAAATGACAAGAAACGCAACACTGTACACACTTTAATAGGTCTGTAAAAACGACAGTAAGGATATCACCCCACTGATCAGAAATCAAAAACTGAATAGTGATTTATTTCGTATTTGTTCCGGTAACTTTTTGCAGGTCCCAAAATCCTGTATCTACAAACTTTGGTACTGGGATTGGTGACCAAAGGAAAAAGACATTTTAGGGATTTGATTCTTAATTACTGTGAGCAGTTGAAGAAGGTGCCTGTAGTTGGCACAGATAAGCAAAAACTTAACAGGAACCCCCTCCCCCCTCCAGTGGGGAAGGGGGTGGTATGGAAGTAATAGTGTCCAGGAAACACACGGAAAAATCTGCCAAAAAGGCATAGCCACATACACAGTAAACAACTGGCAGTAATAGAAGACTAGGGTCCCTGAAATTTACCTTTAATTAACTGCAGTTTAGTTCAGAACCATCCAGTCTTGCCTGTGTCACCATATTGTTATACTTCTTGTTCTGAGTAATGGACTGAGTAATGGATCATAATTGTTTTTTTTTTTTTAAACAAGTTTTTCTTGATAATTTATTTTATAGTGTGCACTACTTACAACACTATAGATTGCACAGACATGACTCAACAGCCTTGAACAAAGTATACCAGTATGACAACAGTAAAGTGGAGCTGGGGGGTGGGGGTGGGGGGCATCTGTTTATGCACTGTGTGGTTGAGTGTCATGATCGTGCAAATGTAAGGGCCAGAACATCTTTGTATTTTCCTGGAATGAGAGACTTTTTGCGACTGACTGACAAAGGAGACACGCTTGTTAAGCACGATTGATTTGTAGGAGTAACAGACAAAAAACAGTCCTCATGAGGAAGTTACTGCAGCTGGGCTTCAGTGGTTTCCACTAACTAAGAATGAAACACTGTGGCATCAAGTGGCATCAAGTCAAGATTAAAAATAAATACATTTGGCCTGGGTAACTCTCATCAGGCTAGCAATTAAACAGGGTCTGATTTAGCACATACAGTAATTCGCTTCCCTCTTTGGATAGAGATAGTAGGAAGTGAGAATGACTGATTATGCACTACAGAGCTCGGCTGAGCTGATCTCTGACCAGTCACACACTCAGACATCCTCAGAAAGATACTACACATGAGCAGAATCTTTGGCAGAAATATTGCAGACGCTCAGATATCATGTGTTTGCTAATGTAAACCAAGCTGCAGAAAAGGGAAGGCGGAAGCTTCATGTGGGACACATTACGATCATAGTGATGAGCTAGACACAAATCAGTACTGCTTCTCGTCATGTGAAACATGAGGTTTCCAAAATCTCTGACACAGTCATGAAAACCAGACACAAGCAGTTTAAACAAGATTCAAGATTAACCTTGAAGAGGAAAAATAGAGTATATGATTACATCCTGGATGAAAAGCAACATTTTGGGATTACTTGACTGTCTGAAGTCTAATAACAGTCATAATTTGTATGGGGTGGTATGACTATTACTTGATAATTGTAGACTGGTAACTAGTGGTTTATTGGACATTTAAATCAATTGAATTCTAGTTGTTTAGGATATCCTTCTTAAATATAATATCCTCTTTCAGTAAAGATTACATTTAGAGCCAGGTGACTATCCTAAGAATTCCTAGAGTTCATTCATTCATTCATTCATTCATTCATCTTCTACCGCTTCTTTCGGGGTCAGGTGCCTAAGCAGCCTAAGCAGTGAGGTCCAGACGTCCCTCTCCCCAGCCACTTCCTCCAGCTCTTCTGGTGGGACGCCAAGGCGTTCCCAAACCAGCCGAGAGACGTGGTCCCTCCACCATGTTCTGGGTCGGCCCCGGGGTCTCTTCCCGGTTGGACATGCCCTAAACACCACACCAGGGAGGCGTTCGGGAGGCATTCTAATCAGATGCCTGAGCCACCTCAACTGGCTCCTCTCAAAGTGAAGGAGCAGCGATTCTACTCCGAATTCCTCCCAGATGACAGAACTTCTCACCCTATCTCTAAGGGAGAGACCTGCCACCCTGCGAAGGAAGCTCATTTCAG
>JAQMYF010000013.1:11076826-11087217 GCA_030014195.1 Neosilurus mollespiculum | reverse complement strand
ACACACACACACATACATACATACATACATACATACATACATACACACACACACACACACACACACACACACACACACATATATATATATATATACATACATACATACATACATACATACATACACACATATACACACACTAAACTGTTAATTTTATTGTAAATTATAATTAATTTGTCGGAGTCAAACACCGTCACCATTTCAGTTAATTAAATCAACTAAACTAAGAAATATGATATATAAACTATAGCAATGACAACAGGGGCTCTCTTTGACATTATATCTACTTTAAAAACACAATAAATTCATTCAAAGTGAGCAGATTAATGAACTCACGGCCTTTTGTAAACACATCCAAGCTAAAAATAAAATTCCCGCCGTGCAACAAATACCACTCCATTTCCGCTTCCCAACCAAAGTCACATTTACAAATCATATTCACCACCATTTCTTGTGCGCGATGCGTTAACCATCAATAAAACTGAGTGACCTTGGTAAGGCTTAGTACTTCCGGCTCAGGAGAACAGATCCCATTACAAAATAAGAGTCCACATTATTAAAATGAAACTTTCTGTCTCATGCTCAGGGTAATTATACAGTATGGAAGCAAATCGGTCTCATCAGATTTTGAAATTTAAAGGCCTTTGAATTACTAGCACTGATTTTTTATTTTTTGCACCAAAATTAATATCTGAATTTTTTTGCCTATGAATTCAGACCCTCATATTTTTAATCACGCCTTTTCGCTTTTATTTTTTTTTCAATGTTCATAAATTCGGAACTAAAAATAAGAGCATTAAAAATTCTAATGCAGAACGAAACATTAATAAATAAATAAATAGACATGAGAAACTCATCACGTCAACATTTATTACAGCACATGTGAAACAGTGTTGTCTGCTTTGGCTGATATTTGAACTTGACCCTTTTACCATTTTCTAATTATGGAGTGAAACTGATTTACAGCACTAAGCACACAGATGGAGTTTCAGTGTCTCTTATGGGCCTTCCCTCATAAATGACCTTTTTCAATTCATCTGTTAATGTGCCATGACGTCACTACATGCAGAGTGGATTCTGAGATTTTGCCTCCTCAGCTTTTATACTCATAGCAGTTTCTGACAGAGCACTTATTACATCAGAAATTTCCCCTTCTTGTCTTACAATCATGATGTTATTTTTTTCTATTGGTAGTATATACTATATATTTTCCCCCCTCTCTCTCTCCTAGGAACTGCTGCTTAATCATATTGTAGAAAGACTTCGCACACGACTGGAGCGTGTTCTGCAACGTCTGCCACTGGACCTGGACTTCTTAGAGTTCACTTGCACACAAGAACTTCTCTTTCCAGCCAGGTAGCTGTTGGTCCAGCTATTTAAGTTGCACTGAAACAGCTACACAGACCGACTAACTGTGAAAAAGACAAAAGTGTGCACAATGTTGCAGTGGTTCAGTTCGAGCAAGGACCATCTGGGAGACAAAGAATGGTCATATCCCCAGACCACCTGTGCAGCTTTTTAGAACTTAACCTCTCTGTCCCATGTTCCATTTAGAACTTATGGGGGTCTCCAGAAGCACAGTTTACCATCGCATGACAGAGTACGATCTCTCAGTAAAGGCACTCTACACGTACATGACAGATGAAGACTTTGACCAGTGTGTGAGAGAGATTAAATCCAGGCAGCCTCACTCTTGATATCGAATGATGCAGTCCTAAGATGGAATTAAACTTCAGTTTGCATAAATCAATCCACTGTGGGCTCCCAAGTGGCGCATCGACAAGGTGCGCGAATATCAGCCCGTAGATGTCAAGTTTGAATCCGGATTGATGCCACAGCCATCCCTGACCGGGAGTCCATGGGAGTTAATTAATTAAAATAAATAAATAAATAAATAAATCTACTGTAACCCCTGAACTGAATAAGTCGTTCTTCACTCTGAATATATCAAATGAATGGACAAACTTATAGCCAAAACTTATATTATCACAGTCAGTCACAAGATGGCATAGTGGTATTACTGTAAGCCTGCACATCGTGAGATGAAACGTTGGGCAATTTGGAGCAGCCAGGCAGCCTAATGTGCACCTTTTTGGACAGTGGGTGGAAACTGGAGTAACCTGGAGGAAACCCATGCAAGCACTTGGAGAACATGCTAACCCCACACAGAAACGCCCAAGCCTAGCACTCAAACCAAGGACCTTCTTGCTGTGAGGTGGACATGCTAACCACTCTGCCACAGTGCTCCCCATTTAATACAAATGTTTATTTATTACGCAAGCATTTTGTAGCAGGCAGGAAAAAACTAACTTTTTTAACTTTTACAATACAGCAAAGTCTTCTGGACAGATGTCAGTTTGCACCTCATGGTCTATCTCTGAAAAAGAGAAGCTGATGGGGTAAGGAGTGTTCCACATCTGAGCCATATGAGGGGCCATTTATTAATAAATGAAGAATTATAATAGTTGCTATAGCATGTAGTTGCTGTGTCAGGAAGCATAAAAGGGTTGTGGACATTGGATGTGCTGTTACAGAAAAATAATCAGCAGAATATAGTGACAGTGATAACAGAAATGCCACTTGCCATTGCTGATTATTACCTCTGGCAAGGAGCTTACCGTTTACTCTGGGTTTGTGTGTGTTTAGTTATTTGTTTGTTAGCAGGATTTGAAAAAACCTGCAAATTTTATTTAATTACCAGAGATGGAGCTTTGGAGAAGGAAGACTCCTTTAGATTTTGGAGATGATCCAGATCAAATTCTGGGAATTAAAAAAAAATTAAAAATTCAACATTGTAAGATAGGACAATTTTGGACATTATGGTTTATATAGGGTATTGCTGCACTTGGTGGAGGTTTGCACTCTCCACGTGCTCTTGTTTTATTTAAATTTTTTTCATTTCTTACCAAACAAACATCATGAAAACATAATCACTGCATAGTAAGATCTAAAACTAAGTATACAAGTAAATGTATTGGTATCAGGTTAAGAACCTCCGTGTGAAATTTACCTGAAGCTGAAGCAGACTTAAGATAAGTGACAATCACATTATGTTTCCACATTACTTTTTGTTAATGACGCATCCACCCTGTATGTTAATGAGACAGGATTTCCCTGCAATATCAACAAATGCATGTGACTGAAGGGGCAGATCTATTTCTGTGTTCCCCAGTGCCTATGTTCCCCAGTGCCTATGTTCCCCAGTACCTATATTCCCCAGTCCTATGTTCCCCAGTACCTATATTCCCCAGTCCTATGTTTCCCAGTACCTATGCTCCCCAGTACCTATGTTCCCTAACCCTAACCTAAACTCTAACCCTATTATCATTAAAAATTAGAAATCACAAATATTCCATAAATTGTTACTTTGATAAATAATAAAACTTTAAGAATAATATTGGTTCACTAATAGTGTAGGAATAAAAGATGCATGAGCATGGTAAACAGTGACACTAACAAGCATACTAACCTTCATGTGTAGTGTTATTTGGGTAAGGCAGGCCAGTGATTGGCTGATTTGTAGCAATATCCACTAAAGAATCACTGTAATGACTGATCAAGTAAAAATATGTCGGATATTGTGTGTGTGTGTGTGTGTGTGTGTGGCCCCTACCCTGTATATATGGCCCCTACACTGTGTGTGTGATAATGATGGATGCTGAGTGGATAAGAGGAGTGTTTATTTTGTAAATGTTGGTTACGTAAGGTACAGATGAACAGATAAATATTTAATCAGATTAAAATTGCAAGACATAAGAGGATTCACTTTTCTTTTTGGGAATTAAACTCACACATTATTGTTATATATCTATCTTGCTTTGCTGTACAAAAATGCTATTTACAAATATCTCACACACACACACACACACACACACACACACACACACACACACAAAGAGAGAGTTACATAATTAAAGAAAGTAAAAGAGAGCACCCTCTGCTGGTTCAACCAAGTCAAACCAATAGACACTTTGTACAAAGATAACATAAACAGGAGGTCAGGCCCAGAGGATGCGATTTAGAATCAGAAGCTCTAGCAAGTGGGAGAATGGACTGAGAATTTTAAATTTGTATTTGTCTGACTGCAATTCAGTTTTCCACTTTGCCTCAGTCTATTTAATATAAGCTTTGGCCCAGAGAAGACGGCAACGTTTCTGAATCATGTTTACAAATGACTACTTTACATGATTGAGCTTTTATCTGTATTTGTGGATGGCATGGGGATCTGTGTTCATACACAGTGATTTCTGGAAGTGTCCTTGAGCCCATGCAGTGATTTCCATGAGTGAATCATGCCTGCTTTTAATTCAGTGCTGCTTGAGGGCCCAAAGATCAAGTGCATCCAACATTGATTTTCAGCCTTGTCCCTTGCATACAGAGATTCCTTCAGATTCTCAGAATTTTCTGTTATTATGTAGATTCAAAGTCTCTGCAATTTATACTGAGAAACCTTATTCTGAAATTGTTCCACAATGTGTAAAATTTTTTTTTTGCAGATTGTCAAACCTCTGGCCAGATCCTTTTCTCCCCCTAAGCATGTTACTGACCTGTTGCCGATTTACCAAATTAGTTGCAAAATGTTCATGCAGTTGTTTCGTTTTACTACTTACTTTTCCAGCCTTTTTTTGCCATGTCGCAACTTTCTTGAAACGTGTTGCTGCCATTAAATTCAACATGAGCTATTATTTTAAAAGAAATCATAAAATGTCTCACCAACATTTGACAAGTGTTCTATTGTGCATAAAACATGGATTTATGAGATTTGCAAATAATTGCATTCTGTTTTTATTTACATTTTACACAGTTTCCCAACTTTTTGGGGATTGGTGTAATATTGCATCCTACATTCAAACAAAAGCCTGGTCTTTTAATCACACCAAGGTCATTTATGCATGTGATGAAACTCAAAGACCATTCAGAGTTACCATGTAATCAGAAAGCCTACGTCTTTGCTGAAACATACAACTGTATTTTATCAGCATTACATTGGGAGCCAACACCTTGCTTATTAAAAAAAATACCCAGAGGTCGCATATATAAAGTGAAAAACCAGTGGCCTAAAACAGAGCCTTGCGGAACACCAAACATTACCTTAGTACTTACAGAGAAGTCACCACAATAAGCTATTTCTATATAGATTTCTATCTAATTTGGTTTCATTTTTCATATTTATTAATAAATGTTTATTTATTTATTTATTTGTTTTTTTTTTATTGCTGTCCATCATGATGCAAATCAGCAATACATAACAGCCAATCATCATCAACTCAGGCACGGACACAGTACAATCACTGATCTAGATAACTACTGGACGCTGCACGTGCGAGCTGCTCAACTTTGAAGATGTTGGCAGCCATGTTACAGGTCCCAATAAGTAGCAGGGCAGGGTTTTTGGGAATTGGCTCTTAAGCGTATATGCACATTTGTTTCATAATGTATAGGGCTAGTACAAAGTGTAATTAGTTACATATAGGAAACAGTCCATATATATAACTAAAATATTTTATGTACTTAAAAATGTTGAAAGTTAGTTTATAGCCAGAATAAAAGCTGGAGTTATAAACAGATATAAAGTGTATCATACATAAGATTGGGAACTTTTATTGTTTAATTACATCTAGACAGAAAAGTGCGAAATAATTCCAGTGATTATTAGCGATTACTATTTTATGACAACGTGAAATTATAATGACGATATCAGCATGATTCCTGATAACACAAATACCAATAAAACTGACTTAATAATAAAGATTAATATTTACAACTGACTGAAAGTTACTTACAGGCTTCATAGGATGTTGTGGAAAATCAAATAATGCAGGTACGGCACCCTCACGGAGCCTTGTTGTCTGCTCTGTCCTGTCAAACCAGTGCTCCTCTAAATGGTCGGAACACGGCCCTGCATGTTTTGATGGATAATAGTTTTCTCTTCTCATGTTCACTAACCACTTTTTTAATAGTTCTGGCTTACTGAGCGGAAACCTGTTAATGGCAAGACAATGGCTTGATTTACACGTCCTATGTACAAAATTTAATATATATGTACATATGCATGACATATGAAGCGAATGTATAATTATGACTTAGCGTCATGCATGTGCACATCTATATATGCCTTTATGTAAATAATTTTATAAAAAAATTCTCATTTGCCTAATAACTGAATTACTTTGGCTTGAAGGGCATTAAATACATTATAAATCCTACTTACTTATGAAATGTTTTTCCATTTCCCGTTCCTTTTCTGTATATACAGTTAATTGCTGCACATAACGGCATAATAAAATGTAAGAAAAAGTTGTAAAACAATAAAAACACAGAGGGAAATTATGGTTGTTTAGACCAGCAGGGGACCACAGCAGGCAATGTTTTGGGGCTCGCAAGATGTCCGCTTAAGCATATCCGGTTACTTCAGCTTCAGCAGCTCAGTGCAACATCCAGTGTTAATTTTTAGATCGGTGGGTACAACCATCAAAGTCATGTTCCATACCACTGACACTCCACTCAGGAGAAATGTTAAAAATAAGCTTTTACATTTTTGGTTTTGAAAATATAGTACATAAAAATGTATCTACAACACTTTGTGCAGAATGCCTAATGAAACATTTTGAGAAAATAATGCGATTAGAGAAGAAACAGCCAAATCCAAACAAAGGCCTGCAAACATTAAAGCTGAGATAGAAGCTCCTTTTAATATATGCAGAAAATAAATTAATAATTGCATTACAGCGTTTTACTGTATCATTCCGTATTCTACCATTGTAAACAGTGTAAAAAAGAAAAAAACCTAATAAAACAAAATCTGAAATGTTGCTGTAAAAATCTTTGTTTTGGTTCAAATGTTTGCTTGAAATTCTTCATATCCTTCTGCAAATTTGAGTATCAGCATGACAGAGCAGTTTTTACTGTTTATTTTATGCTTTGAATTCAACCATGCAGACTCAGACAAAGAACCAAAACCATCTATCTGCATTTGTCTATTTGTAAGCAATCTAAAAACACATAATTGTGAAAGTAGAGGTTGTCTGTCAGACCAGACGAGACATCTGCAAGCTGACATTTTAGAATTCTGTTCTGGTTACTGCATACATACTCATTTCAACTCTGAAATTTATCACAGCTGTCATGGGATTTCAAATCCACAAAATTTTTACTGGTGATCCACTGCTTTCCACAATCCACAGTGCAGTACCACCGACACTCAGCAATCCTTTCATAGGCTCTGGATCCTCTATGACCCTGACCAAGATACAATGGCTGTTGTGAATGTCATGGCTGTTTATTAATAGTGCACAAAATTTGTAAGATTGAGTACACTTTCACTACAGTGAAATACACTTCACTACAGTGAAATTTCACTACAGTGAAATACACATCATATACTGAAACTGGTAGAGCTCACACTCTCATACACTGAACTGCACTCCAGCTAGCATTATACAGCCACAGGTGATGTTTAGCTTGAAAATGATATAATATTTGATTATTTGCTGCACATGTTTCACAGTTTGTTCGTGGAAATACAAGTAAGGCCCCACAAACAAAAATCTTTTTTTTTCTTGGTGTATATACTAAAGTTCATAGTACCTACTAAACATCTGTAAGGCACAGTGTACTGATCAAGTTTTTTTTGCTAGAGTTCATTAACATTTTCACTGTGATAATATGCCAAGTTGCAAGCTATGTATCATCAGTGAATGGTACCAGGAAAATAATGTGCAGGTTCTGGTACCACATTTCCGTGCAGTTTTACAATGTGAAATAAAAAGCAACACTGAGCCTTCAGACTAAAACAGACATGACACTAAAGGGGCACTCATAGAGTACAAAGTGCAAAGTTATAATGAGCTGCATGTGTCATAGTAAAATATGTGTGCCTAGTGTGCGTCTGATAAACATTTATTCACCCAATACTTCCACTTATTGACCCTAATTATACAAATTTATGCAAATCTGCTTATGATCGTATCATACAGTCTGATAGATAAAGCCTTATAGTTTCTTCAGTTGAAATTTGGAAGAATTTTGTATACAAAATCTTCAGACATAGCAAGTTTCACCAAATGATCATTTCTGACCTTGACCTTTTAAGATCAGTTCTTTTCTACACCAATATTCTGGAAATCAGGAACATGCCTGGTGTGAATTAGAACTAAATCCAATAAGATCTAGCTAAAATATGATTTAAATTTTTTTTTTAATCCTGTTGAAGGTAGTTCAAGGTAGGGATTTTTTCAGGATATCAAGATTTCCCCCCAACATGATCCCATGCAAAAATCACCTCCAAAATTTCATGGTTTGTTACTTGTACCACACCCTACTATAGAATATACTATAACATTTTGAGTTACCTTGTACAAAAACAAACCTACAAACTAACCTACACAAGTGAGGTAATAATCAGCGGAGGAAATATTCCTAAATAAGGGCAAACTACGAAAGTGTCCTGAGTTTGAACTATTTCCCAACAGCATGGCTTTATTCTAGGATTATTTGTTAACTGTGGATTAGTAGCAGACCTTGATGTCAAGATTGGGTCTGTTCTTTGAAAATTCCTTTAACCGTCGAACACCTTCCTTGGAGAATTTGTTGTCAAAAAACCTAAAAGATAAAACAATGCATTATGAAATTTTATTCACTCTGTTGATCAAATCTGGGCAGCTGTTATTCAAGATAATTGGGATAATCAAAAGTATATTTCTTAATTTCTTACCTGATATCTTTTAGAGTAACGATTAGTCCTCAATAATTCAGCAAGAGAGGCTGAGATGTCCAATGATGAAGAGCTCCAATGTCACCAATATTATTAATGGCCATTCTGCTCAAAAATGATGCAAAATCAATATCATATGAAATAACCTCACTGTGTCTTGTAGGAATTCCATTTAAAAGATGCATAATAATGTAAGTTTAAATGTAAACAGTGATCCTGTGAATACCAAATCTCACAGCCTAGACCTGTCAAAACCCCCCTAACACACACACACACACACACACACACGCACGCACGCACGCACGCACAGTCACTATGAACTTGGAATGTGTTTAGAAATCACATTAGATATCACATTCTAATTTCATTATCAACTCTAACATACCACACAGTCTCAACATGACAGTCAGGGCTCTGCAGAGCATGTGCCAGCACTTCTGCACCCTCTGGACCAAGAGTATTCTGTGTAAGCCTTTAAGGAAATAAATATTGTTAATAATGAATGATTAAACCAAGTCCAGTAGCTCCTAAAAGCTCAGTTACCCTTCAGCAGGTCATAGTTATGTACTCATCAAAACATGATCATGAAGTCACCTCAGGGTGGAGAAGAGGGGAAGCACAGGCAGAAGTCTCCGCAGTCCCTCAGCATTGAGCCCTTGTGCATCCATACTGAGTGTCTACAGGTCTGGACTCAGCCGCAGCAGGAAAGCTAGCTCACTCCAGTCCCTGTTAGCCAAGGTACACTGACCCATACCCTCCTGAGATATCAGTTTTAGCCAGGCCTCATAAAGGCAGTGGCACACATTCAGCTGCCTCTCGGTACACAGAATCGTGCTGTGGAGCTGTGAGTTAAGCAACTGCAATGAAACAGAAATGATTACAAAAGCATTATTATATAAGTGTCAGCTACATAATTTTGGACAAATGCAACAAAAATGGGAACTTGAGGTGTCAGCTAGAAGGTTTATATGACAGACAATATTCGGATATACAGATCAGCCCTGAAAATATAGTCCTGAGGCACACAAAGGTATATAAGGCGATTCTTTCTCTCTTGTTTGATAAGTTTTATCTTCTGTAGCAGTTTGCTCTGAAGGCTTTACTGGAATTACTGAAGGCATGGGCTGTATTTGTTTAGATTTTGGCTGTGAATATAGAGATACGTAGTTCCAACTTGCTCCAAAATCACTATGGCTTTACATCATTTACTAGTGACTGGATGCTGAAAATTCAAGATAATTCTAAAGGGAAGCTTTCAATTTGCAAATAAGACTATCTGCTAACTATGCTATTGCCTCTGCCACTCTGTGACACATGCCTTTATTCCGCGTGCACACCCAGTAGTTCATCTCCAATAGTGTCTCCAAATCTTTTCAAAAAGTAAGATCAACTATATTTATTCAGAACTCATTTTGTAGTTGTCTTAGAAGTAATATCCATGAATAATTTCAGGTTGAGCAGATGAAGTGCATTCATAGTCTTAGTATATATCTGTGCTTCAAACATTTTATCAATCAAAAAACCTATTAGGTAATCCTAGCAAATTGTTAATCCACATTGTTCAAAATGTGATTTAGAGCCCAATTCCAAATAATCTAGTAATCAATTCCAAATAATCTAGCTCAGTGTGCTCCTATGTACTTTTATCCTGCAACTAACAAATTAATATACACTATAT
>JAQMYF010000013.1:11047911-11067552 GCA_030014195.1 Neosilurus mollespiculum | reverse complement strand
TATATATATATATATATAGACACACACACACATATATATATATATATATATATATATATATAATCCATACGTGGAATATTGTGGTGATGTAAGCAATAAGAAGAACACTGCACCTGCAGAAGAGATCCAGGTGTCCAGACTGATGGCGTTCTCCCCAGTGGAGAGCTTTCTTAATACGTCTACGCAAGACATGTTGTGGCCGATGTAATTTACTAATAACAGACATGAATTGCGTGTTTATTCTTGGAGCAAATATCCCCATGCTTGTCTTCAGTCCTGTGAATGGGTCTGAACCTGACAGTGACTCCAGAACATAATAAAGTGCAGCGAGGAACTCTTGCACACTGGTATGAATAAACTGGAAGTTTTTCTCATATGTTAGAGAAGATATATCCTCTTTTAGGATTTCCACTAAGAAGGCACGCAAGAGCTCAGTGCAGTCGAGAGAAAAGGAGGAAAGGTCTGATGAATCAAAAACAAACCGCCTCTCCAGCAGGCCCTTGAAGGCCAGGGCTCCGAGACATCGAAGCTTTGTTTTTGTTTCCTTTAAGACACGAGGGGCTTCCTGGAGCCTACTGAGATGCATGCCCTCCACACACCCACCGACGTGGAACAGCAGTATAGTTTTAAAAAAACAGCAGTAGATCTCCGTGATGGTGACCAGCTTGGAGCCAATGGCATGGCTGTTGTTTTTCAGTGTATGAGGTTCAGATGAGCTGTTGCCCTGCTCGTCTCTTGCTTCCTCACTTGCACTTGTTTGTGATTCAGAATTCTCTGGTAAAGTGTCAGAAAAGAGGCAGGAAGTGCCATTGTGCAAGGCAGTAGACACAATCCAGCAGAAGGCAGGGATGTGGCACATGAGCTTAAGGGGTTTCTGGGAAGACACAAATCCCCACACACTCGCAGCAATCTGGCTGGAGCTACAGCTGCGCTCAAAGTACTGTCGTTGTTGAGTTGGCGAGAACCCCAACACACTGTAGAGCTGGTTGACCAACAATTGCGGGACTTTTGAGACAGCATGAGGCCGGGAAGTAAGGAGAATATCTATATCTGGCAAGAGGTTCCTTTTTATTAGATTCACTACTATGGCTCCTACTGATAGCTCACGCTCAGGGTCTGAACATTTAGGGGTGTGTTCGAAGTCCAAGGGGAAACAGAACTCATCAAGTCCATCCAGAATGAGCAGTAGCTGGCCTTGGTTTGAGGTCATTAATTCTGGCAAAATAGGTTTCAAATGGCTGTAATGATCAGACAGGATAACCTGGAGGCTCTGGGTTTCAGTAATTAGACTAAGTTCACGAAAAGACAGAGGTAAGATCATTTTTTTAGCATCTGTATCTACAGCCCATTCCTGGACTAACCGTTTAATCACTGTGGTTTTGCCACTACCTGCAACCCCAGACAGCAAGGCCACACCATCCCCTGAGTCAGAGAGCAAGGTCTGATAGATGTCTTTAAACAAACAGATCTCCCCCTGTCCTCCTGACTCAGCCCTTCCGGCCCTAAAGGCATCACCGACAACAGACATCTCGTGCTGGAAGTGTATGGGAGCTTGGCGCCCTGCATGCTTAGAAAACGTAATGTCAGTGAACCAGTCGGCCTTAGGAAGTCCAGCTGTTGATCCAAGATAATTTCCTGGTGTGTGCTGCCTGGCTAATATATCCTTGTGTCTTTGGAGATGGTTGTTCCCAGGCTCTTTCATGCTCAGGTTTGTGGCTCTAGTGAACTTAGAAGCTTCAAATGTGGACAACAGGAGCCGAAAAGCTTGACATGGTTCCTCTCCTCGTCCTTGCAGGACATCCAGCAGTGTCCTCATACGGTCTCGTTCACCTAACTGCTCACCGCCTTTAATAAAACTGAGGTCCTCTTCTGTCACCGCCCCCATTTCGAAGAGGTTGTCCAGGAGAGGGTTCAAGTGTTTGCTCCAGTTCTCCACCAGCTCCACACGGCGTTTCTGTATCTCCCCACAGCATGATTCAACAGCCATCAGGTTTGTTATGAGAGAGATTGACTATAAACACTTCACCAGATTCTGTCAAGACTTGTTCTTTTTACAAGTTGTTTCCCTTTGTGTAAACCTGTTGAAATGCAATAGCATAAACACGTCAACTTCTGGCTCAATGATATAATCTTATAGCTTGCTTAGAGCATTAAATAAAACTCACGCACACGCAAATTCAATTGGCACATCACTTAATACTACTAGGGTCATGGGGAGACTGGAGCCTGTCTCAGCGACACTGGGTAAAGGTGAGATACACCCTGAACAGCTTGTCAGACCATCGCCGGGTAACACACACACTAGGTATGTGACAATCGCTTGCTTGGCGCTCTGAAGCCTGGTGCCAATAACCTGTTTCCGTGCTGTGGGGAATTACCGTTGGTTGCAATCATTATTTATTATTGGTGTCTCCCAGAGACACACATTCCAGTGACGAAGTGCACAAGTTCCCCTTCAGGCTCATTATCGAATTCTTTCAAAGTTCACATGAGAAGGTAGAAAAGTTTGTTGGCAAAATTAATGGTCCTCAAAACATGCAAAGTTCAACCCTAAGGTGAGTAAGTTTTCGCTAAAAATATTTTTCCACACTTGTGTCAAATTATGTAGTTTTGCCATACAGTGCACTGTATCCACTCTATCTGCTGGGAATGTAACCAGCAATGGTGGGGGGAATCCCCAGAATGGCTCTGGTTCCACAATGTCTGATTCTGTTCCAACTCCCTCCTAAAGCCCTCCTAAATCAAGAAATACCATTTAACGGTCACAACTTTCTCAATAAAACAATGGTACAAATTATTGACCTGATTAAGATTTTTTTATTTTTTTTTAAATCATAACTTTCTTCACATTCATCCAAGAAAAATCATTTTTAAAGCTCGGATGGCAGGGTGGCGCAGTGGTTACCACTACCACCTCACAGCAAGAAGGCCTGGGTTCAAGTCTCAGGCTCTGGCATTGGTTCTTGTGTGGGTTTCCTCCGGGTACTCTGGTTTCCTCCTACAGTCCAAAAACATGCTCAGTAGGCCAGCTGGCTGTTCCAAATCGCCTCTAGGTGTGAGTGTGCACGTGAATGGTTGTGTGTGTGTGTGTGTGTGTGTGTGTCGGCCCAGCCTGGCGATCTGTTCAGGGCGTATCCCACCTTCGCCCAGAGTCGGCTGAGATGGGCGCCAGCCTCCCTATGACCCTAATTAAGATTAAGTGGCTTAGAAAATGAATCATAATGCTCTTTTCAGGACTTTTGCAATGGTATAAATTACATTGGTTTCACACATTTTTTGTCACATACCTACACACACACCTATGGGCAATTTGAAAATAATTAGCCAGGCACGGCTGTGGACTGTAGGAGGAAACTGGAGGCTGGGACGCGAACCGAGGACCTTCTGGTTGTAAGACGGACGTGTAAACCCTACACCACCGTTATATAAACCTGAGATCACACTATGGAGATACACGTTAAGCAGTGTTTATTACCAGAACCAAACCTCCTTACCGCAAGTGGACTGAAGTCGAGATTATTGGAACATCTTCAGTACCGGGTGGAACCGCTTCAAACCGAAAGCGCCGAGGTTTCCCCCGTCACGGTGCTCGGACCCTCCCCGCGTTCAGCCGAAACCTCCCCACGGAGTCCCGCTTCATCTCGGTATAAATCAGGCGACGTGGGAGTCGCGATGAATAAAAACCCGCACCGTGAACGTGTCCATGATCAGAACCCACCCGACGCCCTCTTACTGGAAACACGCAGGTCAGCTGATCGCTAGATTTTGGGACGGGCTCTGTCTCCGCCCCAAACGTGTGAATGAGGAACATTGTGGGACTTTGTTTCGTTCTCACGGCAGAGGCCGGTTTAGACGCGCGTGTCGGGGTCCAGGCCACCTCGTTTTTAGCTAAAATGTCATATTTCTTTATAAGATTTGTCCATGTTACGTCTGTACACTTCCGTATAGTATCAAATTCAAATGTATTTGTCACGTCCAAAATCATACACAGTACAATATGGAGGGAAATGCTTGTTATGACTGTCCTAAAATGTGAAGAATAAAACTATCATCATCAAGAAGAAAGGAACAAGAACTATAACTAACTATAACTATTTAAAGGACTTTATAGTTAAAGGTCAATATAAATCTAAATATGTAAAATAAAATGAAATTTATAAAATACAAATAAAATATAAAATCAAATAAAGGACACAAAAATATATAAAATGAAATATAAATGCAATATAATGAAATGCAGTGGTGATTTTACAAGCAATACTGTATGTAAAGTGTCAAGCGTCTGTGTGCTCTACTACAGTATAGAACATCTGTAAATCTACTACACTTCATCTGTATACTGCTCTTCTTAAAATTAATCATGATTTATTCCCACCTTTTTTACTGCCCTTATCTGTACATAACTGCTCACATAACTTATTCGTACATATTGTGTACATGACTGTTTCCACCTTATCCACTGCCCATATCTGTATCTGTACATAACTGCTCCTAACTGTACATACTACATATACTGTATATATATATTGCACTGGCTGCTCTCTGCACTTCTGATTAGATGCTAAACCGTATTCCGTTACTCTGTATTTATACATGTGTAATGACAATAAAGTTGAATCTAAAGTGCGGGTGTTGAACTTCTCCACAGATCATTTTCTCTAATATTGGTCAATTTCAGTGAAAAATTATAAATATCAATTTATTAAGTATGCATTCAAAGGAAGTGTGTGTGTGTGTGTGTGTACTACTCATGTGTGTTTAGGATTTTTCACTCTTGACATTCATAAACAGGGAAAATCCTAAACACACGAGTAGAACACACTCAGAAAACACACCTTTGTACATACATGAGACGCAGACATGAACTTACATATATATTTTATATTAGTTATCTTAAATGGACCACGAATATTCTCATGGACTGTGAAAAAATCAATTACTATGGTCGCAGGGAGGCAGGAGCCTCTCTCAGCCGTCTCTGGGCAAAGGCAAGGAGCACCCTGTACAGCTCGCTAAGCCATTGCAGGACAACACACACACACACACACACACACACACCTCCTTGGGATGATTTGGAACAGCCAATTAGTCTAATATGCTTGTCTTTGGACTGTGGGAGGAAACCGGAGTACCCAGAGGAAACCCATGCAAGCACAAGGAGAACATGCAAACTACACACAGAAATACCCGAGCCAGGATCTTCTTGCTATAAGGCGGACGTGCTAACAACGCCACCGTGCTGCCCACTGATATGTAAATGAATAGATATCAAGTCACAGAATAATAATGTAATAATAATCAGTGGACAGATAATTGGATTGACAAAAACTTTATTTATCAAATCAGCTTCATTATGTGTAGATATATTGTCAGTTCTTAAATTACACAAATAGTATAAAAAAAAATATCACAAGTGTCAATTACGCTTGTCTATAGGAGGAGTAAGGAAACTTTAATTAAAGTTTTTCCAAGGACAGCATTGGGAACATTTTATAGCCATGAAAATATACTTTTATATATTTGTTCTATGTTACATGTGGCACTTAGAATAGCTTTTTACAGTCGCATTTTAATAGTGTTATCTTTAAAGCTTAACATTTGCTGAGAGAATAAATGTGATATAGGCACGCGATCAACATTCTAAAGTGACTTAACAATCAATATGTTTAAAGGCAAGAGCAGACTATACTGTATACACAGTACAAAGGTGCCTGATTTCCTATCAACTGCATGTCTTTCATGCTAATGTGCACTTTTTTCCTGAAATGCCGCATTTATTATGCACAAAAGTAGTGCTCACATACAGTACTCAAAGCCCCCTTTTTTGTGGATACTTCTCTACCATTTTCATCTTCACAGGCTAGTAGCTGCTTATCTTTAGCCTGTAGCATGTGGCCTAGAAAACATAGCATGTGGAATGGAAAACAGAATTACTATGTATCCAGTGTAAAAAGAGCATGTTTACTACTTTTACTGGAGTAAAATTATTATATAAAACACATTTCCTGGTATCAAACCATAAAGACAGTCTTCGTTTACCATTGCCTTTGCATAAATAGTTGTCTTAAGTATTTATCAAAAAGCAAAACTTAAACATAAATGTCATCAAATTAAAGGGTGAAGGTATTAAAGTATGATTAAAGACGCATCCAACTCAAGGTGGTAATAGAAAGCTGAATGAATTCTATTCGAGCCAAGTTAAACTGATGCATAAGTCTACTCCAACACATTAGTTTAACTTGGCTTGAATAAAATTCATTCAGACTTCTATTACCACCTTGAGTTGGATGCGTTGTGGATTATAATCATATTCTGACTATCGCTGCTTTCTTCCTATTTCCAGACGACTTAACACAGGCTCTCAACGTACTTGGCATCGACACTCTACAAAGTGATTCAGCTTCCTTATGCATTTTCCCACAAGATATCAATCGCAATCATTATGCTACTGCATGAAAAAGTATTTGGAATAGTTTATACATAAAGACACAAAATAAGACTAGAAATTTTTCCTAATGAATAATTTAAACCTTCAAATTAAGCATTAAAGTGATATTCTCTTCTTCTACAACTTAAATGCAAGAGTAAGATTCTGCTTTCTTAGTCCCTGGAAAAAGTGAACAGAAACAATCAAAGAAGTTCTTACTGCTAACCCTGATTTTCTTTGTACACAAGGCAGAAGCTTCTCAGACATCAAATTATTGTTCCCCAAATTAAGCAAGATAGATACACACTGCAGAAAATATACATTGATGTATTGTTATTTCTTGGCTTTGAAACAAAATCATAAGATAACAACAATATTAAATCATCAAACACAGAAATATAAATATTGATTAGTTTGCTGGAAGTCCACAAGTGAAAGCGAAGCCTTTGGCGTCTCAATGGCAGAGTGTACATCTGTCTGTGGTAATGTGACAGCTCGCTGGTCAAGATCTATCCATCATCTCGAATTGAGGCGAGGAGCAGTCTGCAAAATAAGGCACACTAGAGTGTATTGCACTGATAACTATAGATACGAGTCAAAAGTTTGAACACACCCACTCAGTTCACACCCACTCAGTGTAACTGAATTAGAAGGTGTGCTGAAACAATTTAATGGTACTGTACCTCAGACTGTTGGTTTGCAAATTAAATCACAAAAGGCTTCAAAATATCACAATATACAGTAGTGTGCAGTAAGGATTATACACCACCACTTTTGTCTAAAAGGGCTCCTAATAAAAAGAAGTAAAAAATTACTTCTCTATAATGTTTTTGGTGAAAATGTATTGAACAATGCAATTGTAGGCAAAGAGAACCAAAAAATCATTCCGACAAGTATACTGAGGTAAAAGTATGGCTAATAAACAAAACACTGAAAATAACAGCATTATACAATACATTTTCACCAAAATGTATTGTAATGTCTGGCTGGAGCAGACTCTGGACGAAAGCAGGGTACACCCTGATCAGCTCATCAGTTCATCACAGGGCCAACACACAACCCTTCAAACTCACATTCACACAGTTTGGAACAGCAAA
This sequence comes from Neosilurus mollespiculum, assembly GCA_030014195.1. NCBI lineage: Eukaryota > Metazoa > Chordata > Actinopteri > Siluriformes > Plotosidae > Neosilurus > Neosilurus mollespiculum. The sequence goes on along the minus strand of JAQMYF010000013.1, from coordinate 11,060,028 downwards.
TTAGCCTAATATGCAGATCTTTAGACTGTGGGAGGAAACCGGAGTACCCAAAAGAAACCAACACAAGCATGAGGAGAGCATGCAAGCTTCACACAGAACTCCATGTTGTGAGGCGGACGTGCTAACCACTACGCCAAAAGTGCTGCATGTGTATCATAAGAGTAAAGGGTAAATTTAAAAAAACTCATCAAAACTGTATATCAGTGCAATCTAATAGTGACAATAATAATAATAATAATGACAATGATAATAATAATAATGATAACAACAGTAATAAAAATGTCCATTCTATAGTATTTGCACTCAGACAAACTGTATGAAATCACTACTCGATGCCCTATATGACTAACAATGATACCCGATGACTATATGACTAACAATGTACTACATGACCTCATACATGCACCTGAAGTGTGGAGAGTCTTGAAAGAGGAAACCTGATGTTGAAAAGTGGAAAGTGATGTTTAAAACAACCCAAAGACCATTGGTAGTAAGGCATAACAAATTTGCCATGAAGAAATGTTTAATATTTTATACTGAGGATTTAATTCCTAATTATTTAAAAGCAAGATAGCAAGATGGAGCCATGGCTGTGTACACGGTATGACACATTGTGCCTTTGGTATTCATTTATTCATTTTCCGCTTAATCCCAATTAGGGTCGCAGGGAGGCTGGCGCCCATCTCAGCCGACTCTGGCGAGGGCAGAGTACACCCTGGACAGTTCACCAGGCCATCGTAGGGCAGAAACACGCTGACGGCAACTCAGATTCAGACTACTCTTTACGAAAATCAGCAATGGTTCTTTTACATGCCTCACACTATAGACAGTGAGAGACATGGCCAGCATTTGCCTTTGGTATGATTAAAGTTTTATACTTAACTTATTATTTTTATTAAATTTAGCTAATACAGCACACATTTCCAGGAAATCAGTTCGATTCAAAATGCAGATGAGCCATCATTCTCCAACAGCCATAGCTATCCTGGTCTCTGAGAGCAAAGTGAGAATTCCCCTAAATAGTTCCTTAAATGTTGAGTTGTGGCAATGATGGCTCAGTGAGTTAACGCTCCTGGTTACTGATCGGAGGCTTTGGGTGTTCAAGCACTGCTAATCTGTTACTGCTGTGCCCTTAGTCAAAGCCCTTCACCCTATTACCTCAACCTATCCACATCAACCTTACACAGAATAGGTAAAAGGAAAATGGATATTATTGTAAATGAGAATTTTATCTATTAGGGTAACAGTGGAATTAGCTGCTCACTAGAGTATCATGCATATCTCTGACCCAAATCTACCAAGAAATATTCATAATTGCGCACCTACTAGTTTAATTAGCAAAGAGATAAACATCCTGCTTTTGAGGACTGGGTTACTGGTATGTGTTATTGTGAATTTACTGAACTGCTGACAGAAACTTCAGTACAGGAACTTTCCCAAGTATTAAAGTTATGAGGCAATGCACAGAGCCACTCCTTACCACTGAAAGGTGTCCATCCTTAGATTTGGCAATGAGCAGCTCAGAACCTGATGTGAAATCAATCATGCTTTCTTTTCCTGGACACACCGTGAATGCTATGCTGCTCAAGGAGCAAAAGAAAGAAGTTATGATGCGGCTGGGAATCCACACATTTCCTTAAATTCTCATATAAATTCACATTCAGAGCCCATGCATGAGGCTCACCTTCCCTGGCTGATGTTGATGCTGTTGATTTTGTCGGCACAGATTGCCACTTTGGTTAACGTCTCGATCACGTGATCACTCTGAAGAACTGCATCACCCTATGAGACCCAAGGTTATATATTCATATCAGTTTATACTGTACATTCATTGTTCACATTACTCAGTCTGCTGATGCCATCTTTCAATGATCATCCTTTCCCCTCATGTACCTTCTGTTTGTTATCCTCACAGGTAACATGGAGGACAAAAATGCCATCGCTGAGGGAGCTGACAGAAATGCCTGAAGGGGAAGGTCAATATTAAGAGTCAATACTTATTACAGTGTTTTTTATACATAATTTTTGATTACTATATATTATTTAAGCTTGCTGCTTCACCTTTCAGAGTACTGTATTCAATCTGCTGTTTCAGCTTAGTCTCCTCGACTATGATTGCACTGTTGCCAGTCAGTAGCAGCTGCCGGGAACGTGGTTTGTATCCTCTTCGGTCATATTTAGTCACAGGAACAGCATACTGTAAACAGCCACATGTTGGACTTAACACTTCAACCAAATTAACTTTCACGCAAGTGGCACATGTAGGAATTTTACATGTCGCATGATTTTTAATGAATATTCAAACGTCTATGTTCTTTCTCCTGAAGGCTAAACTTGTTCATAGTGGGAGCCGCTTTGCTAAGTCTGCTCATAGCAATGTTTATCATTGTTTTAACCTCTTGAGACCCCAATGTCCTCATATGAGGACATCATATTTTCTTCCAACTTCATTGTGTTTATGTCCTTGTACGGTTCTCATATGAGGGCAGTGCACAGAAATGACAAGACACAACAGTAGTGTTTGGGTCTTAGGAGGCTAAGTGTGATGTGTATTTCTTTCTTTTCTTTTTTTTTTATTTTTTTTTACAGAAAATAAAATCACAAATTGCCAAAAGTGAGGTGGATGCTCGATGTACCCCATCCTTCAGTGAATGCATACCTTCAACTTCTCACTCCCTAGAGCCTGGAGCACTTTAGGGTTGATATCCTCCCCATCTAAACAAACACACACACACACACACACACACACACACAAATGCTAGAATGTTATAATACACAAACGGGGGAAAAGGATTTGGGACAGCTTGCAATATATTTGATTTTTCCCTTGATAAAATCATTTTCTTTAAAAATTGACATGAAAACTCTTGTAACATGTAAATCTTGGCTTGTCTAACGCCAGCCTCATGGTTGAGTGTCAGCAACTTTATTCTCATAGAATTCTCGTAGCAGGTTCGTTTTACAGGGTAGGTTGTCAAGCCTTTTCCCTAAACTTCCACAGCACCAGGCAGCCTCCCATCCAATTACTAACTAGGCCCATCCTCGAGATCACAGGGTGACTGAAGGGCAACATGTGAATGGAAACATGCAAGTTTGTTTATTTACACTATGGGTGAGAAATAATTGATATAAAAATCACAATGTACTTCAGTACAAGTACAATTCCTTCAGTAATATTATCCATCCATGAAAAGCAAGTTGCAATAAAATAACCAATTATTTACTTAAAAGTACATCCATGATCCACTGACAATCTGCACCTTTAACATCAAATAAACCAGTACAGAGAAACTTACTGAGCCTTGTTCCGACAAACAGCTTGGCGACACTCTGAGGGTAGTTGTCTTTCTTGTCCTTGAAAATTTCGCTGGCCACCGACTTCTGCTCCAGCTAACACGAAAAGGAGAATAAACAATGGTCATATTTAGCACAGACAAAATGAGGAAAGTCCCATATTGCATTCTAAAAAATCCTCTATGAATTTCAAATCAATAATGAGTCTGTGCTCTACCTGGTGCTTCCACTCGGGATCGATGTTCTTGCAGTACTTCCACACCATGTTCTGCATACACAGCTTGCGGAGGTGCTCTGATGCCTGGTACACAACAACATACCGTCATATATCAGTATTAAGTTAAGAGTACATATATGCAAAAATAAGTGAGGGTCAATAGGGAATGTAGTCAAACCTCATTCAGGGCAGGTGGTGGTGTAGGCCAGCTCTTATCCAGTACTGATTTAGGCAAATTCCTATGTAGCTTCATTAGGAATGAGTAGCGAACGTAGTCAAGGAAGTATTCGTTCTCAGGACAGCGTGGCTGGTGACGGTATATGAATCCTTTAATGAATCTGTAACAAAAGGAAAATTCTGAATCAAAACAAAAGATCACACTTGTACTGTATAACTATAATACAAAGTAGATACTGCATATAAAATTTTACTGTAAAGTTTATATACTACATTGCTGCTGAAGTTTCAATTCTGATTGGTCAGAAGGTCTGACAGTAGTGCTAAGATTATAGTCAGTCATTTATATTAAGTGTACTGATACACTACGTTTATGTAGCAACACACAGAGACTTGTATGGCAGATGCTCCACGTGAGATTTATCACATTTGGAGAGTGTGAAGCTGAATGTAAGGCCAATTATGTTGTCCGTTTTGCAAATGGTGGCACTGACAAAAAGATAAGAGGTGAAGGTGACAGAGCTGAGAGTGCTAAGCTTTGCTTTGGGAGTGTCATGGATGGACAGGATTAGGAGGGAGTATATTAGAAGCACAGTTCAGGTTGGGAAATTTGGAGTCAATAAAAAAGAGGTGAGACTGGGTTGGTTTGGACATATGTGGGAGAGATGCTGAATATAATGGGCAGAAGGATGCTGGAGGTGGAGCTGAAAAGAGTAAGACCAGAGAATGGGTTTAAGAAGACATGCAGGTAGATGGGATGATGAAGAAAGATGCAGAAAACAGAAAGGGTTGGAAATGGATGATCTGCAGTGGAGCAGCCAAAAGAAGAAGCAGCACAGGAGGACCATCACTGCTCTGTAACAGTTAGAGGTAAAGCTGTTCCTTTATTTTTTTACCACTTTGGGATGTCTTCAGGATTGAGGACTTTGTGGATTCTAGCTGACACAACAAATCGCATTCTTTCTGCTTTATAATTTTAGGTAAGTGAAAAAAAGAGTGAACAAACGTTTCTTCTTCTTTATTGCATCTTTTCCCACTTCTATGTGGGGTCTATGCATTATTTAGTATTGGCAGGATTTTTACAGCAGGATACCCCTTCTTGACACCAACCCTCTAGGACAAACATCCACTAACACTCATTCACACCTGGGGCAATAGCCAATTAGCCAAATATGTATGCATTTGGACAGTGGGACAAAACTGGAGCACCTGGAGGAAACCCATGGGGAGAACATACAAACTCCATACAAAAACGCCCTCAGTGAAAATGGGTCTCGAACCCAGGACCTTCTTGTTGCAAGGCCAGAGTACTAACCACTACCCCACTGTGCCCCCCAACAACTGTTTATAGCTGTTACTAGCTGTTATAACATGAGTTATATCAGGAAACAGCTTTTTTTTTTGTTTTGTGGATGTTTCACAACATTAAGCATAACTATAATTTAGAAATGGGTTCTTGTTTCAGAACACTAGGTGTATTCCCCCACATAGTCAACAGCACACTTGGTATCATCATGTTTTTATTTTTACAAGGTTAATAGGCATATCCATAGGCATATCTGGTATGAATAAACACTTCTGTGCTCAATTTTATATATCTGACTGATTACATGACCACATGCATATTTCTTATGGCCCCCCTGACCTTGAAATTAGGTCAAGTTGACCCAGTTTCAATAGGCTTGAAGATCTTGACAGTACATAACACGTATGAACTGGAGAATGAGCTGAAAAAACTGCACCCTCTAGAGTGATAATGAGCATTTTTGATGAATTGACCTCTGTGACCTTGAAAAATAGATCAAGGTGACCCAGTTTCGATATGCTGGTAGAATGTGCAGTAGGGACCATTCAACATAAATAAACCCATAAAGATATTACATAGTACATAGTACCCTACATTTCATGGGGGATACAATAATTAAAAATACATTTTTGCAAATTGTTGTGGTTTAACAGGAATTAAATTTTGGCTGGTGATAAAACACTATGTTCACAATATGTTTCTCAAATAGAAACAAGTGAGCACAATACTAATTAAAATCATATGTTAATTTTTTTTTTTTTTTTTTTTTTTACTGTATTAATTCCACAAGGGAAACTTTGACTGCTGCATTTAACCCATCCACAGTGAGCACACAAACACACACTCGGAACAGTGGGCTGCCACACATTGCATTGCCCAGAGCAAAGTTGGGGGTTAGGTGCCTTGCTCAAGGGCACTTCAACCATTAAGGTGGAGGAAGGGAAGGTGCAGCTCACTCCCCAGCCACCACACCTGCTGGTTCGGGTCCCAAAGCTGCTTCTCTATCCATTAGGCCATGGCTTCCCCGTGATATGTTAATGCTAAACTAAACATAATCGACAAGAATACTGGTACCACTAAAGTTAAACCATTGTGATGATCTGATTGGCCTTATGGTGCAGTGTTAAGAGGAAGAAAAACACAGTGTAAAATGAGCATAAGATACAGAAGCAGACGGACCTGCGGATGGTGTCAGCAGCTTGTCTTCTGCGAAGTGCTCTCCTGCGAGCCAAAATTCCTCTCCACCAGGACTGAATCAGGATGGCTACAGAAGAGGAACAATAAATTGGTAAATTATCCTTTGGACAAGAGAGCTACAATTACATATACACAATGCAATTACAAAAGGAAACTATCCTGACTTCATAAACTGCTGAAAAAGAGGCATGAAGAAAACTCCACCCTTTCAAGCCATACCTGATTGCCTCAATTTACGGTATTTGGATTTCTGACAACAGCCCTTCCAGTTCGCCTGAAGCTTGGTCGCTGTATATGGACAGACATTACCCATAAGAACACTGTATCCATCATACATAGGCATATCCATATTATGCACATAAAGAAGCCTTGTTTGGAGGTAACCACATGCTTTGTCTGTATTCTGTATATTGATATTCACAACAACAAAGAGGTTCCTACCAAGACTGTGTTTTCTGACTTCTAACGCATCTTCTGTTGAAAACAAGGTCTTCGGGAAACGGATGAATATTTTGGTTCTGAAATTGGAGTGTGATTGAACACAATCCCATTATTAATCAGCTTTTAGTACAAAAACATGTGGAAACATCTGGAAAAGGGATACTTGGAATACAACAAACCTGCCAAGTTTGTACTCCTCAGGTTTGTAGCCCAGGTGCTTGACAAGTGTGGAAACACCATCTACCAAGCGGCCGTCCCAGTTGGGCCAGGTGTCCGGACACAGTGATTTATACCTGTGACAAAACACCACATAACATCAGCTATAACAAGGCAAACCAAATCACACACCACAAAGCTGTGTTGGCCAATGGTTACACAAAAATCCCGGGATGAAGAAACACTACAGAGGAACTGAAAGTGCTGTCACTCTATTTATAGTTTTGGTAAAGAAACAAGGACTGCATTTCCTTCTGGCATGAAACAAGATAGATATCTCCAGTAAGAAATGCTGACCTCTGGAGGAAGACCTCATATCTGCGTCGGTAGGCAAAACCTGCTCTCCTCACTCTCAGATTCTCCATCAGGCCCAGATACTTTACTTGGTGCCTGATCAGAACGTCATCAAATCGGCCTGTGGAGAGACACAAGGTTAAACAAGCACAAATAAAGCTGGTTTATATTATAGCCAGAGCTGTTATTATATAAAATCAACACATTAAAAAAAAAATCAACATATTCTGACCAATCAGATTCGAGAATTGAATAGCTCTGATTTTGAATCAGTTTAATCACACTCAAAACAACAATAATACAGTGCTTGCAGTGGGGCTGTACAGTGGACAGAAAACAACAGGATAAAGATAGAATAATTATTTTCCAGCACAGTGTTTTTACACTCCTTCTACTAAAACTTTGACCACATGGCTGTGCTGTTCATCACCGATTCACAGAACTGAAGCAGAATTGCAGAAGAATTAAAGATCGTAACCATATCATCTGAACAAGACACACACACACACACACACACACACACAAGTCTAAATCAGGAACTTACCAGCCTGCTTGGCATCATTAGGCTTGATGCAGCGCACGTATGACGGATCTTTAGACATCAGGATTTCCATCAGCTTGGCCAGGCTGTTCTTAAACTGGGTAGCCGTCTAGGCACAGAGGAAACAAAGTAAAGGGAATGAGAAGAGTGAAGGACTGGAAGAACACACGTCCAAGTGTGCAGATCCAGCCAGGCGGTGACAGTGTGGGAGAGGATGGCCATCAACAATGCATACAAACAGCTTAGCCACATCAGCAGCAGCCCACTCTCTCTCAGCCAATGGCCTTCTGCAGAGTGGGCACACACACGCACACACAATGACGAGGGTGACCTAAGAATCAGGGCATTCCTCACAGTGTGGGCATTGAGCAGAGATTTCCCTATAGAGCACTCGATTTAGATCACCTTTGGGCAGAACTAATATTTGAAGCAAATAGAAAAGATGCTTTTTTCTTACTGTTTCCGGCCGCTTCTTGTCCGTTAACTCTCCGCGATCAAAACACTGATTGAGAATCTTGTTTTCTGACATGCACATCACCTGCGTCAAGCAGAAACCCAGACGTCATCATAAATTAGTTAGGTCAGCGAAAATGGAGCTACAGCACAATGTTTGTGAATTGTCCTAGTCATACTTCTCTCCAGTCCTACACACTGACCTCTTTCAAATTTCTGAAGAGGAGATCATTGTTCTTATCCAGAAAGCCTGGGAGTGAGAAAGAACACAAAAGAGTTAGTAAACATGCTGCTGAGCTGAGCAAAGCCTGAGCACCAGCTCCACACTGAATTCATGACCTCGGGTATTAGAGCTTCCTCTAGTTCAGTGACTGTTTCTCTGTTCACTCCCTCACCGTTTACATTGTAGTTGACATCTCCAGCATAATGCAGCAGTCTGAAATCATCTCTCCCCATCGTTTTCCGGGTCTTTCCGTCAGCCAGCTTATGACTAAAAGAGTGAACAAAGTAAAGGCAGAAAGTGTTTACAAATGTAGATATAGAAATAGAAATCTCAAATATACTGAAGTAATGATAATGTTAAAGGATAAACATTTAAAGAAAGTTTAGAATCTAATCTCAACACTACATCTGCAGTACACGTGTGATTTCCAACGACAAGAATGTCAACCGTTTCAAAATTAAAACAAGAGCACTCGGTGCAAGCCCAGCAATCCCCATATCAACCAAAATATCAAAAATTGTCCTTTTACAATGTTAAAGAATTCATAAAAAATTCCTGGATCCCGAATTTCATTGGGATCAACTGTAAAATACAATAGTCTTCCTTGTCCAAAGCCCCATCACTGGTTTATAATCAAATGACAATCCACAAAACAAAAATAAACATTGTTTAATCCTGCTAACAAACAAACCTCTTTGGTGGAAGTAAAATAATGTGAAAACCATTTACAGAACAGAGGATTAAGGGCAGTAAATGTAACAAGCAAATATTTTTGTAGAACAATTTCATGAATCAGGCGACACAGTGGCGAAGTAGTTAGCAGGTCCGCCTCACAATAAGAAGATCCTGGGTTCGACTCCCGCGCTCGACGAGGGGAGTTTCTGGAAAAACTCTGATAAAATATTCACTGATTCTTTTTAACACATCTAATGTTTGAGGGTATTAGGTGTTGTTTTTCATTTGTATTATGTAATCATATAGGTGACATGTTTATTGACTAAATATAATAACTGCCCCGAGTGTGTTTTATGTAAACAGAATCACACTCTCACACTCACACACACACACTAGATGTGATACAGAGTAGTTTAAAAATCCTCATGTATTCTGATGTGAATATTGTAATGAAATGTGACTGACGTTAAGAAATGGGCATGGCCCCCTAATGTATTCTCCAGCTTCTCTAGGAAAGTTAGGTCAGTGGCACCTCCTGGCCTCAGACATTCCTCATCCTACAGAGGGAGAGAGAGAGAGAGAGAGAGAGAGAGAAAGAGCAAGAGAGAGAACACATTTTATAAGTATTAATTAAATAAACAGACACACCATGTGATCTTGTCCGTTGTGATCAACTGTCAGATTTTGATGAGTGTAAAGAGTGGTCATTAGATTTAGTTTAAACTTCATATCACCCCTCAGTATATTTTCATTCGTCTCTGATCTCTCTGAATATTGAGGCGGGTGTATTGTAATCACTGGTATTGGTTTCTTTGTCAGTTTGTCTGTGAACAAAATCCTGACCACACCCGCACCCGCAGTTTTCACCAAACTTGGTGGGGACACTACCCTACCCGAGTCCCAGAGATAATCTGATCATGAAATATTTGGGTCAAAAGTGATGGTCATAGCAAGGTCAGAAAATCTGGGAGATAGAGCACTTTGAAATGAGTGCTGATAGACATGCCTTTACTATGGAGCACTAATAGAAAACCATATATGAACTTTCACGAGACAATTACCTTTGACCTTGAAGGGTCAAACCCTAAATATCTTGTAAATCCTTCAACCGAGAGACTTTTTTTTTTCAGTAATTTGGTCACATCCATCTACTCTAGAACATATCATATAACAAGAACATGGGTAACTCCAGTTTCCTTCCACAGCCTAAAAATCATGCAGAGTAGGCTAACTGGCTGTTCCAAATCATCCCTAGATGCGAGTGTGAATGCTCGTATGAGTGTTGGCCCTGTGATTGCCTGGCAAGCTGTCCAGGGTGTACCTTGCGCTCGCACAGAGTCAGCTGAGATGGGTCCTTAATTACTAAGCCCCCACTGCCCTATTTTCACCATTTTGATGTGTCGGGTGGACTTTATTTGAAGTTCTTGATCAGTATATGCCTGATCTTATGCAGTACGCTGTGGCACGCATGTCACATCATTGGCTGACTGTATAATTGTATTAATCATCAGGGGTAAATGTTTCTATTAAAGTGTGCAGTGCATGCGTACAAAAATGTAACCAGAGGTAAAGACATAGACCTTTTATGTATATTTTGAATCACACTGTTAATAGCTATAACTGCATACTCAAAGAAAACCCTCACCAAGATAGAGATGATGCCTTTGAACTTTTCCTCCACAAGATCGCAAATAATCTTGTTATTGAAATACTGCACAGGCTCCCACTGCAAAGAGAAAAAGGAAAACAAAGCTCAGAACAAGACTGTATCTGCTGCACATGACATTTAATCACTTTTTTCCTTGTGGGTCACACAGTTATGAAAGCAAATATCTGCAGAATGACAGGAATTCAAGAGCGGCCCACTCCGGGCTTGTGGTCACAAGCAGGCTTTCTTTAATAGTGATGATTTTATGATGTTGCTTGAGGTCAACATTATCAGAATATTGAAATGATAGAAAACACATGCTCCATCACACAGCAGCTCAGAAAATGTACCCTTTTAAACAGGCAAATAATAGACTCTCAGAGGAACCCTGTCTCTCACCGCTTTCAACACAGCAGACTATTGTAGACGTATAGGATGAGTGGGTGTGCATGTGTATGTATATGTGTGTACGGAGGGAGGGAGGGAGGGAGGTCGTACCGTGATTCCCTCAGCTTCATACTCGTCTTGTTCTGATTTCAGGGTCAGCTCGATGAAGAGTTGCTGCAGCTTCTCGTTGCAGTAGTTGATGCAGAATTGCTCAAAACTTTGCAAATAGAGAAAAGATTTTTGGTGAGACTCCCTTATCCATTTGATAACAGTGTAAGGTTTTTAAGTGTAGATGCATATTTTTAATAAACATATTAAATTACAAAAACATATTACGTAAATATTTTTTCCCCTCATTTGGTTAAAGACTGGTTAAAATGTGAAAATTATTTTTGCCATATTCTTCCTGTTTTTCTGATTGCCAGTCACCCAAAAACCTGGCTGGAGTTTCAAAATTAGCACCAAACAGGTTGCAGGAAAATGGTATTGCCATCATTTAAAAAATAGAACCCATCAGGTTGATTTATGCAAATAAAGTCTATGGCAAACAATTTGCATATTCATAAGCTTCTTGATGTGGTAAAAGTGTACACGACATCTTTTACCATTATCTTTTTATAAATTTTTATTTTAAGCAATACATTAATCAATGCTAAAACCACTCAGAGAGTGCAAACCCAATTCTTCTCTTAAATCACTCAAGCACTGCAGTGTTTTTACTTATGGATTCAAACGCAAAATTATAAAAATAATATAATCCTTTCGAAAAATTCCCAAAGCCAGATCACCACCAAAATCTAATGAAGTGTTACTTGGATCATACTCCACCCTTCCAAAAATTGTAATCAAAATCAATTAATACATTTTTGTGTAAAGTGGTTAACAGACAGACAAACAAACAAACAAATCAGCACCAACAAAAACATAAGCTCTTTTGCAAAGGTAATAATTGATAATAATGGACTAACAGTACACTGTGTGCACAATTATTAGGCAAGTTGTGTTTTTGAGGATTAATTGTTATTGTACAACTATACAGTGCTCTTGG
>JAQMYF010000013.1:11034395-11047811 GCA_030014195.1 Neosilurus mollespiculum | reverse complement strand
TATAGGGTGTTGATCTCCTTAGGCCACACCCTCCCTCGTTAAACAAATACACATCACCTGATATGCATTAAATCCAATAAGCATTCAAGTTTATACAGGTTGAAGTTGGAAATTATGGATAAAATGGTCAAAATAATCACTTGCCTAATAATTGTGCACACAGTGTATGTGACATTAGGAGAACAGTAACTCTTCCTCCTGCTAGCATATCATTAATACATGGCACGCCAGTTTATGTAGATGTCAAAAGTACAGTCCAAAACACTGTATCTTATTAGGCTGTTTTCCATGAGGGAATCGCTCTAATATATAATTTGTAATACATCCAAGAGAGACCAGGAAACCATCAGCATATTAAAGCTATTTTTGTTTACCACATGCAAATTCAATTCTACCAGATGCAAGACAAACACTTCACTATCTAAGCAAAGTTCTGTCTATTTGCTAATGTCATAGTCTATATAACAGAAAAATTCCTGCAGATATTTTGAATGTTTTCCTGCAGTATGTTGTGAGTCCACCAGGTGTACACGCTTTGAGTGGAGGATGATGATGATGAGCATGTGTGATGATAAAGAGGAGTGATGAAGAGGAAGAAGAGATGATGAGGAGAACTGTTACTTGTGGTATTTAGGATATTATGTTAGAGAGGGAAGGGAATCTGTGACAGTATTAGAGTTTTTTTTAACCACGTGTTTCTGTGGGTCATTTTTTGCAGTTTTTTGCAATTTTCATCAACATAGTAACTCGAATTACTACCAAAAGTCATTCTTTACCACCTTTTGCTGTTTAAATGAGACACAAAAGTTTTACTTCATCAACGTCCTCAGAAGACACACCTGTTGTTCTGGAAGACCTCGAAGCCATAGATATCCAACAGACCAATGACAGATATGCTTTTATTCCCGTAGATGTCCTCCTGAAAAAAGACAACAGTAACAGTAAATAGTCAGATGACAGAACAGATAAAAAAGCCTTACTGCAAAATGATAAATAATAAAATAGGAATCAGGGTCTTAATGTTAAAAAAAAAAAAATTCTAACCTGGGAATGCCAGACTAAAAAGACTTTAAAAGACCAGATACAGAAAATTCCATCCTTACAAAGGTCAAGCAAAAAATGGTCAATGCTTAACCATCCCAAGGCTTTGTTGTGTTTTATTTATTATTATGATGTTGTATTTGTTTGTAGTACACCTCACATGAACATGACTTTTTTCATCAACAATTTTAACGTCATGTTCAAAATATTCTTATTCAAATTAGGGGGAAAATATGAACTTTCTTAAATCTTTTATCCAATAATCTACCTTCATGTAAATAATTGCTTAAGTCTGGATTACACAAGAAGGGATAAAGTGCAACAGAGGACCTCCGCAAGATGCTGTGCTACAGCTAACACTCACCTATGCTAAAGTATATTTTAAAGTGGACAGCTGCGTCCGGTAAAATACTTCGTCCACATCTATACTACACATCTAGACATTTACCAGTTCAAGCCTCTGCTCTATTCAGATAATGTTTGTCGTTTTGATGATACACCACAGGAGGGAGCCAAATCACTACCCAAAATCAGTAAGCCACTATCATGTCTCCTGTATCTCGTGCAACCAGTACAGACAGACAGATACTCTAAGTATACCTTGACGGACAGAGAGGTGTTGATTTTGTTCACCAGCCAGCTGAAAGTGCGTCCATAAATGGCTTTAGATAAAGCGTCTCGTGCTGAGGAAGCCTGCTCCTGATTCAACGGACTTGTCAGCTTTAAAACAGACATTACAGAAAGAAATTATTTTAAAAAAAAATCAGGCTTGGTAACACAATCAACAAATTGTTCATTAAAATAAAATTTCATTTACGTAGTAGTACAGTAATGTAGTGAGTGAGAAGCATCATACCTCCTCTCCTTTGGCAGTAATTGTCTTATGTGTCAAAGCCTCTTTGAGAACACAACCATCCACACCTAATAACTGCAACATCATGATAAAAGAAAATGTTAGGTAAGCTTTGACATGTGCCATTTTTCTTTAAACACCATGTCCTTATGCATGCTGTTTAATTCAGGAGAAATTGCTCCTGGCTGTTCTGTGTTCGAGAGGTTAAAGGTGAAGAAGGTTTGGATTGTTATGCAGTGTAACAGCAATATTTAATATTAAAATAACATGATGCAAAATAATGTGGTGGTTCAGAGGATGCAGGTGTCAGTCTTCACCCTACCCACTTCATATGTGCTCTGTGCTAAGGATCAACTAGGTAGTGGACGAAGACCTAAACTAATAATGTGCCTTCAGTATCTGATTGTGATTTATTTTACACTTATGATATACTGACTTTTTTAGGGGATAAATTTCCCAACAACACAATTTAGATTCTATTTTTATCCCCATTAATCTTTAATAAATATGATGCCTAGTATAGGACCAGAATATTAATTCAGAATGCATTATCACTATATGCTGGTTTTGAAAACCTGTACACTTAAAATTCTTTAAATATGTAACACACTGGCAATGCTACTGAACAACTCCTACACGAGAGAGAGAAGAATGAAATTGGGCTGGATTCTCACCCTGGCTAAATATTTTATCTGGGTGTCTACAGTAATGTAAGCACTGCCACCATCCTCACTCCCATACTGAATATTCCCCAAATGTAGAACACTGGCAATGATGTTTAGTAGCTCCTACAAATAGAGAGAGAGAGAGAGAGAGAGAGAGAGAGAGAGAACAAAAGTTATATCACAAAACCATTGCTCGCCAATTATAGATGAAGATGCTTTATAATCTTCGTCACATGGAACACGTGATGAGCCAGTGTAGATTTCTTCACATAACAGGTGAAATCTCACATTAGTACCAACTCAAACAAACAACTTTCAAACGAAAAGAACGATGCTTTCAGTAAGTAGCTTTTTATTAAAAACCTTTCTGTGGAAGGAGTATTTGGTGTCAGCGCAGCACAGTGGATAGCACGTCCGCATCACAGCAAGAGGGTCAGGGCATGGGCGTTTTTGTGTGGAGTTCGCATGGTTTCCCTGTGAGCATGTGGGTTTTCTCAGAGTACTCCAGTTTCCTCCCACAATACAAAGTCATGCACATTAGAATAAATGGCTGTTCCAAATTGCCCCAAAAAGTGGATGTGAGTGTGAACGGTTGTGTGTGTGCTGGCCCTGCACTGGTCTGGTTCAGGGTGTACCCTTCCTTTGCCCAGTGCTGGCTAAGATAGACACCAGCCTCCACTCAATCCTAGCAGGATTAAGCGATTCGGCAAAAAATTAAAATTAATGGCTCTGTAACCATCAGAACATTATCTTCAATGGAAAAAAACTTTAAGGTTAAAGGACTTGGTTTTCACTGGTTTCTACAGACTACAATGCACTTCTGTGAGTCACTCTGTATAAGGACAGCTGCTAAATGCCACAAATGTAAATCTCAGTGATGTAAATGTAAACTTGGATTGTGGACATTTCACAAGGTTAAAAGTAGCCAGAAACTGAATTAAAAAACAACATTGTTCATTAATAAATGTAACTGTTAGTAAACTGACATGGTAAAGGCGGAATAAGACTCTTGTGGGCTCTTATTGGTGGTATAATAAGTCTGCTCCACATCCTCCCCATCAGTGATTATTTTCCTACAACAGTATGTCCTGTTATGTTTCATTCCTTACCTAATGTTTTTTCTTTACATCGATAATGTAGTTTTCAATCAGGTGCAGAGGTGTTGAATGTGCACATGCATACATTTTCTTCAAGTTCCTTTAAGCATTTGGGTCAGAAATCATTTACTAACTCTAAAGCTCTTACCTCGACTTCATCATCACTGAACCCAATGACGCTCAGAGCTTTTCTCACCAGCTTCCAGTCATTGCGGTCATTAATGGAGCTCACTTTGGGACAGTTACCCTGTAATGCAAATGCGTGAGCACACACGCACACGCGCGCGCACACACACACACACACACACATTTCCCACATCAACACCATTTAAAAAGGTTAATTAAAAGTCACTAGTGTTAATCACCATACAGAGAATGATATACAAAATTACATGAAAAAAATAATTATTCCTGCTAGTTTATCTTGTATGTGTCTAATTATCTAATATGAAATGTAAGACATACAGAATATCATCTATTAAACTTGAATATTACAGCAAAAAAATAAAAATAAAAATTATATATATATATATATTTATTTATTTATAAAAGATAAAAAAAAAACCCTCATGTTAACTGAAAATTCTATATATGAAAACTTTGAACGATTGTAAAAACGTACCTTTACGGAGTGCGGTTTACTTTGTGTATTTGTGTAGTATGAACTAAGGGTGAGGTTAAAGAAAACACCACAAGATACACAGCACTTGGCTCAGTGTGCATAGTGCTTACTAGCTTATTTTCTTGTTGTTGCTGTTTTGCTAATGTCCCTGTGTAGTATATACTAAAATAATTATTTGCAGGCTTGGTGGATGTTACTGAATAGTTCCCCAGACAGAACAGTGACGTTCACCTCACCTACAGCAAATAATTGTTAATTATAATAGTTTTAATGCTGAAGTGGCGTGGTAATATTAATTAATGAAGTAAAAATATGCCCTTTAAGTTTATCTTAACAAAATGTCTTACCAATGTATAAAAAGTGACAAGAATCATGAGGAGATTTCCACATGTCAGAAAATATGAATTGCAGAAATATAAAAATATCAAAAGGCACTTTTGTAAAACTACACTGTCTAGCTGATGTAACTGCCAAGTCTGATTAAGAAATCTCAAACGTTTTCTGAGTTCTGTTCGGGAAATGAAACGATTACAGACGGACAGACAGGCTGATGACTGTATCCTCCACATTATATGCTGGCTGGATAAAAAGTCATACTTAAAGCTTTTCATTTCCAAAAGGTAATCAAAAACCTGCACAAGACAGATAAAAAAATCAATTTTGAAAATTGAGCTGTAAATTCTAACGGAATCTGCCTTAAAGGTTGTATGTAAACGAGAAGTGCAGTCAGGACGCATCAGCAATACTGTAGGGTGTGTGAGTGCGTGTTCCTCCCTCACACCCTGCAGGCAGGAAGACATATACACACACTCAGCAGAACAGAGGAAGTGAAGGGAGGGAGAATGACTTAACTTTCCATATTAAACACCAGGGGACTGCAGAAATATGAAGACTCCTGAGTGTGTGTGTAAGGGTGTGTATGTGTGTGTGTGTGTGTCTGTGTGCGCTGATGCATGGTCTCAGTTGTCCTGACCTTGACAAGGTACTGGTACTGCTGTGCATTCCTCTCTAGGCCAAGTCTCCTAAGCAGATCCTCCTCGCCGCCCTCAATGAGCTGATAAAAGATGTGAAAGTTGCGTTCTCCGTGGCTCTGGTGCACAACACGGGATTTCTCCAGCAGGTAGTTAAGGATGTGACCCCCAACTGGAGCACCCTGCCAACGGGGAAAGCCAATGGGAACAACAGTAGGACGCTGACATATACACAGCACAAACACACATATACACACAAGGGCATACAGGTGCACAACCCAACCCAAGCAGTGTAAAAGGGAGGTGGTACATATACATAAACATGTTATTATCAGTTATACACAGGAGTTCAAGTATTATTCAATCTGGATGACAACCAGCAGCATAAGCACAACTGATAAATGAACACATCCTTGGTGATAAATATTACCTTGAAGTCAAACTGGATGTCCATGTATTTTCCAAAGCGGCTTGAATTGTCATTGCGCAAAGTTTTAGCATTTCCAAAGGCCTAAAATAGAAACAACTAGGAGTGAGGTCACAGGAATCACAAACAGGACCACAGAGGACAGAAGAATAAGCAATAGTAATCTGTCAGACATAAGACATGACTCCACAAGGAATCCATAGAAAAAAAAGAAACTGGTCTAACATACGTGATAATAGGAAATAACTTATCTATCAAAGTTACAGATGTAAAATGTCGTAAAAATCATCAAAGCTTAATATGTCATTCATTAATGTCATTCCGTCAAGGTCACAGTGACGCCGGAGCCAATCCCAGCTGACATCGGAGAAGAGCCGTGATGCACCCTGACAAGGTTGCCACACCTACGAGTAGAGATGTGTGTGTGTGTGTGTGTGTGTGCGTGCGCACAAACTCTACCTGATGCTATTGTATTTTTAAACAAAAAGTCATCACACCTAATACTGAATTGGTTTCATTTATTAGTGTTTACTGTGCTTTATAGATTTTTTATGTGGAGATCTTTAATTTAATGTAATTATTTATACGTAAATATAAGGCATCTTTGTTCTACACCGTTCCTTTGTGTACAGTACCTACCGGGTATCTTACCGAACCAGCCACAGTTCTCCTGGAAATGTTGACCGTCACACTTGATTCTTTATTTATATTTTTGCATGAAAAGTGGTCTCTTATATGTAATATGCTGCTTTCTTTGTTGACATACTGTACTAACATTTTTAATGTAACATTTCATTTTGTGCTGGAAAACTAATGTTTGGAAATCTAAAGTGTTATTTGTACTAACGTGCTAATACACAAATTATAAAATAAAAGTCGATAGCAAAGTTTATACTTAAAAAAAAAAAAAACAGGGTGCCTAAAACATTTGCACAGTACTGTATGTATGGCGTATGTATATCCTTTTCTGCGGAGGTTCATGCATCGCCACTGGCTTTAATCAATTTTTTATTCATTGCATTGGAAGTAATTTTGTACTATTTAAATTCTGCCCTTGGTTTTTGAGGGAAATTAGCAGAGTATCGAATATGGTTGCATGTCCAAGTTTACAGAAACATGCATGCGTAAAGTTGGAATAAGCTGCGAAGTCAACGCTGACATCAGCGCACACAATACATTTTTCCAGACATTTTGTTTTTTCATTTATTGGGTTGTCTGTGTTGGCACGTGAAAATCGAGCTCATGGCTTTATGACATTTGCAAGTATGGAGCTCCGCAATAAGTATAATATTGCAACGAGAAGGTTACATTTAATAACTCCTGTTCAATTCAGATATGATGCAACTTTCTTTTACATGGTTCAAGGTTTTTAAATTGTAACAAAAAAAAAAAGTAAAGAACTGTAATAAATTATGATACATACAGAATCACAATGCAAATCGAAACAATACCTAGATACTGTGATATCATATTGGATGGTCCCTGGTGAGTCCCAACCCTAGCTATGAGCAATGTAAAGTAGCCAGTTATGTTTTTGGGCTGTGAGGGAAACCAGTACCCAGAAGAAACCCATGTACGCAGGAGGAGAACGTGCAAATTGCACACAGAAAGGCCCTTGACCACGAACCTTCTCACAACAAGTCAGCCGTGCTAACCGCTCGGCCTCTGTGCTTCCCTACATAATAGATAAAACAGAAAAAAAATAACTGTCTTTATACCCACTTTTTCTCAGGGCATGCAGCCGTTTTTACCAGACATGCACGTAGGCATGCACACAAAAGATTGATACTAATGTAAGTTGTTTATGTTTTTAAAGTAGAAGTGTCAAAGTTCTGTATGTTAAGCATTTTTGTTGTTTGGAAGAATTCAGTCACAGCCACAACTAAGAGGTTTTCCCAGACTGCCACACAAATAAAACCATACTATTAAACACCTGGCCACTTAGATTAAAGGGAAACCACCTTTTACACACATCTGCAAAACATTACAGATGCACAGCAGTAACCGCACTGCTTATTACACATAAAACATTCGATATCCTACTTTCAAAAACGCAAGGTCATCACATGCCTCCTATGTAAAGAAATAGAAACATACATTTATAAAATTATTGTCCTGTGATTCATATTCTACATTTCACAATAAATAAAATCAATTCATTTTTAAATTCTTTACTCTATTAGAGTGATTCATAATAATTTGTGGTTTGGTTTGTATTTATGTAAATCTTTTAAACATAATAGCATCCATGGCTTGGATGTTTGTTCCATGTCTGGTCCCGCTGGTGCGTGTGCCCACCACAGGGAATTTGAATCATTATAAGAGATTACGGGAAAATTCAGCGCACACACAGCTCGTGCTAAATAAATGATTTCTGGCATTTAAGTAAGCTGTAAATATGTGCAAGTAAAACTAAATAAATTATTTCCTGCATTTCAGAGCTCAAAATAATACAGGATATATTCCATGACTACAGTGCTCCGCTCCAGATCTCTGCTATAAAGAACAACAGTATGAGAATTCATGAAAAAAGATTAGCTGACAAGGAAAAGGAGAATTTTGACCTTGGAGGTAAAAGAAAAAAGAGGGAGAAAGAAAAGCCACGTGAAGGGCTAAAATACTAGAAGAAATCACAAAGAGATTGTTAGAGTGGGCCGAGATATGTAATCTAATTGCAGGTACTGCCATGAAACTAAAACCCTCCTTTTCCGTTTGAGCTCATTGACACCTGGAAAGACAACTAAATTCACTTAAGTTAAATTTGCCAAAGATTTGATATTTCATCCATAAACTATGACTTATTAGATCAAATAAACATCAAGGGTGGCGGGATGATTTAGTGGTTAATACATCTGCCTCACAGCAAGAAGGTCCTGGGTTCCAGCCCTGAGCTTGGGTGTTACTGTGTAGAGTTTGTTCCCCCCGTGGGTTTCCTCCAGGTAATCCAGTTTCCTCCCACAGTCCAAAGACATGCATATTAGGTTAATTGGCTGTTCCAAAATGCCCCCAGGCGTGAGTGTAAATGGTTAAGTGTGTGTGTGTGTTTGTTTTGCCCTGTGATGGTCTGGCAAGCTTTTCAGGGTGTACCCTGCCTTCACCCAATGTCAGCTGACATAGGCTTTAGCCTCTTCGTTATCTAAATAGGATTAAGCGTTCGGCAAATGAGTGAGAGTGAGCAAAATAAACATCAAAGAAACAAATAAAAAATAAGCACCACTAATAACTTAAAAAGAAAAAAATGCATATTCATAGTTTTGTGCTTCTACTAAGACCTTAAGGGGAGCTCAACCTTAAAGCAGTTCCTAAATCAATAAAATATTCTATTTAAAACATTTTTTCCCCCCAGAAAGTTTTTGCATATGTACTCGTTCAATCATCCTTGTTATATCATATTCAACAGGTTTCGCTACTTTTAAGCAAATCACTGAAAATACAAGGCAAATCTAGTTTCAGATACAGTAATGTTACTTTTAATGAGATTACAGGACAAGGGCCATTCTAAAAGCATAAAACATATAAAACTATCGTCTTAATATTTTAAAAAGTGTAAAGTGCTGTGTTCATGGACACTAACAGCTTACTGATCATAAAAACTTGGTAGAATGCAGGATGTTACCTCCAGAACAGGGTTGGATTGCAGTAGGCGGTCTTTTACAGTCTGCACTTTTTCGCTGGCGGGACAGGTGATGGCGTAGTACTGCAGAACTTTCTTAGAGGCTTCTGTCTTCCCAGCACCACTCTCTCCTGAGATCAGGATACACTGGTCCCGTCGCTCCGTCCGCATGGAGCGATATGCATTATCAGATACCGCATATCTACACAGAGAAGTGGAAGTTATAATAGTTCTAAACTGCTTTAATATAAACTAAACGGAGTCTCCAGTGTCACCATTTTGCCACATTACGCTGTTCCATAGAGTTTTACGAGATGGTTGTGGTGCGTGTTTTTTTATTAACATGACAACTTTGTCTCAACATCAAGAGAGAGTGAAAAGAAGCACTAGTGAGAGAAAAAAACTGTTTATAGATTTTATAACGCAGGTGACAGCCGGAACTAACTTTTCTTTGGGACATTCCACAAGAATAAATATAACAATAAACCTATAAAATATATGACAGCTGCACCCTAATAACTAGAATATTGTTAGTGATGGCAAACTGCTGTGGTGTAAGAGGAATAAAGCACATTGGAATATGTGTTATTGTAATATAATCAATTGTAATATAATAATATTCTAATATAATCAAGTGCTGAAAGTAACTCAGTTTCATCTTACTCCACCCTGGTGTGAATAATTTTCTCATAAAAGCATGTATACAGAGGTTTCTGGCATACCTGGCATTAATTAATAATAAAACAAAATAGTCATGTCCAATTTCCACCCCATACATAACAGCTACCAAACAAAGAGGATACCCGCATGTGGCTCAAGCTCAACATCAGGGGATGGTATAACAAATTTGGAGGAAAGTATCAATGGATGATGGGGCAAACACTTTTCTGTTGAACCCAATGGAAAATGCTTTTGAGAGCTTTGTGTTATCAGTAATTTCAGGAGGACAGGAATAGCACTAATGAAGGTCTGTTATTTCAGCCTTACTGCCACCAACTCGGAGATAAACACATTCAGTACTTGCATGACCCTGTGATGAACGAGTAAGGAGAGTCCCATTACAGCACTGCACAGGAATCTCACCCATACATCCTACCTGCTCTCTGTTCACTCCCTCAAAAACAGACGACTCATGAAGTAAGAATGGGAATGTGTAACAGCCTCACTACACTCAGAATCGACCTAGTGCATAGCAACTGCAAATACAGCCGGAGCAAACCCGTTCCTGTTGACACTCCTCTATGAGCCAGTTAGAGGGAGATTACATTTACAATTATGGCATTTGGTAGACACCCTTTTCCCGAACGACTTACATTTTTAACTCATTAATACAGTTGAGCAGTTGAGGGTTAAGAGCCCCGATCAAGGGCCCTGCTCAAGGGCCCAACAGTGGCATTTTGGTGGTACTGGGACTTGAACCACAGGCCTTCTGATCAGTAACTCAGAGCCTTAACCTCCCAGCTTACGGAAATGATGAGAAGCATGGATTTGCGCTGCACAACACATCTGTTAATCATTACTGCAGTAATGACTTTCGCAAATAGTGATATTGCAATATGAAAATAAGCAAACAATTTTAAGACATTCTGTGAGCATTTGGATTTCAAAGGTTACAGACCTCAAATGAACTGAGACTTAACTGTGATTGTTACTATTTGGTTCACACAACATCTTTAATATTTGACATTTTACTTTTTTACTGCGACCCAAAGGTTAATTAAACAAAACAAATATTCATGCTTTAAGGATTCACCACACTTGGTGTACACTTCACAAAACTTGCAATTATAGTGCCTGGGAAATGTCTCGATCAGCTCTGTACATCTGGAAATTTTATATTTTTTGCTCATTCATCTTGGCAAAATTCCCCAGACTCTGTGGGATTGAGGATTTTGGGGTTTGAAGACATTTTGTGTAGATTCATAACACATAATCCCAATTAAGTCCATTTCATTTCCAGCTTTCAATATTACAAAATGTGAAAACACCCCAGGGGACAGGGGATGAATACTTTTATATAGGCACCCTTCAGTGATAGTGGATGGAAGAATAACTCACATGTGAGGGGAGACTTCATAGAAGTTAACGCCCCTGTACCGCTCCATATGCTGCTTGGTGTAGATCTCCAAGTCTTTATAGGGATTCACAGACACCAATACTGAACCAATGTAGGTCTGTTCAGAAGAGAAAGAGAATGAGGCTCTTTTGCAGAATGAAAGCACCAACAATCTGACTGTTATGTGGAATGAGCATGAAGAAATTCTTACATAGATGAGGTTCTCCTTGGAACGCTTTCGCAGGTTGTCAATAAATGCTGCCTCGCTGGTGTAGTTCTCCAGCAGGACAAAGTCCTGCACTCCCACCCGGTCTCTGGCTGTCAGGGCACTCTCCATCATTGCCCGCACGCCGTCACTCCCCACCACCTGACATGCCAACACCCCAGGGACACAGCGAGGGATGAAGGGAGAGAGAGAGACAGAGAGAGATATGAGATGCATCACAAGAAGAACACTGGCACACACCCATTGGCGACCCTCCCAGTGCCCTGATGGAAACCATATGTAGCATCGCCACCAGAACACAGGGCTGAAAATGAGTTGAAATGTATAAACCCATAACAACTTTGCATTGTTTAGTGTTATGTACATGTGCTGAACGTTCTAAGATTAAGCTTCACATTCTGCTTGCATTCTACAGGGTTGTTCTCTCCAAACAGACCTTTTAAATAAGACCATAATACTTTTCATTTGTCTTCAGTAATTGCTTCAGGATTCTTGGCTACAGGGTCATGGAGGATCTGGAGCCTATCCTGGCAACACACAAAAAGGGAATACACCCTTCATGGGACAGTAGCCCATCACAAGACACCATGTCCATACACGTTCCAACCTGAAGGAAATTTTAAATCCTACTGGCAAGATTTTGAGACATAGGAGTGCCGTAACCACTGTAACGCAGAATACAAGACTACAGGCTAATAAAGTAACTAACTATAAACACAACTTATGATAACGACTCAAACTACCAACACATGAGAAAGAGAGAGAGATCATCTTTCCGACATAACCTTTGTGCTCTGTTCACTATGTGGCAGTGTTCCATCTGTGTACCCCACTCAAACTCTTTACACTTCTGTAGAAATACAAAAATAAGATGTATTTTTGAAATTCCCAAACTGACCTGGCTTCACATCAGTGTTCCTCCTTACAGACAATGTTAAATTAAATAGAGCCCCACAAAAATATATATATATCCATACTTAAATATAGATGCATGTAAATATGAAATGGAGAGAACACACACACACACACACAAAAGCAAAATCACCTACTAGGGTTAGATTAACAAAACACGGGTGATTTAGCATGTACCCCATCGTCTTCACTGGATCCGAAATGTAAATAATATAAATAACATGATCATTACACCATTACTACAACCAGTCGCATGAAGGGTCATTTTAAAGATTTTGTGCCCTTTGAGTAAAAATATATTTGAGTCATAGCACTCTGGAAAAAAAAAAGACATCATCCAGGTGTGCACTTCACTAAACACAACACAACCACCAAACTCCACCTAAACGAGCAATGATAAACAGGACACACTGACAGTTTTACTTACTTCTATAAGAGATTCAACATTTCCAACCACAGACACATTCTCCAAAATGGTTGTATGGGTCTTACGCATGACATTCCTCATTTTACTCAAATCCATGATTACCAAATAGACCCACACACCCAATTCAAGGTTCAACGTATGTGACAACAGCTAACAGACAAAAATACTAAGACTCAATTAAAAATCAACATGTATTTTGCTAAAAGAAGCAAAGTTTGACTATCTCCCCCATGTTTCCGATTATGGATGCTTTAGAGAGCCTGATCTGAGAGCTATAACTGAGAATCATACACGCGTGCGCACGCACGCGCACACACACACAGAGATGAACAAATGTGCGATTATGCGCTGAAACACACACAAACACATTGTGTGAATACACCAGCTGCCAGTACTGTTGTTTTGCTATTGACACAGCAGCACCAATCCCCGAGAGAGAGAGAGAGAGAGAGAGAGAGAGAGAGAGAGAGAGAGAGAGAGAGAGAGAGAGAGAGAGAGAGAGAGAG
>JAQMYF010000013.1:11010416-11027775 GCA_030014195.1 Neosilurus mollespiculum | reverse complement strand
CATTATTAAATACATTTTTCCTAACTCCTTACAGTATTATATAAATTGTAGCCATAGTATATGGAAGAGAACACATGGCATGCTCCATTCATTTTCCATTTTGTTGTGACCTGACCTATGACTTAGAAGCACCGCTAACTGTAGAGACTGCTCTTGTTCCCATGACTCACTGGCAAGGAGAGAACTCTGGCTAGAGATTCCCATGCTCTGACATACATTTCTATTCAGACCACGTACACATTTGTGAGTAAGTGTGTGCACTCACATATTGCTGAATTGATTGCAAATATTAGTGCTTGCATGTCAATATTAAAATGTCAGCAAATGAGACATTTGATGAAATTTTATGCCTTGAACAGCATAACTGAGTACAAAGAATGCAGCAGGTTTATTGCAAAGCTACCCTACAAATCTTTGGGCATAAAATGTTCTATTATATCTCTCAAATAAATACTGGATGGCTGGCAGCAAGAAATCCACACAGATTAGTTGAATCTACCTGTTTGGCAGTTCAGTCGTTTCTTTTAGCAGTATAGTACATACTGTACATTATTTTCTGTCTACCTGAACCCCTGGTAACTAGGCAACAGCAAAGATTCCTCTATGCTGAGCTGCTGCTGTCGTCTACCCATTATCTTAATGAGTACAAATGTGACAAAACCAATGCATTTGACTTGCAGCTCATTCTGTTGAGAGATACTGTGATTTGTAATGAGTTTGACATTAGTAGGTCAAATTCCAAGTCACTGGTTACTTTCTGAGCCACATTTTCCTTTGTATCTGATTGAATCTGAGTAAAAACCAAGAGGAATTAAGTAGGCAGTAAATGATAATGTTCAGTAGACCTTGCAAACCTTTCATGATTTGGACTGGGCCTGGACTATCAGTGGTGTGAGAATGTTGGAACCGCTTTTAGCTATAGATGAATGCTGTGCTGATTTTAAACTGCTGCCTTGCATTTAGGGACTGGAAATTCTCTGTGCTCACAATATACAGCTCTGGATTTTAATATCCTAAAATGATGATGTAATGCAGGCTTTGTTGTGGAGACATAATTTTAAAATACTGTAGCCCTTTCCTCCAGTGTGCACTCTAGCTGCTCTGGCTTCTTACCTCTTCTCCATGTGTCACCCATAGCATGTCCACTGTCCTGTTTGCTTGGTGGTGGTTCCTTTTATCATTAGTGTGTTGTGTCACTGTCTTAACCTTCACATCCTTTTTTAGACTAGTTTCTCACACTCACAATTAGTTGTACTCAGATGTCTTTTGTTTTTTTTCTCTACCAAAGCATGCTCATGAATTAAATACAAAGTTTGACGATTGTAACAGTTTTCTTGGTTGAAAAGCATGTTTCCCATGTTTCCTCTTCGTCATCCATCTTGGCCACTGAACGAAACCAGCGGTGAAAGGCGATCTCTGGTTGGCTGATCTCCCCAAAGGAACCAATCAGAATACGCGTTATATATGGCTACAAGTAAACATCGAGAATAACGGCAGATCGCGTATAAACGACACCAGTGTCAATATGGAGCGCAAATTTTTACACTACGGGGCGTTGTTTTTACCAAAATCGATGGAGTGCGATTAATAACGCTCGAAATTCGCAATTTACGAGCGCGATGGAGCGCGAGCACGATCGCGCCCGCTTTAACAGAAAGCCTGCTGTAACCATGTCGGAAGGTCGATGTGTCATGTCTTAACAAGCAGATAAACAGTCTTTCTATAACCAGATTCTTTTCCACCTCTCTCGAGCAGAAAATTTCAGCTCTTTGTGCAATACAGAAACTGAAAAGAGCAAAGTCTTCCTTCCTAGACTTTCCTGTGTCTGAATACTTTACCTCTTACTAGCAGAAAAACCTGACATACAGGACTCCCCCCAGCCATGCTAAAAAGAAATCTTTGCTTGTTTTAATATGTTTACATGAAGAGTTAACCATGTAAGAATGGGGAAATCAACAGCACTGCGGTATAACTGATTCAATCTTGTCTCTTATTCTCCACAAACTTGACACAGGCCTTGAGGAATAATACAAACCCGTTTTTGAAGAGTATCTATGTATGTTTGTGAAGGATGAACTCATTTATAAAAACAAATGGGATCTATAATAAAAACAGCTCTTGGCAGTGTAATCGTTCTGGTGAACGAGCAGATGCTTTTAAGGCCAACCTGCTAGACAATGATCTGTATTCACAGCAAGCTTAAGAGCCACAGGGCCGTCCCAGAATCAGAAGAAGAACGAACGTTAATGCAGTGCAGACTGTATGTCTGTCGCTTCTCTTCTTCATCGAAGTGTTGAAGTGTTGCATGCCTGTGTAATGAGATAAGGATCAATCTGTAAGGTGTGGGAAGGTATGCTGATCTCAGGCTGGAATCTCAATCGAAACTGCAAACACAAAGGCATGTCACTCTGGCTTTAGACCGGATGTAACTCTTAAACGAAGTCATTCATCCCACACTGCAATTCATTCCACACAACCTACTTTAAGAGCAGGTGGGGTACAGAAATGTGAAGAATTCTACTTATTCATTCATTTGCCAAACCGCTTAATTCTACTAGGGTTGCGGGGAGGATGGAGTCTATATCAGCCGACTCTGGGTGAAGGTGTGGTACTACCTGACCAGCTTGCCAGTCCAACACAGGGCCAACACACACACCCATTAGAATTTTATTATTTTATACATTTTATTATTACCATAATAAGTATGCAGAAGATACTACTAAGATACTACTTTTCTGTGAGATGTTTTGTATATAATGTATACTGACTTGTGTGTATTGAAACACACTGCACTGCTCTGGCATATTTAAGCACCTGATTGCATTTAGATTTGGAATTTTAGACACCTAAGGATTCACCCCAATCAGATCCGTGTGAAGAAAGATCATTAACACTAAATCTAAAGGCTAGACGCATCATCTTCCTCATTATATAGCAGCTCTGTTTTAATAGCTTTTCATTTTTTCATTGTTCTCTTCCTTGTCTCGCTGCACATCAGTACTTTTCAGATGCACTTAGCTTTTGGAACTTGATACCAGATTTCTCCAGATACTCCGGTTTCCTTACACAGTCCAACGGCATGCACATTAGGCTAATCAGTGTAAATAGTGAGTGGTTGCATGCATGTGTGTAGCCTTGCAATGAGCTATTTAGAGTGTACCCCATCTTAACCCAGGATCAGCTGAGATAGGCTCCAGCCTCCCTGCGACCCCAGTAGGATAAAGCAGTTCAGCAAATGAATGAACGAATGATTAAGTCATGTGGGATATGATCCTATTATCACTTGGGCTTTAGGAACATTCTTTGAACAGGTATACAGTGCATTCAGAATACGCATCTCAAATGCTGACCACTAGTGGTCACTAGGTGTTAACCACTAGGCCACCAAGCCACCCAAATTAAACAGGCAAAATCACTTAATATTTCTTGAAAACAAGAAGAAAAATGTTTGTGTATGTAATGTGTAATGTGTTTGGTGAAAAGCACCTTTAAAACAGCTATATCAGTTGGGGAGGTTTTACATTATAAAGTCTTTATCCAGTTTAGTTCCAATCTTAAATCACAGGTCCTCAGCTGTAGGCTTGGATTTCATTCTGCCTCATTTGAAAGTTGCTTTGGATAAAAGTGTCTACCAAATGTATAGATGTAAATGACAACAGGACTTGCTGTGGCTTAAAACAGCCAAGGAGACGACTCAGACAGGAAGCCACGTACAGGGTGGAAACGGTCTACTGATTGACAGGGGTTTCAGTAGCACTGTCACTCTTTCACTTTTTGAATTTTCTCCATTCAGTTCTCTCAGACAATTCACCAGAAACACACACACACACACACACACACACACACACAGGTATTCATCTGACTAAACTGACTGGGTTGATGAGACTGATTTTGAAATAACCAGACAATAAAACCTTCAACAGAACATATTTTAGGATGGGATGATGATTTTCCACATGATACACCATCTGTGGAACAAATCCATAGTCACAACATGGTAGACAACATGATCTGTAATACAGCAAATTCAAAAATGAAAAAAAAAAGGTCTAAACCTCCTCTGCATGTCCACGTCTAGAGCAATCGACACGTCACATTCACGTTCACGCCAGTGCTTCAACGCCTCTTCAAACTTAAACGCTGCTTTCCACAACACACATGCAGACAGTTTTCACTGGCCACATTTCAGTTCTTACCATCGCTCGATACTTCATCTTCCCTTCTTTTCCAGTGTATTGCTCAATGTTTCTTTTTCCAGAACAAATCTCCACATCTGGGGTATCACACAAAACCTTTTTATAGCAACTCATCCGCTGCCATTTCTTCTGGTATTCCTTTCCTCCTTTTTTTCTACTCTATACCCGATCTCTTTCTCCTTCTCCTTTTCTCTCACACAGAGGCACAAATCCCTATGAAAAGTGACACACTCCCCCTCCTCCCTTTCTCCCACCCTCCAATACCTTGCCCACTCACTCACACGCTCACACACACTCAGGCCGAGCTGTTCTACTAAACTGTACTAAAAGCTGGATCAGAACTTTAAAACAGCGTTTAATACACCAAAGCAAGGGGCTGAAATGAGGCCAGGATTTCCTACAGTGAGTGGGAATGCACGTGTATACCAAAGGAAAAAGGAATTTGGGATGAGTTTCGATGAAAAGGCTGTATTCAGCATTAGGTGCATTAAAGGTATTCAATGTATTCAGTGATTAAGCCAAGTAATCCCCCGCCTTCCTTCCTTCATTCATTTTTACATCCCTGTGCTTCTGTCAGCACAGGTTTTGCTAGGAGAAGCAGATTTAAGGCAATCTTAGCAAATATTTAGGACTGATTAAAGTGCCGTAGTGCCAAATGCACATTTAACTACAATTATCATCTTATCTTTTAACATAAGATGTACACCCAGCATTCCGAACCACCATACATGGTCAAATTTTACTCTTCCGGACATCTATCTTAAAACATTCCTGAGACATGAACTCATCAAAATAGAAGAAATTAACCGTTTAAGATTCCTGAGGAATGGAATTTTAAAACTGGAAGTGCCAGAGTCTGGACGTCTATCTCTACTTCATAAATTAATAACGTGTATCTAAATGTTTACATATATACACCTAAATGCTGAAAAATGGCGGCAAACATAAGGGGCGTGTAACTCCGTGTAATCATCTGACTCAACTGTCAATAAATATACGTGTTACACATCTACAGTCTGGGCTAGAAAGAAATCAGCCTCAGCTTCACTTCTTCATACCGTTCTGTGTATGAGCACCGGCAGTGGTTTTGCGCTTGTTTGCACAAATGTATAAAATAATTTGGTTTAAAGTGCATCTTCCTCCAAGTTCTGAACTTCACTCAACCAGCTGCATAATTCTGAATTAAAAAAAAAAAAAAAAAAAAGGAAAGGAAAGGGGCTGAGGAGGGAGTCGGTTGGGGAGGAGGGGTATAAACTCCTGTGAATGTCTCAATCAGTACTTCATGGAAAATGAGTTGAAAAAGATCTCACAGACGCTCAGGTGAAAGGTAGGGTCTAGGAAAGGCGGGCCACCCACCTCTAACTAAACTTATTTTTTTTTATTACTTTTTTAAATTTTTTTTTTTTTTTTTTTTTTTTTTTTTAAACACATTTCATGACAGAGAAATACCAAAAGGTCGACTCTACATCAGCATGGGCCATGGAAGGTTCAGGATAATTTCAACCAATAGATGGCATCTTGAGCTATTTTCAACCCATAAAATGCTAATTTATTTATTTACATTTGGTAGACGCTCTTATCCAGAGCGACTTACAATTATCATTTTTATACAACTGTGCAATTGAGGGTTAAGGGCCTTGCTCAAGGACCCAACAGTGATGATAGTGGGGATTGAACCGCTGACCTTCTGTTCAGTAACCCATCGCCTTAACTACTAAGCCACCACAGCCCTATTTATTTATATAAATTGTAATTTTGTTATTATAAATATTATAATTAGCATTAACATCCTTCATTACCATACAGTCATATCATTTAAGTGTACAATCCCTCTGTAAGACACTAAAAACAGAAAATCTGATTATTTAATTCCCAAAAATGAACTGGCTCACTGATTTAAACCAGCCACTCTTGATCAGATCGATTAAAGGTGTAACCAGTTATTTTGGTGGAACTTTGCTCTGTCATCCATCTAAGTTGTAGGAGCTGATTTAGATCCATTTTATGACACAGTGTAATAAAATCAAGCCTGTCTGACACTGCGTTAGCCATGAAAAACAGGATCTGTTCAATAAACTCTGACGCAGGGAGGATTATAAAGATAAATAAGATGTAGACAGAGGATATACGAATGCAGCAAAATGGCCAGGACTTAGATACTTAGATACCTTCTTGGCAAAGCAAATCGTTTACAAAACTTAACAATGGCAATTCAGTGTGTATACGCAGAGAATAGAGGAATGGCTGCAGAACTGATCATAAATTATACCTTATCAAAGTTTCCATCAGTCCAACTCGACCTTGTGGAGACCACATTAAGAGAGTAAGTGGTTTTGGAAGAAAAAAATAAAGGGGCTCTGTTTGCATCTCCATTACTTTACCTGCATGGTGCCATATCAGTCATGTCATGTCATGTCATTTTCTGAACCGCTTATTCCTAATTAGGGTCGCGGGGAGGCTGGCGCCCATCTCGCCATATCAGTCATGTTACTTAAAAACCCAGAATTTGGTGTGACTATCTTTATGAGCCAGTTCCACTGATGTGTGCATCCTTTTAATAGTACATCTACTTCTAACCTTTAATCCCAGTAACCAAAGTGAACATTTCCATTCTCAATCTGTAAACAGACAGGACATTTAAGAGACTATCACAAAGAAATAATCACAAGATAATTACCCTTCTAACTAACACACACACACACACACACACACACACACACACACACACACACACACACACACACTCTTCATTCAATAGTATGCTGACTCGCACCCATAACCCTAATCCTGTTTCAACCTCTGAAACCAAAGGGAAATATTTTGGCTACTATAGCTTTGCAAATTTAATGTGCTTTTTTTTTTTTTGTATTAAACACACAAACACACACACCCCACTTCCCAAGGTCATCTCCATTGCCCTCTTCAGTAAAACAGTGCCATCTAGTGGACAAAATACAATAATTACAAATCAAACCAATAATACACCTGAGAATATCTCTTCTGTTCTGTTATTTTCATTCATCTGTCAAAAATACAGAGCAGCATTGTCAGTCAAAATGTTTCTGAGCCTCAGCTGTTTCAGCTATGTGTTGTAATGCCCCCTCTCCAGTTAGCAGGAGCACCCCCCCCCCCCCTTCCCAAGCAGGAATCTGTGTAATGTTTTCCAGACGGTGTGAGTTTGTATCTTTCCCCAGTATTGCAGAAATCAGAAAAAAGTTCAGGCAGGAGACTAAATCTGACCTCACGACAGCCACCCCCCCAGGTTCACTTATCCACACACGCGCGCACACACACACGCCAACGCAAACCCTGTTTAAACATTAACGTTAGCCTGGATACACGTTTACGACGTGTTTTATAACCATGATTTTTTTTTTAAATCCATTATCACCGTTGTCAATGGTGCAGAAAAGACAAACATTATCTAGAAGGCAGGCTCTTATTGGTGCTTGTGCCTTTATTCCATCCCCATGGGTCACATCTCTTTCACTCATGAGCCGCTTCTGCCCTTTGATCACCTGCCACAAAGCTAATGCACAGTGCATGGATACAAGGACGAAGCCCAAGCAAGCTTATTGTCCAAGGTCTGTCTAAAGATAGGAGAAGTAAACAGAAATAGGAGTGCCACATTAAAACCTGGACTAGCTCACCCACTGCCCTTAAATATGGCTTAGTCACTAAGCCTTAGTGCCAGTGACATGGGCGGGATCATTTGGGCGCTAGATCTTTAGCAGCAAGACTAACCTGGGCCATGTCTCCACAGGCAGAATGTACGCTTACATGTCTCTTGAGAATAGTCACATGAGGCAACATCTGTGGGAACTCACAAACTGAAACTCCCTGCCCCCCGTTCTTCCTCACTCTTATTTAAACCTCACACTCTCCTGTTCATTTTTTTTGTTTTTTTGGTTCACAGCTCACTTCCTGTCTTACCAATCCATTCCTCCCAAAAGCATCTCACTGCCTGCCTCCTAATCCTCCTCCTCCTCCTCCTTCCCTCTGAAGCCTTCATTGCCTACAGCCCTGATGATAAAGCCGCCATTTCAAATAGCACACTATATTACCTCTACTACACGACTACTACTACCTTTCAAATTTTTGTGCATCTTACTGACAACCACTACCTTACTGTCATTTCATAAATAACTGCTCAATATAGAGGGGGTGGTAAACTGTACAGTTCTCCATACAGGCACTGAACAGTTAAGTTCAACACTTAAAATTAATCCTATTCGATGTTCTTGAAAAAGAAGCATGACAGTGATCATAATCAAACTTGTATTCAAATCATTCATCTTCAGGAACACTGCCTCAAGCTCAGAGTCATTGTGGATCCTGATCCTGTCCTGGCTGAGTGACAGGAACACACCTGGATGGAACATCGGTTCATCACAGTGCACTAAGCATACAGAGTACATTCACACCTAGAGGCAATCTGTCTTAGCTAATCCACCTGCCGGCATTGGGAGGTGTGAGGAAACCGGAGAACCCTGAGAAAAGCCACAGATACACAGGGACAACATGCTAAACATCACACAGACAGCAGAGCAAGCGCACAACTGAGTCATGACCCATTAGCTATGAGGCGAGGACTCTACCTGCTGTGCCACTAAGCCATCAATCAGCCTTTCAAACAGGATTATATATGAAACTTGTAGAAGTCTGTATGAATCTCAATGCTGACTGGCTGTAATACATCGAGAAGCTGACTGGCTGTTATGCTACTCGATTCTGATTTCCTGTTCGCTCTTTGGCAGGAACTTGATGTGTCCTGGGACATCATCATCTGGGAATGTATATCAAGTTTTTGTTTTTAAATTCTTTTTTTTTTTTTTTTTTTTTAACCAAAATTATATTTTAATTATTTTTCATTCGAGTATTTTTAGCAATGCTTCTACTGATTTTTTAAGAGAACATGACAAACTTTTATCGGTAGTCATCGGTATTACTGGTATATAGCTATCGGTAGTCAGGTTGAGTGAGTTATTGAGCCGACTCGAGTGATTTATTTGTAATTTAAAGAGGATTGTGTTGTTTATGCAGACAGAAATATGAACGCCCCATTGAATGCCATGCATACACAATGCACAGTAATCGCAACATGCTGGCAAATGAATGACTCGAACCACAATATTTGCACTTAACAAATCTGGAAATGGCTCTTATTGATTAATTGGTCGATTGTCCCAACACTATTTAAAACATTGACAGAATAAATAATTCATTATGAAAGGAAAAGAATCGCAGTGCACAAAAAGCTCAGCTTTTAAGAAGTGTCTACCATTAGTATACTACATTTTTAAACAGTCGTCATAATGAGGGGGGAAAGATAATATTGTTATAATCAAATGAAAAACATCCCCACTGCTGGAAATAAGCTCTCATTTCTGATGTAGAATTGGATGAACTGCACATACAGAATGCCGGACATTCAGCACAAGACTCAGTTGGGTAACCATTCACCAAACAAACAATTACAACACAACAATAAATAAAATAAATAAATAAATAAAAAATCCCCGGAGTCACAATGATCAATATGAGGTTACAAACACAGCAGTGTGCAGAGCAAACACGCAAACTTTAGGCTCTAACTGAGATGCTGCATGGCAGGAGTTCACCGAACAAAATCTCTAGTGTGGAATTAACACTTACTCTAAACATTTGCATTCAGCTATTAATGCTCCACTGAGGATTTTGCTGTGTAAGCAGAAAATATTTGCTCTCTATAGAGTCCTTCCTCGCAGCCTTTGTCTCCGCCTCTTTCCCTTCTCTCTCCCGCCTCTTCTCACTGAGCTATTTATACTGCAGTGCCAAGACAAATCTATTTGTAGAAACTGTTGCACAGATGACTATGCCAGAGTAAGAGCCAGGAAATCATTCTACAAAGCTCTGAACTGCATATGGTTGCAGTTTTCTTTAAAACTCAGCGAGAGATATGAAACAATATGCAGAGTCCTGATGTTGGTACAGTGGTACTGTAACTGGCTGTAATTTGAAGCATGTGGCTCACCTCCGCTTTGTCCTGCTCCACTGTAAAAAGAGAGCCCCACGACAGACAGCAGAACAATAATAACCTTGGACTTTTTCCTCCCGCTGACGCACAGCTGACTGTTCTGTTCCTGCCACAGTTCAGTCTCTCCTCCTTCTCTCTAACAATCTCTGAGAATTTTGCGTCTCCAGCTGAAAGAGTCTCTCTTTGTTTATTGATGTGTCACGGCCCTAGGCGATGGCGGTGGAAGCTCACGGGGGAAAAGTGTGAGAAAGCCACAAGAACTATGGACCAAAAAGGGCTTGGAAAAAAAGAGCATGGAGGAGGAGGTGAAATATGAAGAGAAGTGACGGAATAGCAAAAGAGAGAAATTTTATGGTAGAGTAGATCTGATGCTAAAGTACGAGTTAAAGATGTTATCTTTTGTCAAGATGTTAAACCACATTTTGGCCACTTTTTGACAGATTTGAGATTCAGTAATGATCTGCTGGACAGCACAGTGTTGTAGCGGTTTGCACGTCCGCCACACAGCAAGAAAGTCCTGGGTTTGAGCGTTTCTGTATGGGGTTTACATGTTCTCCCCATGCTTGCGTGAGTTTCCTCTGGGTAGTCTGGTTTCCTCACACAGGTGGGATTTGTGAATTTCCCCCTTGTGAAGTTTCGTCCGGGATTAATAGACTATCCATCTAATCTAATCTAAGATAATCTCAGTCCAAAACACATGCACATGAGGCTAACTGGTTGCTCCAAATTGCCCCAGGTGTGAATAAGTATAAGGATTTCTTTGTGAACTAGTTGGGCGTGTGTTAGCCCTGTGATACCCCTGTGATGGTCTGCTGAGCTATTCAGGGTGTACCCCACTTTTGCCCCTAGGAGGATTAGGCAGTTTCGGCAAATGAGTGATTGAGTGATTAAAATATCTGCTCAGAGTTAAAACTCCAGTATTTCTTGTGCCCCAGGTTTTAAAAAGTGAAGACAACATGGATGGTATGCACCACCACTATGTGACCAATCAGAACTCTACTACTGAACCACCAATCACGTTGCTTGTCAATTTAAAAAGCTTTTAGCATTTAAACAATCTGCTCTACAGGCCTGTAGCCAGGATTTTGAATGGGGGGTTCTCAAGGCGGGAGGGTGGACCTTTTTGTCCGGCCGGGCTATGTGGGCCGCCTAGGTCCTGGGCGAAACCCTGGTGTGAGCCCAGGGGGACGGAGGGGGAGGGTGATTTAGGGCTAGGGTTAGGAAGTCGCCCTGAAGCTCCTGATTTACATTAACAATGGCTTTTGGTTATAAAATATTTTTTTACTAATAAAAGATATACCTGTAGAGTGCCTTTACGTTGAGCAGCATGTAGAGGGATGTTTTTTATTAACAAAATGTTACAGCACTTGCTTTATGGTTTTCTTAGCAGAGCAACTAAACATGGACAACAACTACCAGTACTTAAACACTAAAGCCAATTTCTGCTACAGATATCAATCTGTTCAGTCCAGCTATGTTTGTTAGCAAGCACAAAGTTCACATCTACCCATGATCCTGTTGTTACGTCCTTTCAGATGTTAATTCCTGAATATCACTATAAGTAGAAAAATAAAAGGAATCATCAGTTAGGGAGTTATTTTTAGAATATTTAACATAAGATAATGCTTAGCGCCACAAATATACAGGCATCGCCCACAATTTGGGGCTTTGATCGTGGGTTAAAAATGATTCTGAAGGTTTTAAAACCATGAGGGAATGATAACTATTTACACACAGACACTTTATCATAGCCATTTTGTCTGGAATGCTGATATTTCAACAAGGTTGTGGCTAAAGATTTACAACTGTCATTGGCTCTAAACCAGTGTGGCAAACTCATGGAGATTGCTACTGGCCGGTATGGACCAGTACAATTACGACTTAGCCTTCAATCACTACTGGTCAGTATAAATTGCAACTGGTCCGTAGATGGACATGCATTTTCTGGGGCAAAAAATGCATTAAAAAAATAGAACAAATTGTCTGATAATGTATTTTATTCCAAGACATACAGAATTTGGCACCACTGTTAGTCACTATGTACAAACGTATAAAATATGAAATATGGACACAACTTTAAAGTTTCATTAAGAAATTGTACACTATGCTACAGGCAACCTCATTCATTCATACTGAGTCTTATAACAGACTGACTGTTCACCATTTCCCAGCAAACTTAGTAAATTTTAGAGCAATTTTAAATTTTCTGTTCAGGCTTGTTGGCAGCTTCTGAACGTTGCGGTGTTACTGTTAACACCTGTAGCAGTGCTGGTTGCATGATGGCTGTCAAACCTGCAGCCATTTCACACTGAGGCTCTGGAATTGGTTCAAAACAATCTTTCCTAAAATGGTCTCTACAAATAACGGAATGAATGCTGTTGGTTTAACTCGCTTAATCCATTCATCTCACAATTTTGTCGGGTCGGTTGGTCAGTTTCGGGGAAACACCTAATAAATTGACCACATGGTTCTGTGTATACACTGTTCGTAATCATTCGGGTTTACAAGTTTCCTCCAGCATCATCATTTCCCATAAGTCATTGCACAGAACATGTACTTTATTAATACGCTGGGCTTTGCTCAGTGTAGCAGCCCTTAGGATGAACCAGTGGAGAGTCTCTAACAGGTGTGGTGTTTATTCGTCTGAAGTCTTTTAAACACTATAAAAAATAAATATAAAATATTTTTAATTAAACAAATTTGTCAACAAAGATATGAATTTACAGCACAATACTTTCACTTTTTCACCCAAAAACTATGCAGTAGTTAATATATACACATATAGTTTAAACCTTCAACACCTTACTGAATAAAATAATAAGCACTAGCAGTTTAATGTTAACAGAAACCTCTTTCTAATACAAATAGCACTAAAAAAAGCGCTTGTCCTCTGTTTAACCAACTAGCTGAAATGTGCGAACAGAAGAATGTAAGACATATGGGTGGAAAACTGACAGCTGAGGGGAAAAAAAAAGACAAAAGAATACATGTAGAAGAAATGAACCAACCTCTGCCCCACCCAGGGCTCAGACATCCATGATGTAATCAGAAGAATACATCTTATGGCATTGCGGTTTACACTATGTAGGTCAGGAAGTTGACATCGAGCAGATGAGGCTGAAGTCATCACTTCTCAGTATGACTTAAAACCTTTATTTGAAGTCCTACCAGCTTTTCATCATTACGCCCATCATCTCATTCTACGAGTCAAACATTTTCCAGCATGCTAACCTACAGTAAGCATGAAATTAAAGCGACAACTAAATCTACTCATTATGCATCACGTTTCTCTTGTGCTTTAGTTCCTGTATCGTCACACTGAGCCTGAAATAATTGTTTATTCCTTTTATGTGTTTGAATTGGGGACAGTGGTGGCTCAGTGATAAATGCTCGAATGCTCTGAGTTACTCATCAGAAGGTCGGTAGTTCAAGCCTCAGTACCACCAATCTGCCACTGTTGGGTTTGTGAGCGAGGCCCTTAACCTTCAACTGCTCAGTTGTATAAATGAGATAAAAATTTAAGTCGCTCTGA
This sequence comes from Neosilurus mollespiculum, assembly GCA_030014195.1. Classification (NCBI taxonomy): domain Eukaryota; kingdom Metazoa; phylum Chordata; class Actinopteri; order Siluriformes; family Plotosidae; genus Neosilurus; species Neosilurus mollespiculum. Next base: position 11,014,031 of record JAQMYF010000013.1, on the reverse strand, counting down.
ATAAAAGCCACTGCAAACTGCCGTAAATGTAAGTATAAATTTTAGCTGCTGAAACGCTGTTCCATTATAGTTCTACAGGCGGTGCACTGTAAGCTATTCACAAACTGGGAGGCAGCACAGTATCCTACATGGTAGATGCAAATTATTTGCTATCTGTGTAAAAATAACAATAAAGAAACTTTATTTTACATGGTTCAAGACTTTAAAATTGAAAGAAAAAGTGCAAAAATTTGAAATGTAGAATCATTATGAAAACTGAATGAGCACTTAAGGTATAGTGATAATTCTGCCAATCTGTGAGGTTGGGATGCTGTCATTTCCTTACTCTCACATGTTCAATCAAGCCCATCGACAGTGGAGTGGCTGACTGCCTTATGTCACAGGGCGATCTCATGTCTGTCTTCCTACTGGTTCTCTATTTTTCATTATGCTGTCCATGCTTGCACTCAGCACTAATAAATTCTCTTCTTTAACCATTACACTGTTAAGATCATACCTAAGAATCTCTCTCTCTCTGTATTGCTGTCTCTCTCTGTCCCTCTGTGTTTTTGCTGAGGTACCCATGCTACTTCTGAGACACCAGTGATCCAGCTCCTTCTGCTCTCTGAATCCTGTGATCTGTCCCGATGTGCTGCAACTGGTTGGAGTTCTCATCTTAGAAGGCCTTTGCTACTGATGATAATGATCCATATGGACCTAAATATACACTCAGAAACTGTAAAGATGACTTTTCACTGCTGGTGACAAAATCTCTCACTTAAATGCTTTAGGACTACAATTATCATTATGGACTAGAAGACCATCTAGACTTCATGTTAAACTATAGTGAAGCTTCTGCTACATGGTTTGTATTTTTTATCTGGTTTCACCCAAATGTGGATCGGTTTCCCTTTTGAGTCTGGTTCCTCTCAAGGTTTCTTCCTCGTGTCTACTGAGGGAGTTTTTCATTGCCACCGTCTCCACAGGCTTGCTCATTGGGGATGTGTAGGGTTTGTGGGGATATGTTTAAATTCTTTACCAAATTTGTTGTTGCTTTGTAAAGCTGCTTTGTGACAATGTTAATAAAAGCTCTATATAAATAAAACTTAACTGAATTGAATTGAATAATATTATATTAGGTAATCGCTGGTGATTCTCATCCCTACTGACTGGTGCAGGAAGATCTCACTTAGAAGTAGTCCATCACATCTGGCCTTTGATCCATTCATTTTCTGAACCGCTTAATCCTAATTAGGGTTGCGGGGAGGCTGGCGCCCATCTCATTTTCTTTCTGTGCGGTCTATGAGCCTCTATTTTTTGGGGTTTAAGTTTTATTATTAATTATATATCTGTTTGTATCATCGCTGCCTGTTGTAATGCAAGTCAGCAATCAACTCAGCAGCAGGACAGCTTAACTGGGTTTCCTGTGATGGGAATGTGCAGACACCTGACTGATATGGGCACCATCCAAGCTATATTCCATATACAAAGGTATATTCCATGACTATGATGCTTGTCTCGAGAGCTCTGCTCTAATACAAAAGGGGTCAGAATACACAGTGCAGTGCAGCTTGTTGTGTATGGGGCTGCCTAGCTACAGTCAGGTGAGAGTCAGGTGAGAGCGGCACACACTGATAATTTCCCTGCATTTTTGTATTTTTCCTAACTGTTTATGAAACACCTTACCTAGTAAATGTTTAGTGGGTCCAAATCACAAAGAAATTTAAACAAGTTTTGTCTGATATTAGATTTGGTTTCACACTACACACAACTGTTTGAACCAAAAAGCAACCATCATCCCTGAGGAATATTTAGGAAATGTGTACAAATTCACTCATAAAATGTATGTGAAATTGAGAAATTCAGTCAGTGACGGGAAAAACAACCACCACTGTGTTTGGCAAGGGCACACTGAGAAGCCGGTGCTTAATTAATGATTAAATTATATTACGAAAGAACTTTTGACCTTGCAATTAATCATAAACAGTGTGTCTTAGTTCCTTGATCAGACATGGAGATATTCAGGATTTCTGCATATGTATTATCATCTTTGTGGGGCTCGACCTATTGGTTGCCTGCCCTGATGTACTGATATGATCATGTTGCATATTTGCACCTAAACAAATTGGTGTACAAACCTGAACAGATTACTTTAACTAATCAGCCTTTAATATCAGCTACAGAGATTTCAGCAAACATATATGTTTATTACAAGCCACACTGTGCTACATGGGTTCAAAGATTTAGGTACAACATCAAGTTTAATGTGTGAGGAATGTACAATGATGACACCTACTGAACTGTAAGTTATGACGCAAGTCCCATTGAGAGATGATCATCCTAAATTTCTGACACAAGACCATTTCAGCAGCCATCTTTAAACCTCCCTCACACTCTGAAGTAGGACCACCATTTTGGGACAATAACCAAAACAAGATATCACCATGTTTCTTTTATGTTGTCGGTCATCTTCCATCTAGGACAGGCAAAAATCTTACAATGCACCAACCATTATGGCTGGGGTCAGACCATGGAGGCTGGGGTCAGATTGGGGAGACTCAAGGCTGGTCATGTGACATTTTCAAGAACATGGGTCCCTGCCCCACAGCAAGAAGGTCCTGAGTTCAGGTTGCAGGCTCAGCGAGGGCATTTCTGTGTAGAGTTTACATGTTCTCCCTGTACTTGTGTGAGTGTGTGAGAGTGAATGGTTGAGTGTGAGTGTGTTGGCCCTGCAATGAACTGGCAAGCTGTTAGGGGTGTAACCCTAACACCCAGAGCCAGCTAAGATGCTCCAGCCCCCCACAACCCTATTAAAGGATAAACCAGTTTGGAAAATGAATGAATGAATTATTTGATTTATTGAAATCTGTTGTGCTGCTGTTATAAAAGGCTTTCTTTTTTCTTACCAGTCCTTTACATCTACATATTTACTCATGGGTTCATTTAAAGGTCACTTGAGCTGCACTAGGTTGCACTGCATATTGCTTTATTGAGTATGCAAATGTATCATGTTACCTGGATACGGTTTGTATTTTTGTAAAAAAAAAACAAAAAAAAAAACCGCACAAATAAAAAGAAGAAAAAAGACATTTCTGTCACTACTAAATAAATAGAGTGTAAAAGAGGAAGTCTCCATATCATCTCATTTTCTCCGAAACACAAGAACACAGTTTTTAGCAATATTACCCCGTTTAGCAGTAATATATCACCACAGATGAATGCAAGAAAGTTGACGTCAACTTGAACAAGATGAGACACGTAGAGGAACTCTACACATTCCACTCATCCCGAGAGCCCAGTACCCCACAGCCACTCCCTTCAGACCATCATTGCTCTGTGGGCATGGCACAGCCTGGCTATATCAGTCACATGCCAGCAAGAAATCCCAACTCCGGAAGTGAGAGAGCCACTTGGCTGGGATTGCTGCAGCCTCAATCTCCTCCTCCAAGCGCTGAGAATACTCACAGAGCCTTATAAGGACAGGTCATGCAGTTTGGAGCAGGGCAGGGGGTTCCCATAAGAGGAGTTTCTGTGCCCGTCCAAAGCTGAGTAGATAAAGCAGCTACCTTCAGCTAAATAATTTACAAATACATACATATACACACACACATTTTATTTAAATATTATATATATATA
>JAQMYF010000013.1:10968827-10993143 GCA_030014195.1 Neosilurus mollespiculum | reverse complement strand
AATGATTTCCTGTGTCGTTCAGTGGAGCATTTAGGTGGTATCAGTCTCTCACTGAACGTGCTCCTGTGACTGATCAGGAGGTTGTGAAGTTGGTGGGAGGTTTTGTTCAGTATTGTCAGTATCGTCAGAGAGTCCAGCTCCATCCCCAGATATGTTATAGGAGAGCCAAACAAGGAGGAAAGGTTGTATCCTGTTGATAAAGTTGGAGAGACAGGCTGTACTTCAGGGTGTGTACCCATCTCCTGTCACCAGTCGAGTGGAAATCGGCATCACGGAGATTGTTCCTTTCTTGACAGCTCATTCAGTAATAGGTCAAAGAGTAGATTACCTTCTTTCTTAGGCTAATGCCACACACACACATACTCACACACACACTCACCCCCCCCCCACACACACACACACGCACAGGATTATGTGACCTTAGAGGAATGTCAGGAAAAGCCTTCCGCTTGAGAATGTCTGTTTACATAAAACGTAGTCTCAGCTACAGTGCATTCCAGATATAACTCCTACAAAAACATATTTCATACAACAAGCTTTCACTAATTTGCCCTGTGATGGATTGGTGAGCTGTTCAGGGTATACCCTGTCATCACCTGGTATTTGAGTGAGTGAGCTTTCACTAACCACCTTATATATAATTTTGATGTGCAGTGCCTAATCACATAATCAACTTTCCAGAATGTAATTAATGAATCCTTTGATTGTTGAGTTCATGTTGATGCTACAGTCATGTTGCAGACTATATAACAATTACACAAATTGATATAATAAAGTCAACATGTAACACAAGCTGATAGAGAAATTAACATGATTCCTCTTCATTTTTATTTATTTGCCTAACCACTTAATCCTATTAGGGTTGCGGGGAGGATGGAGCCTATCTCAGCTGATTCTGGATGCACAATGAACAGCTCGCCAGGACCAACACACACACACACACACAAAACATTCACACTCACACCTAGGGGCAATTTGGGCCAGCCAGTAAGAATAATGTCCATGTCTTTGGAGTGTGGAAGGAAACCGGAGTACCCAGTGGAAACCCACGCAAGCACAGGGAGAACATGCAAATTCCACACAGAAACATCCTCCCACTGAGCTCAGGACTCAAACCCAGGACCTTCTTGCTGTAAAGGGGATGTGTTAATCACTACACCACAGTGTCTCCCCCATTTTCACTTCTGTCTTGATATTTTCCAAATGAAAAGAAAAAAAAGTTATATTTTCTCTTATCAAATAAATCTTATCTTAAAAGCATTTTATTTATTAATTTCAATATAAAATGTCACCAAACCCTGGAAACGATTTCATTACCCAATAAATGTAGTCATTTTTATTGATTTCTTACATTAAGGAGAAATTATAGCATTCACTGTCTGGTTTATTTCAAAACTCTTAAGTTAGTATTATCTAGAAATGTTAGGTACTGTATTTGAAAGCAGGAAAACAACAGAAGAAAAGAACTTAAATTACATTCCCAAGCATCTGGATAGAAAACAGAAAGGAAGAAAGGATTTCAGTCTTGAGTTAGTGCAATCATACATACAGGAAATATCAACTGTTGTGTATGGTGCACAGATATTAGTTTTTTTTACATGAAGTTTCTAAAGACGATTCTGGACTGGATGCTGAGTGAACAGGTGATAGGTTATAATTGACAGCAGCAGATCAAGAACGTCATCAACACCCAAGTGGTATGCCTTGTTTTGCAGCTATAATCAAACTCCTTTATATGAGTCTTAAAGAGAAATCAAATAAAGCTTCTACCTTGGCACAGCAGTTACAGTAGCTCTCTCCATTCTTCCCAGGAGAGAGGATGATCTCTCCTGTTGGAACCAGCTGAATCTTCAGCTCCATCATATTGTCTGTCTTCGTGTGTACCTCACCGTCACAGACGCCTCGCAGACACACCACTAATATTCCTCTGTGGAAAAGTCAGCTTCATACAAAGTAGAGGGAAAACAAATGGGAGAGAGATGCAGTGTTGAGGTGTCACCTGGAGCAGTGAGAGAACCAGTGAGAATTTCCTCTATAAAAGGCGAGGCGAGAGATATGGTGGGATGTCCGGGACTCTTTCTACTGCCAGCCCTGCTATATAATTAATGTTCCTGCAGGCTGAGCTGCTTTGGACGCTGTCAGATTGCCGCCAGAGCTTCCTCCAGGCTCCAGCATCCTGTCCTCGACATTCCCAGATTAAACACAGGAGGAAGGCACTTTGCTTCCCCTGTATTTTCTGTCCAGGTTTTTAAATATATATGTTAGTTTTTAAGAGAAAGCAGACTTTCTGCTCTCTGCAAGCCCCTAAATTCAAAGAAAACAAGTTTTGGAGTAAACCATTTATATATACACACACACACACATATGTGTGTGTGTGTGTGTGTGTGTGTGTATAATGGGAAGAAAGAGAGGATAGATGGATAAGATATTGAGGCCAAGAACATTTATGACAGAAGGGCGTTAAGGTTTTTAAATAAACATTCTTTGTGACCTTCAACCTGATGCTGGCAGGCTATCGACCCAACATTCCTGTTTGTTCCTGAGCAGCGTGTCACACCCTGCCCAAGTGATTAGACTCCTCTTATTATATTCATCCAAACCCTAATAAATTATACATACTATGACGTCTAGAGAATTTGAAACTCTGATAATATATCAGTAGAGTCATTGCATTCAAATAATTAGCAAAAAATACTAAATAATATATCAGAAAAATCACAAAACAAAAAGTTGCATGATTTAAAGAATTTGTATCCCCAATTTTTTTGAAGCAGAGTAAAAGCTGCATCTGAGAGATTTGTAAAACCACCACCAACATCAACAGCAACAACAGTATAAAATATTTAATTATATCCATGCTTCTGTGTGTGTGTGTGTGTGTGTGTGTTAGGTGGTACCTATTATTGTCAGTGATACTTGTAACTCACAGTGTGAGTAAAATATAGCAGGACTAACAGAGGAAATGACAGATACACATCCTATGACCTGTGACACAGCTGAGACATTCATGATTTCTGGGCATCTGCAGGAAACAGCAGTCGTGGTGGCCTTCAGTGCCAGTGTAAAACGTGACCAAAATACAGATCAAATTAGTATCTTATTTAATACACAAACATTCAGCAAAGGACCCTTTTCAAACTTTTGATTCCATTAAGATTGCAAGACATGACATCTGAGATTATTAAATCTATTTCTAGATTCATTCATTCATTCATTTGCCAAACCACTTAATCCGATTTGGGTCACGAAAAGGCTGGGGTCTAACTCAACTGACTCTGGGAAAAAGCAGGGTACACCCCGAACAGCTCACCAGTCTCTTGCAGGGTCAACAAACTTACAACCTTCCACATTCACACTCACCTAGGGGCAATTTGGAACAGCCAATTATCCTAATGTGCATGTCTTTTGGCTGTAGGAGGAAACCGGAGTAACCTGAGGAAACCAGAGTAACCAGAGGAAACCCACACAAGAACAGGGAGAACATACAAACTCCATACAGAAACACCCTCAGGTCCTTCATGCTGTGCGGTGATAACCACTATGCTGGAGTGCCACACAGATTGGAACCAACATATTCCAATATTTCTTGTCAAGTCACATGATTTGTCCCTGCAGCAAGATAATTTAACTGGCATTAAGTAATTTTCTCCTCAAAATCAGAGCTTATTTATTATATTTGAAGTAATCCTTTTATGCAGTGGATCAGCGTGAAACCTGGGTCTTCATTATTACCACTGATGCTTCAACTTCATTTAATCAGCTCATACTAAGTTATTACAGGGACAGACGTACTGATAGTAGGTGAGTAGGTGAACTAATTATTTACATTTTGTGAAGCCACAGTTGAATATAGAGCTCACAAATTAAACGGAAGACACAAAAATAACATCTGTTGAATTTGACAGGTCACCCGTCAAAAACGTATCTCTTGCAGGAAGAAGTGCAGTGAGTGTGCTTCCTGCTCCTTCCCTACCCTCTTTTTTCCTTTCACATGCCTACTCCAACTACGCACACAAATATCAGATCAACCAATTCTTTTTAAGAAAAGTCAGAGCGACTGTTATTTCCACCTCTGCCGTAATACAGATGTTTAATTATTCTTCAGTTAAAGGGTAAAACCCATAAGATAACCATGTGAGTTCACTCTACCTCGTTTGTCCTTTTACCACTTCATTTCTTTTAACTAGGCCAAAGTTGTGACATATTCCTCTTCCTGTTTGTTTCTCAAAAATAAAATTCCCACTGCACATTTAATTAGAAATAGCATTATGTAGTCAGTGTATGGTGCAAAATGTGTCTTATGAAGACTTACATATGTAGTCGAGCACCTGATTAAACAATTGAGTTCAAATAGTTACAAATTGCTTCTTTGATGTATAGCACATTTGTTTGAGAAGTGAATAAATTACAAACGAGAGGGGCACTCTGGCATGCAGCTTGGATAATGTAGCAAATAGACACTATCTGGGTGCTGGTGTTAATTACTAATTTTCTATAATAGTATGTGGATGTTAATAAATAAGCAAAAAAAAAAATTATGTGATGGCTGGGGTTTGACCTTTCAAGGTCACTAAAGGTCAATGGTGATTGTCTCATCTGAAAGTCTGTACATGTTTCCTATTAGTGTTCTATAGTAACAGCATGTCAATCTGCACTTGATTTGAAGTTATAAGTGCTCTACTTCCTCACCAAGGTTAGTGTCCCCATCAAGATTTTTTGAAAATCTGTGCACTGGTGTGGTAAGGGGTGGCACAGTGACATAGTGGTTAGCACACCCTCCTCACAGCAAGAAGGTCCTGGGTTTGAGTCCCAGACTTAGGCGTCTCTGTGTGAAGTTTGCAGTCCTTGCATGTGTTTCCTCCATGTACTCCGGTTTCCTCCCACAGTCAAAATGCATGCATGTTAGGCTTATTCGCTGCTCCAAATTCCACCTAGGTGTGAAGGTAAATGTGAATGGTTGTGTGTGTGTTGGCCCTGTGATTGTCTGGTCAGCTGTTCAGGGTGTACCCTGCCTTTGCCCAATGTTGAATGAGTTAGGTTCCAGCCACCCTGTGACTTTGGTAGAGGTGAGTGGTTTTAGCAAATGAGTGAGTGAGTGAGGTGTGGTCAGGATTTTGTTCACATACAAACTGACAAAAACACAAAAGCAGACAGACATATGGACTCATAAACGCCTGTGATTATAATACCTCCAGAAAAACTTAATTTTGGGCAGAGGTAAATTTACTAATAAGTATTTAATGTTGTTGCCACCATATCTGTTGCTCCTAATATAGTAAGGCTACATTGTATGGTCTGCTATGGACACTTAAGGGAATGGCATCCTGTTTGCAAAGATGCCAGCTGCAGGGAAATCGAGGATAAGTGATGATGGATGAAGGGCAAAACACAGTTACTAAACATCATGGTATTGATGCATACACAACACAGCACTGGCTATAAGAGCTGACTAACTAAATCCTTCTAAATATCTATTTTTAGCATAAAAAAGAAAAGACTGCAACAATTTACTGCCATTGTACTTACTGGCACAGTCCTTTTCCACATCCTTTATTGGCGTAAGTGCATTTTCCACATGAACAAGTGAAATGTGCAGTAGCCTCGAAGGCGAGTCATGTTGCTTATTTGATCGGAAGCCAAGGGGAGAATATCTGTTTAGAGTTTGTAAACTGTGATCCAGATGGTGTCCGGAATGTTGTTTAATCTAATCTCATAATGCAGTTATGTGCAGTATTATATAATGGTGGTCACAAAGTAGATGTTCCTTGGGTGAATTATGAACTAAACCACTAAAACTGCACTCCCCAGTACACAATTATTGCAATAAAACACCCCAAACCTTATTCCACATTAAATACACACATTACCAACACCAGTACTAACCACACCTTACTGTCTCTACCAGCTCCATACAGAACTCCCATGTGCACATTTTAAATGAACAATCTTTTCAATAGCCTAAATATATATTTACATTATATACAGTTCAATTCAATGCATATCCAGAGTATATTACAGACCTTGTGTAATCTGCTGTACAGTTTTCAATAAACTACATAATCACTCTTTCCCAGTATCATTATACACAGACTATTTTTATGTTCTTGTGTTGTATTTACACTTTCATTATCTGGATCAAGTGCAGAAGTGGTACAGCATTATTTATTTACAATGCTGTATTCGTAGAAGGTTTTAGATTTTTTTTTTTTAATTGTCCCCATACAAGCATGTAGCTCTGTTTTGGCAGCTGGGAGATGGTCAGATCAATCTGGATCTTACAGTAAGGATGTAGTTTACAGAACAAAACAATGCAGATCATCAAATAGCTTAGGAACCATAACACTCCCTGGAAAACTCTGATGGGTACAAAGTGCTGACACTGGAGACTCCTTAAATACATGTAAACCAGAGAAGATGTCATGTAAACACTTATACCTTAAAAAAAAAATATATATATATATTCTATTTAGCTGTTGGCATAAAAATACAATTATATTATATCATATTATTCATTAATTTATTAATTTTCTGAACCGCTTAATCCTAATTAGCATCACGGGGAGGCTGGCACCCATCCCACCTGACTCCAGGAGAGGGCAGAGTACACCCTGGACAGCTCACCAGGCCATCAGAGGGCAGAAACACGCTGAGGGCAATGTAGCCTACTCTTGACGAAAGTCAGGAATGGTTCTTGTACATGCCTCTCACCACAGACAGTGTCAGACATGGCTGGCCTCTGATAACCCAGTTAGCTGCACTGGGGGGACAACAGTGACAACCCGCTGATAGTGGGGCTTAAACCCTCAACCTTGGGATCAGTAATCCAGCACCCTACCACCAGGCCACCACTGCCCTATATTATATTATATTATATTATATTATATTATATTATATTATATTATATTATATTATATTATATTTATTATATTATATTATATTATATTATATTATATTATATTATATTATATTATATAAAAATTCCAATAAAATATGAACAATTATTATAAAGTTTTTAAAGCTTTTAAAACTTTCCACGGAAAAACACAAGCTACACCATTTCACTTCCGGTGTCATACTGGGCTTTACTACGTCATAAGCAGGCCATACTACGTACTTTTCTACGCTTTTTCCGGTTCACTCTGTACGTTACGCTCAGAAAGGGCGTAACACGTATTAGTGTATTGTAACTATTTACGCACAACGTGTAGAATCGTTTACCTTGTGCGCCATTCTGCAGAGCTGAGCAGGAAACTGTAGAAAGCCAGCCGAAGTGGAGAGAAACTGATTTTAAATAAAGTAAGTTGTTTTAAGATATGTTTAAGTGATTTATTTAATAGTTTGCAACCTGTAAAAGTGTGTATTTAGTGTGCTGTGAGGTATGAATGAGCGGCTAAGTAGCTAAGTTAGCTAGCATGCATTGTTAAGTAAATCCTACGACGCTGTGTTGTGCTAGCTAATGCTAGCCGGCTGCCGTTTAAAGTAGTCTAGTAGTGCATTGTGTCTTGATTTCTTGGGTTGTTATTCATGAGGGGTTTTTTGGTTATTGGTTACGGTATTGGTGATCGTGTAAAGCCTCCTTGCTTTTTAGCAGGCAGTTTTTTTTTCCATTAACAGGTCGGACATTTTTGTTGCTAGCATAGAACTAGCCACGATAAAAACTCCCTTCAAGTGAGTTTTATTCGTGAATGCTGTTTCTTAATGTCAGATGGCAGTTGGCTAATGAATGACATGAGTGTAATTACATTACATATTAGATGAACATTGGATAGCTACAAGTGCTATAATTCATTCAGATGCTAACATTATAGAGTTAGGTAACACTGCCTGCAACTGATCAGAGGCCATATACAAACCTACACACTACTTACCATGTGATGTACTGTTTTGGGATGTCATTAGTATTGCAGATTTATTATTGTCCTTTTTATCCTGCTTTCGTGTTTTTATGTGCAACAGACGCTGCCATGGCAGCTGCGTTTCCCTTCAGAGGAGTCCCTGGTGGGCTACCACCAGGTGTTCCTCCTCCTGCTCCAGTTCCTGACTACATGACTGAGGAGAAGCTACAAGAAAAAGGTGAGCACTTGAGTTGTTCATCTTTTGTGCTCCGTATATACCAAATTGTTTTGTTTTTCTCACATGAGTGTGTGTTTTAAACCATAGCTCGGAAATGGCAACAGCTGCAGGCGAAGCGCTACTCGGAGAAGAGGAAATTTGGTTTTGTGGATGCTCAGAAAGAGGACATGCCTCCTGAGCATGTCCGCAAAATTATCAGAGACCATGGAGACATGACCAACAGGAAGTTCCGGCATGACAAAAGAGTCTACCTTGGGTAAATCTGAATTAATCTATGCACTTGTGTAAATAAACTTAAAAAAAACTTAACATTAAATGTAATATTTTTGAAACGTATTGCACTCGTTGTTAAGGGTGTTGGATTTAAATGCAACACTCAATAGATAAATAGATGATGAAGGGTAGAAGATGAGGATAAAGGCAAGATTATTTTACCCTTTTGGCACCAAGGAATGGGTCCTTTTTTGGGTCACACATTAAATTTAAATCAAAAATTCAGGTTTGCAACCTAAAAGCTTGTTCCTAGATTGAACCAAAAGATGGCTACAATGGCACCACTTAAAACTGGTAGAAATATGGCCTGGTTTATTAAGGCTCAAAGAAGGCTGAACAGAACTGGTACAAGAATCTGTTCCTTGTTGGTCAAAAGTGGTATTTTGATTTCAAGTTTGCACCATTTGGTTCGTTTGAATTAAACCCTGGTGACCATTTTTTTGTTTGAGCCTCTGACATGGATACTTTTGGTTAATTTAATTATATTTATCATGAAACTAAACCACATAGGAAGTATTTGAGCAGGAGGTACAGTCAAGTCTAGCACACTCAGATTGTCTATGAAGGCATACCCTTTTCTTTAAAGAAATTTAATAAAATTATATATAGGTGGGGGTGTGGTTTTTTTTTTTTTTTTTTTTTTGTTTTGTTTTTTTTCCCCAGTGCTCTGAAATACATGCCTCATGCAGTGCTGAAGCTGCTGGAGAACATGCCCATGCCCTGGGAACAAATCCGAGATGTACCAGTGCTTTACCATATCACAGGAGCTATTTCTTTTGTTAATGAGATTCCCTGGGTCATTGAGCCTGTCTACATCGCACAGTGGGGGTGAGAAGATTTTCTAAATAAACTTTTTTGCACTGTGAACTTTTTTAAAAGCAGGGATAGATTTTAAGTCTTGAAATCTCTTAACCAGCAACTGCTCTTTTTCTTGAAAAAAAAAAAAAAAAACTAGTACAATGTGGATCATGATGCGACGTGAGAAAAGAGACAGGCGACACTTCAAGCGCATGCGTTTCCCTCCCTTTGATGATGAAGAGCCTCCTCTGGATTACGCTGATAACGTCCTTGATGTGGAGCCTCTGGAGGCCATTCAGATGGAGCTGGACCCTGAGGAAGACTGCTCTGTGGCCGAATGGTTTTATGAGCATCAGCCCCTGAAGGATACAACAAAGTGAGTGAGGGACAATTAAAAATATCAGTACTTGAGTGTGCTCTGTCTTATCATCTCTTTCCTCCCTTTTGCTCCCAGGTATGTCAATGGAACTACATACAGACGTTGGCAGTTCAGTTTGCCCATGATGTCTACACTGTATCGATTGGCCAATCAGCTGCTTACTGATTTGGTGGATAGAAACTACTTTTACTTGTTTGACCTGAAGGCCTTCTTCACTTCAAAGGCATTGAACATGGCCATTCCTGGAGGACCCAAATTTGAACCCCTAGTCAGAGACCTTAATCTACAGTACGTAGTGTTTTTATAAACATAAAATCCCGACGCTGCATCCACTGGCACAATGGAGAGCAGTTCACATAGTACACTAATGATTTAACTTCATCTGTGTTTGTGTTACTGAAACAGGGATGAAGACTGGAATGAGTTTAACGACATCAACAAGATCATCATCAGACAGCCTATTAGGACCGAGTACAAGATTGCATTCCCGTACTTGTACAACAACCTTCCCCATCATGTGCACCTGACGTGGTACATGCTCCGTTCACAGCCTGACTGCTAAACTTATAAAAATAATGACAATTTGCTAATCGGCTAATAATTATTTGATACCCAGGTACCACACACCTAACGTGGTGTTCATCAAGACGGAGGATCCTGATCTGCCTGCCTTCTACTTTGACCCACTCATCAATCCTATCTCTCACAGACACTCTGTTAAAGTAAGCAAAATTTATTTTCCTTTAACATTTATATGCAGTGGTTTAAGTCTTATAGAATTACAACAGTTTTCCACTATAACAAATATCTCACCCTCTTCCATGATAAAACATTGTTTTAATGTCATTAAACATTTGTTTAGAAGTATTTTTTCCCTTATGAATCAGCTGTTAGTGTCACACAAGATGAAGTAATTACATTATTAGGTAACAAATATGTTTTTAGGAAATTAAACATGATATTGTGGCATACAGTAACTCAAATTGGAGTTTTTACTGACAGTAATTTAAATTATGAAGATTAATTAGTATGGAATGTTGTGCCTTTTTCTGTCGAGTGGTTATTAATATGGATTTTTTTAAAAAATATTTATTTTTTCCTGATTTGTTGTCTTTCAGGCAATTTCTTGCATAGCTAAGTAGGTTTCAAACACAGTTTTAATAAAGCTCATAATTTAGACTTGTTTCTCTTCCTCAGAGTCAAGAGCCACTGCCTGATGATGATGAGGAGTTTGAACTTCCTGAGTACGTGGAGCCTTTTTTGAAAGAGACACCCCTGTATACTGACAACACAGCCAATGGAATTGCTTTACTGTGGGCACCTCGTCCATTCAACTTGCGCTCAGGGAGGACCCGTCGTGCCATCGATGTTCCTCTTATCAAAAACTGGTGCGATTCGAGCAGAATACCAGCATATAGTTCAGCTTCTTATTTTATGTAGTTTATTTTATTTATTTATCTTTTTAAAACTCTCTTTAGGTATCGGGAGCATTGTCCTGCGGGACAGCCTGTGAAAGTACGTGTCTCTTATCAGAAACTTCTGAAGTACTATGTGCTCAATGCTCTGAAACACAGACCCCCAAAAGCACAGAAAAAGAGGTGAGTAATTTTATCACTGCACAATGTGTCAGTCTTTAACATGCTGCTTTTATTTATGACAAATATTTATATATATTTACAATTTTAATGCCTTTATAAATGTGCTGTGATGGTGTCTGTCTACAGGTACCTTTTCCGTTCCTTCAAGGCCACCAAATTTTTTCAGTCCACAAAGCTGGACTGGGTGGAGGTGGGGCTCCAGGTGTGCAGACAGGGCTACAACATGCTGAACCTGCTGATTCACAGAAAGAACCTCAACTACTTGCACTTGGACTACAACTTTAACTTGAAGCCTGTAAAAACCCTCACCACAAAAGTAAGTAGATTGTGGGTTTGTGTAATCTGAAACAGAAATGAAAGTTGAGATATTGTCTGAATAAATAGTAGTCGTAATTTTTGTTACTGTGTTGCTCATGTTAATGTTCTGCTTTTCCAGGAGCGTAAGAAGTCCCGTTTCGGTAATGCGTTCCACTTGTGTCGTGAGGTTCTTCGTCTGAGCAAGCTTGTTGTGGATAGTCATGTGCAGTACAGACTGGGAAATGTTGATGCATTTCAGGTCCTATTGTTTGTTTTCCAAAGCTGTACACACACATCTCAAATTACCTGTCATGTCAGGCTGTATTAAAATAATGTTTCGCTCTTGTAAAGTCGTCTTTGTGTTTCTTTGTAGTTGGCAGATGGACTCCAGTATATTTTTGCCCATGTTGGTCAGCTGACTGGAATGTATCGCTACAAGTACAAGCTGATGAGGCAGATCAGGATGTGCAAGGACTTAAAGCATCTCATTTACTATCGCTTTAACACAGTAAGTGCAGATTTATTGGGGTAACTCCAAAAACCAATGAGTGCATTTTTAATTTAACATCAGTTTAAAAAATGGCATTTTTCAAGTTTAAATATCAGTCATTATGTTTTTGTTATTAGGGTCCAGTTGGGAAGGGTCCAGGCTGTGGCTTCTGGGCTCCAGGATGGAGAGTGTGGCTTTTCTTCATGAGGGGCATCACTCCCTTGCTGGAGAGGTGGCTTGGAAACCTGTTGGCCAGGCAGTTCGAAGGTAACTAAAATTAATTTGTTGAAAACACTAGCAGAGTTTCTTTACCAGTTTGATCATTAACGTCGCCATCCCATCCATCAATTTGCCCGAACACTTAGTCCCGCCTGGGTTGTGGGGAGGCTGGTGCCCATCCAGGGGCCCACTCTGAATAGTCCCCCAGACCATCGCAGGACTCGCACACAGACACACAACCATTCACACTCACACCTAGGAGCAATTTGGAACAGCCAGTTAGCCTAATGTGCATGTTTTTGGACTGTGGGAGGAAACCGGAGTAGCCGGAGGAAACCCGCACAAGTGTTAGGAGAATAAGTAAACTCAACACAGACACCCTCGCCGATCTCAGAACTTAAACTTTCTTGTTGTAAGGCAGATGTATTAACCACTGTGCCACCCTGTCTTCATTTCTATGCATTTCATTTTGTTGGTAAGAAAAGCAGTGCAGTAAATTTCTGTCTTGATTTTGTTTAGGACGACACTCCAAGGGAGTTGCAAAGACTGTAACGAAACAGCGTGTAGAGTCTCACTTTGACTTGGAGTTGAGAGCAGCTGTGATGCATGACATCTTGGACATGATGCCTGAGGGAATCAAACAGAACAAGGCCAGAACCATTCTGCAGCATCTCAGTGAGTCCTGGAGGTGCTGGAAAGCCAACATTCCATGGAAGGTATATATTCCATATTTTAGTTATCAGATCACGTCCATCTTCTTGATATACAAACCATTAACAGTTCCACCATGCGTTAAGCTTGTAATGATATATTACAGGTCCCGGGGCTACCCACCCCCATTGAAAACATGATCCTCAGATACGTCAAGGCCAAAGCTGACTGGTGGACCAACACAGCGCATTACAACCGAGAGCGAATCAGGCGGGGAGCGACTGTGGACAAAACTGTCTGCAAGAAAAACCTTGGCCGTCTTACACGGCTCTACCTGAAGGCTGAGCAGGAGAGGCAACACAACTACCTAAAGGTAAAGTTCCAGACGTGCTATTTTGTGGACGCTGTTTATAAAGAAAGAGTGAAATGTGGCAGCAGTATCATTCCTAACTTGCTCTTTCTCAGGATGGACCATACATTACTGCTGAAGAGGCAGTGGCTATCTACACCACCACAGTTCACTGGCTGGAGAGTCGACGCTTCTCCCCGATTCCCTTTCCCCCTCTTTCATACAAACATGACACCAAGCTGCTCATCCTGGCTCTGGAGAGGCTCAAAGAGGCTTACAGGTCAGTGCAAACTGCAACAGGACACCAAGGAAGTTAATACAGAGCACTGACTGCATTATTTCAGGGTGATTTAATAATAATTGGAGGGGTTTTTTTGTTTGTTTTTGTTTTTTTCCCTCAACTGTTTCTGGGAAATGTGCCATAGTGTGAAGTCGAGGTTAAATCAGTCTCAGCGTGAAGAGTTGGGCCTGATTGAGCAGGCATATGACAACCCTCACGAGGCTCTGTCCAGGATCAAGCGTCATCTCCTCACTCAGAGAGCATTCAAAGAGGTGAATATATAAACAATTCTTTGTGGAGATGGTATCAAGCATTTCATTCCCTCTTGTGATTTTGTTGGCCTACCATTTTGGGTTTCAGTGCTATTTGTAATTTCTGCAGGTCGGCATTGAGTTTATGGACCTGTACAGTCACCTAGTACCTGTATATGATGTGGAGCCTCTGGAGAAGATCACAGACGCTTACCTGGACCAGTACTTGTGGTACGAGGCTGACAAACGCAGGCTTTTCCCACCCTGGATCAAACCTGCTGACACAGAACCACCTCCACTGCTGGTGTACAAGTGGTGCCAAGGTGAGGGATAATGCTGCCATTCGTTGTTAGACATTGTCATGATGGAAGTGTCAGCCATCTTTACAAGGGAGATTTTATTTTTTCTCCATCAGGAATCAACAACTTGCAGGATGTGTGGGAGACCACAGAGGGAGAGTGTAATGTTATGCTGGAGTCACGCTATGAGAAGATGTATGAGAAGATTGACTTGACCCTGCTAAACAGGCTTCTTCGTCTCATTGTCGATCACAACATTGCTGATTACATGACAGCAAAAAACAACGTGGTCATTAACTACAAGGTCTGCTACCTGAGAAACACTAAAATAATTCCCATTAGGTTTTGTTCATTTCCACTTGTTTGCACAATTAGATATAGATTTAGTTTTAAGTGAATTCAATTTTAGAAACTATTAAAAAGAGTATGTTTATAAATCATATTAGATATAACTGATTAACACGTTCCAGTAAACACTTCCTGGATATTTTGTCACTGAGTCTCATATAGAGATTCCGTGGCAGTATTGGAGTGGACATGAGTCTATGAAACTGACTTTTTTTTGGTGGAAAATGTGCGGTGTACATCAGTATTGTGGATAAGTTTGTGCTCTAAATAGATACAAAATTAATTGACATGAAAAAATGTAATTATAGTCCAGTTAATAGTAAAGTTTTTAACTGATTCTTATTGTTGACTTAAAAAAACTAGTATTTGGGATGGATCTGTATTACAATGTGTGATTTTTAGGTTGTTCTTGCCTTGCTCTAGGACATGAACCACACCAACTCATATGGTATCATCAGAGGCCTGCAGTTTGCCTCCTTCATTGTGCAGTACTATGGGCTGGTGATGGACCTGCTCGTTCTGGGTCTGCACCGTGCCAGTGAGATGGCTGGACCTCCACAGATGCCCAATGATTTCCTCAGCTTCCAGGACAGTGCTACAGAGAGCGCCCACCCCATCCGACTGTACTGCAGATACATCGATCGCATCCACATGTTCTTCAGGTCAGCGTTGTTTGCAAAACATGGGGGGGGGGAAACACTTAACCAATAAATTTCTTTTTATAATTTTTTTTTTGTGTTAAGTAAATTTTCAATCCAGATACATGACACAGTGGTTGAAAATGCTGAGTGTGAGGATTCATTGTTTGTGCATAATAAATGCAAATAATCTGCTCTCATTCATTTCTGATGTTTCCTGATGTATATTTTTATTTTCTCAGGTTTTCTGCGGATGAGGCCAGGGATCTGATCCAACGTTACCTGACTGAACACCCTGATCCCAACAACGAGAACATCGTAGGCTATAACAATAAGAAGTGCTGGCCCAGAGATGCTAGGATGAGGCTGATGAAGCATGACGTTAACCTGTAAATGCTGATACGTTAAACCTCTTTCTAATGCACTTTTTAGTTCTTACATTTGTGTTTTAATGTGTGTGCATATATAAAACAAGCCCGATGTCTGTTTCCACATGATGTGTCAAGGGGTCGTGCCGTGTTCTGGGACATTAAGAATCGGCTCCCTCGCTCTGTGACTACAGTGCAGTGGGAGAACAGCTTTGTGTCAGTATACAGTAAAGACAACCCTAACCTGCTTTTCAACATGTGTGGATTTGAGTGCCGGATCCTGCCCAAATGCCGGACCAGTTACGAGGAGTTCACCCACAAGGATGGAGTGTGGAACCTGCAGAATGAGGTCAGTACATTTAAAATACACATTTTAAATATTGCATGTCTTTGTGGTTAGGTTAACTGGTAACTATTTGTCTGCAGGTAACCAAAGAAAGGACTGCGCAGTGCTTCCTGCGAGTGGATGATGAATCGATGCAGAGGTTCCATAACAGAGTGCGACAGATTCTCATGGCATCTGGATCCACCACTTTCACCAAGGTATGAAATCACCACCACAACATTTCTAGAACAATATAGTCCTGGAGTAGTCTTAATGTTGTATTGCTCTTTTTTTTTCATTACCTTCTACCCTTTTAAGATCGTCAACAAATGGAACACGGCTCTGATTGGTCTGATGACTTATTTCCGAGAGGCTGTGGTTAACACTCAGGAGTTGCTGGACCTTTTGGTAAAATGTGAAAATAAGATCCAGACACGTATCAAGATCGGTCTGAACTCCAAAATGCCTAGCCGCTTCCCTCCTGTCGTTTTCTACACCCCCAAAGAGTTAGGAGGTCTGGGCATGCTTTCTATGGGTCATGTGCTCATCCCACAGTCTGACCTGAGGTAATTTTTGCACAATTGAATATTTCTTCTGTGTGCCATTTCAGCATTCACAGCCGGACATAGTGACACAGTGTACATAAGTTTAATTTGGTAACTGGTTTAAATTTGTATAATTTTTTATTTAATTTATTTTTTGTGCATCATCAGGTGGTCAAAACAGACAGATGTGGGCATCACTCACTTTCGTTCTGGAATGAGTCATGAGGAGGATCAGCTGATTCCCAATCTGTATCGCTATATCCAGCCATGGGAGAGTGAATTCATCGACTCTCAGAGAGTCTGGGCTGAATACGCTCTCAAGAGGCAGGAGGCCATTGCTCAGAACAGGTAAAATAATCTCACAAAGAATCAAATATTCATGCAATAAATATTTCTGCTTTTGTTGTGATTTGAATAAAATTTTGTGTTACAGGCGTTTGACCCTTGAGGATTTGGAGGATTCCTGGGACAGGGGTATCCCTCGTATCAACACTTTGTTCCAGAAAGACAGGCACACACTGGCCTATGACAAGGGCTGGAGGGTCAGAACAGACTTCAAGCAGTATCAGGTTAGAACCATCCTTCCCCATATGTATGGAGATGTTTTAAGTTATTGTTACTTAATGGTCTAAATTCTGTCGGTCTGATGTGTTTCCAGGTGCTAAAGCAAAATCCGTTCTGGTGGACTCACCAGAGACACGATGGAAAACTCTGGAATCTGAACAACTACCGCACAGACATGATCCAAGCTCTGGGAGGAGTGGAAGGAATTTTGGAGCACACTCTCTTCAAGGGTACATACTTTCCCACCTGGGAGGGTCTGTTCTGGTAAGGGTTCCTGCGTTATCCTTTTCAGAATTTGGTTTAGATCATCCAACATAATTCAGATGGAGCTTTAAGCATGCATTTCTTCTTCATAGGGAGAAGGCCAGTGGTTTTGAGGAGTCCATGAAATGGAAGAAGCTGACCAATGCCCAGAGGTCTGGTCTGAACCAGATCCCCAATCGACGATTCACTTTGTGGTGGTCTCCCACGATCAACAGAGCAAATGTATGCAGGCGGTTTCACAGTCATTATTATCTTTTCTTCTTTCATTCTGTTGCTATTGCTCATTTCCTCTGGTTTTGTTTTTAGGTATACGTGGGTTTCCAGGTGCAGTTGGATCTCACTGGAATTTTCATGCATGGCAAAATTCCCACTCTCAAGATCTCCTTGATCCAGATCTTCAGAGCTCACTTGTGGCAGAAGATTCATGAGAGCATTGTCATGGATCTGTGTCAGGTTCAGAGTGTTTTAAGACATGTTTCGCTTGTACAGTAAGACTTTTGTAAGAGTAAGACTTCACTTCGACCCATTTTACTTCATCGAGATTTGTATGTGTTGTTTGAAGGTGTTTGACCAAGAACTAGATGCTTTGGAGATTGAAACTGTCCAGAAGGAAACCATCCATCCTAGGAAGTCTTATAAGATGAACTCGTCTTGCGCAGATATTCTTCTGTTTGCTTCCTACAAGTGGAATGTTTCAAGACCGTCACTGCTTGCTGACTCCAAGTATGTCCTTCAACTCTACCTGGTTGCCTTAATGTTTATATTTGTTGGTTATTTTGAGTGTGTTTAAACTTGCATGTCTTTATGTTGTAACAGGGATGTTATGGACAGCACCACTACTCAGAAGTACTGGATTGACATTCAGCTCAGATGGGGAGACTATGACTCTCATGACATTGAGAGATATGCCAGGGCCAAGTTTCTGGACTACACCACAGATAACATGAGTATCTACCCATCCCCTACTGGGGTGCTTATAGCTATTGATCTGGCATACAATCTGCACAGGTGGGTGTTTTGTTGGGATAGCTTTTATTTTTAAATTTTGGCTTTATCATAATGTAACCATTAATCTGTATTTCCATGTAGTGCCTATGGGAATTGGTTCCCTGGGAGCAAGCCTTTGATCCAGCAGGCCATGGCCAAGATAATGAAGGCCAACCCTGCCTTGTACGTGCTGAGGGAGCGGATCCGCAAAGGTCTGCAGCTGTACTCCTCCGAGCCCACTGAGCCCTACCTGTCCTCACAGAATTACGGAGAACTCTTCTCCAATCAGATCATCTGGTTTGTGGATGACACCAATGTGTACCGGGTCACTATCCACAAGGTAAATCGATTCACTTTTATTTGTATAGCACTTTGTCTCAAAGCAGCTTTACATAGAAATAAAATAAAAGTAATTTAAAAAGGAATTTAAACATTTTCCTACAACCCCTACACACCCCTAATGAGCAAGCCCGTGGTGCCAATGGCAAGAAAAAACTCCTTTAGTCCATAGACTTATAAGCATCCTGGCGAATGTAAAGTGAACCTTAATTGTCTTTATGCTCACCATGGTTTGTTTTTACATTATAGACATTTGAGGGCAACTTGACCACAAAACCAATCAACGGGGCCATTTTCATCTTTAATCCAAGAACTGGGCAACTCTTCTTAAAGATCATTCACACTTCTGTGTGGGCTGGACAGAAGCGTCTGGGACAGGTAGAATTTTTTTTTTTCTCTTCGGTCGTCAATTGTTTTCCTGGTCTGAAGTAAAATTTACAAGCTGGCTCTAAGTTGCTCTTTTCGTTATAGCTGGCCAAGTGGAAAACTGCTGAGGAAGTGGCTGCTCTTATTCGATCACTGCCTGTTGAAGAGCAGCCCAAACAAATCATTGTGACCAGGAAGGGCATGTTGGATCCCCTTGAGGTAATCTCACTTCAGAAGCATGGTTTGTTAGATGCTCTGGGATAATGCAGCTAATGGTGATAGTGGCTCACTGGGTAAACCAATGCATTACTGATCAAAAGGTTTGCGGTTCTAAGCCCCAGTACTACCAAGCTGCCAGTCCTGGACGCTTAAGCAAAGTCACCCTGTGCTCTAACCCCGACGTCCTAACAAGCTGGGATGTACAAAGAAAAGGATTTCACTGCCGCAGTGTATGAGATTTAGAGGGTTTTTTTTTTTGTTTTTTTTCCGTTTTCTAGGTGCACTTATTGGATTTCCCCAACATTGTCATCAAAGGCTCTGAGCTGCAGCTGCCCTTCCAGGCCTGTCTAAAGGTGGAGAAGTTTGGAGACCTCATTCTGAAGGCCACTGAGCCGCAGATGGTCCTATTCAATCTGTACGATGACTGGCTAAAGACCATTTCTTCTTACACTGTAAGTTAATTTAATATATTTTTTTAATTTCTTTTACTAACAGAACATCAGTTTAATCAGAAACATGTTAGAGCTAGTCATTCCTATCACACCATTTTAAAATAGTTCTGCATTTCTGTGTAGGCCTTCTCACGTCTGATCTTGATCCTGAGAGCCCTTCATGTGAACAATGACCGTGCGAAAGTGATCCTGAAGCCTGACAAAACCACCATCACTGAGCCGCATCACATCTGGCCCACTCTGACTGATGAGGAGTGGATCAAAGTGGAGGTGCAGCTCAAAGATCTAATCTTGGCTGACTATGGTAAAAAGAACAAGTAAGTAGGTCTCCGTGTGTGGGTGGGGGTATCTAAAACGCTGGTGAATGAGGCTGTTAGTGGAAAAAAATGTTTTTATTTAGAAATTGTTTGAATTAACAATAAATCATGCTTCATTTTGTCTCCAGTGTGAACGTGGCTTCTCTGACACAGTCTGAGATCAGGGACATCATCCTTGGTATGGAGATCTCCGCTCCCTCTCAGCAGAGGCAGCAGATTGCCGAGATTGAGAAGCAGACTAAAGAGCAGTCTCAGTTAACAGCCACACAGACTCGCACTGTTAACAAACATGGAGATGAAATCATTACCTCCACCACCAGCAACTACGAGACCCAGACCTTCTCTTCAAAGACTGAATGGAGAGTCAGGTATGACATGACTATTCAAGACCATGTATCGTCCATGAATATATACCGTAAACCTCTGTCTTGTATTCTTCCTGGTGCACTGTATACAATCTGCTTTTTCATTTGTAGGGCGATCTCTGCAGCCAACTTGCACTTGCGTACCAACCACATCTATGTATCGTCTGATGACATTAAAGAAACCGGATACACTTACATTCTGCCCAAAAATGTGCTGAAGAAGTTCATCTGCATCTCTGACTTGCGTGCTCAAGTGAGTTGTACTTCTGCTGTTCTGTTTTTCTGTCATATTCTTTGCACTTTGTTTAATATTCTTTCCCCCCCTTGTAGATTGCCGGATATCTGTACGGCACCAGTCCTCCAGATAACCCACAGGTGAAAGAAATCCGCTGCATTGTGATGGTGCCACAATGGGGCACCCATCAAACTGTTCACCTGCCCAGTCAGCTTCCGCAGCATGAATATCTCAAGGTCTGTCTCAGTTCTTCTGTTCTCTAGTTATGTGGCATAGAAGGTTTTTAAAGTTTATGACTTCCCTGTTGTAGTGATGCCACAGCAACATCTTCTTTTCATCTTGTTCTTTTATAGGAAATGGAGCCACTTGGTTGGATCCACACACAGCCCAATGAATCGCCTCAGTTGTCTCCCCAGGATGTTACCACGCATGCTAAAGTCATGGCTGATAATCCATCCTGGGATGGCGAGAAGACCATCATTATTACATGCAGGTATACAGATGAAGTGCAATAGTGTCAGTTCACAGCTCGTATTTGATTTAGTTCCTTAGTTTACCCTGGCTGTGTTCTTTACGTTGTTTGATTACCCAGGTTATTTGATTGTGAGATTGTTCTAAGTGGAATTTCTGTCTGAAGAATTTACTTCATTTTGATTTGGTTGTGTATATACACAAATGCCTTGAATTCTGATCAAGTAATCAATTTTTTTTAGCTTGTGTGTGCAAATAAAACCAGTTGCTTGATTTGTTCCTTTTTTTTTTTTTGCAGTTTTACTCCAGGATCTTGTACACTGACTGCTTATAAGCTGACTCCTAGTGGATATGAGTGGGGCAGGCAGAACACAGATAAGGGCAACAACCCCAAGGGTTACTTGCCATCTCACTATGAAAGGGTCCAGATGCTGCTGTCTGATCGCTTCCTTGGATTCTTCATGGTCCCTGGCCAGGTGTCATGGAACTACAATTTTATGGGTAAGCATAGAATTAACTATCAGAAAGTTCACTCAAAGCATGTTGGTTCTTTAAGAGGATTTATAAAAAAAAAAAAAAAAAAAAAAAAAATTCTTTTTAATTATACCCCCTTCCCTCTTTATTTATTTATTTATGTATCTTACTATTCCAGGTGTTCGACATGACCCCAATATGAAATACGAGCTGCAGCTGTCTAATCCGAAAGAGTTTTATCACGAGGTTCATCGACCTTCTCACTTCCTCAATTTTGCATCGCTGCAGGAGGGTGAGATCTACAACGCTGATCGTGAGGATATGTACGCTTGACACCACGGACTGCTGCTGTGGACATTCAGAGAGCAGCTAAGAGGCTTATGGTTGCAAATCTGTTGTGCTCTGTCCTTCAAGACTTTACCACAGTGTCAGCTTGGAAGCACCCTTTCAAGCACCTCTTTTTAAAGAATTTGTATTGTCAATTTTTTTTTTATTGCATGGTAATTTGTGTAGATGCACATTCCCTGAAGTGTGTTTTTGTGTGGCAGTAGTTAAGGAAAACTACGATGTTCTTGGATAATAATGCTCTTTTTTTTTTCATTACTTAAATCCGTAAAACTGTTTTTTTAAATAAGCTGGTTGTGATATCCCTGTAGCTATATTGTGCATCTTTCATGTACGTGGTAGTTCAGGTCAAAAATAAAGATCAACAATTGAAGTTTATGGCTGTTTTTTCATTGCAACCGTTAAACTAGCTAGACTACATTTTACCTCATTCAAACTCAATATACTACAAGGGTGTGAACCTTACAGATTCCAAACAGGGGTGTTGATCTCGTTTTATCTAAAAGACCACATTATATGTGGTCCAATATGAAGTGGGCTGGATCAAATCAGTTTAATGGATTAATAACCTGAGGGGGTGTTTAAAATAAAAAAAACCCTTGTTTTATCTTTTTTTTCCCCCCCTTCCTAAATCGTTTAGTTTGTTCTGGTCACCAAGATTTTAATTTACGGCATGGAAAACCCTGGTTAACCCTGAACAGCTCTATGGCAGTAGCAATATCCACAATCACGTTCTCATCTCGAGGCAATTTGGAACTGCCGGCTAGCCTAATGTGCATGTCTTTGGACTGCAAGCATGGTGAAAACATCACAAACGCTTGATCCCAGGTCTCAAACCCAACACCTTCTTACTGTGAGGCGGACATGCTAACCAGTATGCCACTGTGCTGCTCTTCTTTCATTAAAGAAAATATAGCATTCTATTTCGGGTTTATTCCAAAGCTATCAAATTAGCATTAACTAGAAATGGCACAGGGAGAACTCCACACAGAAATGTCCTCCCTAAGCCCGAGACTTGAACCCAGTACAATCTTGCTGTGAAGCAGATATGCTAACCACTAAACCACCATGCTGCCCTTGCCAGTGAGCATTCTTTTGTTAGTGCATTGTGTCACTGAGCTCTGAAAGTGCTCATCCCATGATTTCTACATTTGGTGGAGTGGCGCTGTCTTTCAGGGACTCCAAGACTGACTTATAGAAGTGTAAATATATGTTGTCATTGTTTGTTTTTGTTTTTTTTAAAGTATTATTCGTGGCATTTTCTTGCTTGTCAGTGTTAAAAGGTTTCAAATGATCATATGATCAATCACAGTATCATGTTATCACCACTTAGATTTAATAAAGGTTGCACTCAGGTTGATATAAATTTGAACATTCCATTCCAGATGTTTTAATGTGAATGGTGTAATTGATCTTATAAAATAACAATAAAGCTTTCCTCAGGGGCCTGTCCCTGAGAATTTGTGCTTTTCAGTTACAAGAGCCTTATTAAGGGTGTACCCTGCCTTCGCACTTTGTCAGCTGAGATAGGCTTCATCCTCCCCAAGACTGTGGAAATGTGCAATATCATGCTGGAACAGGGTTTGTGCTTCTTCGTTCCAATAAAGAGAAATATTATTGTTACAGCAAAAGGAATGGTAGACAGTTATGTGCTTTAAACTTTGTGGGAGGAGAACTGGGGAAGACTCATGTAAGGGTGTGATGGTATGGTGGTATTTCCCTTCACATAATATTCATCATCATTACAATGCCATTAAAAATACACAGCTTATCCTTACGTCATAGGCAATTTGTCTAAGTTACTTAAGGGCTCTTGAAAAATTTCCTGACTTTTACAAAACCCACACTTTCAGAGGAACAGTTCACATTTATTTAAAAGTTCCTCTTTCACACTGCCAATTTTCGCCAGTGTTTCAACCAACAGTGAACATTAAAAACCCTGCTTTATATGTATGAGATAATGATTAATTAAAAATCCAGTTTTATAATTAGTCGGATCTCAGACATTAAAGAGGCAGTGTCACAGTTGTTTGAAAAAAATAGCCTAAATAGCATCAGTGGGGTTTTCAAAGACCACTATCATTTATATAGGGTCTAGATTTGGTTTAGGGCAGCATGGTGGCATGATGTTCAGTACATCTATCTCACAGCAAGAAGTTCCTGGGTTTGAGTCCTCGCCTCAACAAGAGCATTTCTATGTTGAGTTTGCATGCTCCCCCTGTGCCTGTGTGGGTTTCCTCAGGTTAGTTCGGTTTCCTCCCACAGTCCAAAGACATGCACATTAGGCTCGTTCCAAAATGCCCCAGGTGTGAATGGGTTTGTGTGTGTTGGCTTTGTGATGGCCTAACGGGCTGTTTAGGGTGTGCCCTGCCGTAGCCTAGTGTCGGCTGATATAATTAGGCTCCAATTAGGCTGATAATTATAATGATAATAATATCCTCCTCAAGACCCTACAGGATTAATCACTTCAGCAGATAAATGAGTGAATAAATGAATGAATGAGTTGAAAGGCTTTTTAACAAACAGTTGAATAGTTTGGACACTGCATATGTACACGTTTGGGCAAATGAATTTAGGTTAAAAACTGTGACACGGTGGCCTGGGGGTAAGGTGCTGGATTATGGATCTCAAAGTCGGGGGTTCAAGCCCCACTATCAACAGGTTCTCACTGCTGTCCCCCCAGTGCAGCTAACTGGGTTATCAAAGGCCGGCCATGTCTCTCACTGTCTATGGTGAG
>JAQMYF010000013.1:10936110-10967030 GCA_030014195.1 Neosilurus mollespiculum | reverse complement strand
TGTCTATGGTGAGAGGCATGTAAAAGAACCATTGCTGATTTTCGTCAAGAGTAGGCTGCAGTAGGTGAGCTGTCCAGGGTGTACTCTGCCCTTGCCCAGAGTTGGCTGAGATGGGCGCCAGCCTCCCCGCGACCCCAATTAGGATTAAGCGGTTCAGAAAATGACGTGACACGGTTCCTTTAACTGACCTTTTGACATAATGTGCATAAGAACTGAGACCTTTTTTTTGCGTCCTAGATACTAATGTACTCAGTTTTATTCTTTAGGTGCAGTGCAAGGCTGATTTGACATCTTTTCTTAGTTTTAAGAAGAAAGTGCCTGTACATTTCTTACAAGGATGATGACTTCTTACACTTTACACTGAAATGACTAATTTAATTTAGTTTAACTGAATTTGCTCCTTGTATGGTTTCCTTCTATCTATCTATCTATCTATCTATCTATCTATCTATCTATTTTCTCTCTTTTTTAATTATTTTTGCTAGTTTGAATTTATTTCTCATTTCAATGAACCCATTGACAATCTGTTCAAAGTTTTGCACTGTCGGGTAACTTTCTTTCTTTCTCTCTTTCTTTCTTTCTTTCTTTCTTTCTTTCTTTGTTAGTGATGTTCCTTTCAATGTTGCCTTTTTTTTGAAGGATTATGAATTATCTGCTGTCATTTTTGTTTGTAAATTGTAACCAGGTTGAATAAAAAAAAAAATAAAATAAATAAATAAATAAACAAACACCCCCTCTAGTATTGGTCAGGACACAAGGCGGGTCCAGAGAGAGGAAAAGAAGGCAGGACGCCTTATTGCTCCCACCCTGAGTCGTTGTAGTGTGTGTGTGTGTGTGTGTGTGTGTGTGGGAGAACACTATGCAACCACTGGGGCTAAACTGTAGCTGGGAAGCAGTTTTACAGTGATCCACTGGATCAGATCAGATCAGGAATCAGACAAATGGAGTGTCCCAGGCTGTTATAATCCAGTTTACTGAACCAGAAAGGGACATATGAAGCACGCCAGTGTGAGAGGGTCAAACTGAAACCAAAAAGACAAGCTCCTCCACCAGCTCCTCCACCTCCTCCTCGGAACAGCGCTGAAATGTCAGCGTGGGGGATTTCGGTTTCTTGTTCTCGGCTCGCGGTGTTGTAACTCTGTCATCATGGAAGTCATCGGGTCGAACCAACAAGAAGTCAAAAACCCCAGCGAGTGTTTAGAGAGGACCATTTCAGCTCTGACCGTGGACGACGTGTACGACATCGCCAAGCTGATCGGCTCCGACGTGGAGAAGCTGATCGACAGCTACGGGAAGACGAGTGTCGAGGGGTTGGTGCCTAAAATAGTGAAAGTGCTGGAGCTGCTGGAGAACTTCACCTCCTACTACCGCACACAGACCTCCAGAGAGGAGGACCTGCTCCGGGCTTTCAGTACACTGCGGGTTCAACAGCACGACTCCAACAAGACGGACAGTCGAGTAAGACACACACACACACACACACACACACACACGTCCGACATTCACAAAAAAACTTTTGTCATCAATGTAACATGATTAAAGTCATGTATCCCAGCCCTGTCTCTCTTAGGCAGAATCCCGAATGCCCCCTATAATAAGTGCCTATAATAAGTTCACTCTGTAGGGTAGAACACAGTGTTATGCGCTCACTAGGCTGCGTAGGCTGTAAAGTACAGTAGGGAGCCATATTGGATTAAGTTCACTATATTACCAAGCCCTGTTAAGTGTTAGTACAGATTTTACATTCTATTTCAATGTGTTTTCATCATTAAAAGTAAACCAGTCATTCTTCTTCTTCTTCTTCTTCTTCTTCTTCTTCTTCTTCTTCTTCTTCTTATTATTATTATTATTAGTATTATTATTATCATTATTATTATTATAATTATCATCATCATCATCATCATTATTATTGGTATTATTATTATTGTTATCAATATTATTGTTATCATCATTATTAATATCATTATTATTATTATAATTATTACCATCATCATTATTATTATTATTATCATTATTATTATTATAATTAATATAATTATTATCATTATGATTATTATTATGATTATTATTATCATTATTATTATTATTATTATCATTATTATTTTTATTATTATTATTGTTATTATTGTTATTATCATTATTATTATCATCATTATTATTATTATTATTATTATTATTGTTATTATCATTATTATTATCATCATCATCATTATTATTATTATTATTATTATTATTATTAATATTATCATTATTATCATTATTATTATTATTATTATTGCTGATTTTCATTAAGAGTAGGCTGCATTGCTGTCAGCGTGTTTCTGCCCTGCGATGGCCTGGCGAGCTGTACAGGGTGTACTCTGTCCTACCACTCTGGGATATTTATTTTGTTTGTTACCCCTCAGAGTACCATTGCACATATTTACAGCCCAGTATTTCAGTGTATTTTTCCCATATTGCATAAAGCAAGCTCATATTACATTAGTCTAGATGACCTCTAGATGACTGTGTAACAAATTTTACAGATGACATTCACCAAACAAGTCCATTAAGTTCAGGGGCTTGATATCTGAGCCAGGAGAACATAGCGTTCAGGTTATCCGGTCTCCGTGACAAAAGCAAGCCAACGAGCACACATACACTCCAGTCTAACCCACCCCCAAACACGCACACAAAATAAATAAAAAAAAAAAATAGCAAACACATGTCACTTTTAAATGACACCATTGTGACTATTATAAATATAACTATTATTTATGGCAGTATTTCTCTCACTCACTCACTCACTCACTCACTCATTTGCCAAACAACTTAATCCTAATAGGGTCACAGGGAGGCTGCAGCGTATCTCAGCCAATGCGGGACGAAAGCATGTTACACCCTGAACAGCTCGCCAGACCATCGCAAGGCCAACACACATAACCATTGACACTCACTCTTAAGGGCAATTTGGACCCACCGGCTAGCCTAATGCGCATGTCTTTGGACTGTAGGAGGAAACCAGTGTACCTGGAGGAAACCCAGGAGAACATGCAAACTCCACGCAGAAATGCACGAGCCTGGGAATTGAAACCAGGTCCTTACATTTACATTTTTACATTTACAGCATTTGGCAGACGCTCTTATCCAGAGCGACGTACAATTATAATTTTTATACAACTGAGCAGTTGAGGGTTAAGGGCCTTGCTCATGGGCCCAACAGTAGTGATAGTGGGGATTGAAGCGCTGACCTTCGGGTCAGTAACCCATCGCCTTAACAACTGTGATGCTAACCACTACACCTCCATGCTACCCACAGTACTTCAGCATTTACTAAGTAAATTGCTTTGCATAAATAACAAATTGTGCAGTATTCATTACAAAATTACCATTTTGTTTTATTACAACCCAGAACTGACAATGACTTATCTACACAAAACAGTCTCTTCTTTGCTTACAAATAGATTCTTAAATTTGTGATTCTATTATTGTTCCCCATTGCTGCGAAAACCCTAAATAACTTGCTATCAAAAATCACATAATGAATTTGACACATGTGCAATTTGTATTACTTATGTCTGGGCAGCATGGGAGTGTAGTGGTTAGCATGCCCGCCTCACAGCAAGAAGGTCCTGGAGTTCGAGCCCGTTCTGTGTGGATTTTGCATGTTATCCCTGTGCTTGTGTGGGTTTCCTCCCAGGCATGCAAAGGCATACAAATTAGGCAAACTGGCTATTTTAGATTGCCTCTAGGTGTGGATGAAAGTGTGATTGATTGTGGGTCATCATCATGAAGACTAATGAACTATTATTAGAAGTCTGTGGGGAACATATCCCTAACTTTGAGCATCCTGCAGAGTACCATTCAATGCATTGTAAAAAAGGGGGAAAAAAAGGAAGTCACGGGTAACGCTCAACATGAAGCTACCGCCACCATGCTTCACTGTGCAGATGGTATAGTACCATACTATTCTTTAATGAAATGAGTTGCTGTATTAAAATTGATTCCAAAGGTGTTCAGTGTGGTTGAGCTCAGGGCTCTGTACAGACCACTCAAGTTCTTTATGGATCTGTCTTTATATCTTTATGGACACGCTAAAACAGGTTTGACTCTCTGGGCAATTGTAATTCTACAAGTTTTTGTACATGTGTTTATCTATTTATAAAACCAATATAATCCAGGTACATGGTCTTTTCTCTACTAAACTTCAAAATATAGATAAAAGCATATTTAAAAAAAACATTTAATCCACATAACTCCCAGAATCAGGTTTTAATTTCACAGTCTAATTCAAAGCTTAATGCTAATTTCAGTGGGGTTACTGAATAGGCTTTAGGATGAATTGCATGAATTGTATTAATTATATATTTATTTAAAAAATGGACAATAAGCCGGGAACCTAAGGATTTAAAGGTTTGTGCATAGTGTATAAATATATATTTCGTTTTCATTTTGTTATCATAAAAGTTGCACTAAAAATACTTTCTGGTTATTTCCCATGTGCAGTTCTCTCACAGTTTCAATAACACTGAATTAATATATGCAAACAGCCCAACCTCAGGCCTGCAGACAAAGTTAAATTTTGGAACTAGCTTAAATATATAGCCAATACCACAGGACAAATTAAAATCTTAGTATCAGAAGATTCAGGTTCTAAACAAGCAATTAAAAATGTTTGGTATGATCCACTGGGAAAATAGCTGCAAGATAGAACTTCATGTCATGCATTTGTCTGTTAGTTAGATCTTGTTTCCAGAGTGTGTTCCAGCACTGACTTGTATTTGGGTGATTAAGCAGGAATGGCAGCAGAAGGAGCAGAAATGGAGGTCGGAGGTGGAGGTATTGCAGAAGGAGGTGCTGCAGATGCAGGAAGAGAATCAGGAACTGCTGGGTCGTCTGCAGAGTTCCCTCTCTAAAGAAGGTGAACCGCAGCATGTCTTCGACACCACATACACGGGCGCGCACACACACACACACACACACACACACACACACACACACACACACACACACACACACACACACACACACACACTCCTTCAATGAAAGCAATGTTAGAACATTTACACCTAAGACCAATTTAGCATTGCTAATATTTACACCTAGGGCTGATTTAGCCTAGCCAGTCCACATACTCGCATGTTTTTGGAAGGTGAGATAAACCTGGAAAACCAGGAGGAAACTTTTGTCTCACTGTGCCATACATGAGAATAAGAATATTGATTTCTCTCCTTGAGACCTCTTGACATTTTTTCTGTGTTATCCTGTGTTTTACCTGTTCCCCTCAGACCGTACACAGCGCCAGGAGAGAGAGGTGATGCTTAAACTTAAGGAGGTGGTGGATAAACAGCGAGATGAGCTCCGAGCCAAAGTGCTGGAGATAACCAAGATGTCTAAAGAAGTGGAAGCGGTATGGCAACAAACACACACTCAAGTTTACCTCACTATGATTGTATTCAGAGTTCATTCTTTCATTCATCATTTGCCGAACCATATAATCCTACTAAGGTCGCAGGGAGGCCGGAGCCTATCTCGGCCGACTCTGGGAGAAAGCGGGGTACACTCTTAACTGCTTGCCAGATCATCACAGGGCCAACTCACAGAGATTCACACTCACACCTAGGGGCAATTTGGAACAGACAATTAGCCTAATCTTTACATCTTTACTGTGGGAGGAAACTGGAGTACCCAGAGGAAACCCTCACAAGCACGTGGGGAACATGCAAACTCAACACAGAAATGCCCTCACAGAAGGACTTGAACCCAGGACCTTGGTGATGTGAGGCAGATGTACTAAACCCTTCACCACCGTTCCGCCCTATTTATGAATTGAGACTGAAGGACTGGTTGTTCTCCAGGTGTGTATATGGAGTGGAGTTTGATCTGAGGTGTGTCTCGGTTATTGGAAGTGTGAACAGTTTAAAGTATTTGTACTATTACGTTGTAATTTTCTGCTTTCACTCCATTACTTTTTGCAGCATGTCAAGTCATACTTCTCTCTCTGAGGATTTAGAAAACTAAGTTGGCTAGCCATAAAACTAGCCATAAAGTAGCTAAAAGTACCCATAAATCATTCATTAATCATTATAATGCATTCCTTTACATATATGTTGTAAAAAAACAGAACTCATCTTTAAATATAGAGATGAAATGCAAATTTTCCAAACAACCCTTTTCTTCCTCCAATGCATGTTGCAGCTAAGTTTGTGCATTTCCTTTTACAAATGAGCACTTTTTCTTTCTTTTCCGAGTGAGAATGCATTCCATGTGTGTCTGAATGCCTGTTAAAATAGAGAAAAGTAAATAATATTTTAACTTCCGAACCCTATTCACAAAATGCGCAACCCAGAATGCCTTTTTAGGTATACATCCACATTTCTCACATTCTCCGACACCCTTATCCAGATCGACTTACATTTTATCTATTTGTTCAATTAAGCAGATGAGTGTGAAGGGCCTTGCTCAAGGTGCCCAACAGTGGCAGATTGGTAGGATTGAGGCTTGAACCCCCCAACCTTCTTATCAGTAACCCACAGCTTTGATCACTAGGTCACCACTGCCATGTAGGATTATTACAGTAGCCTGCTTGAATATAAAGAAACCCCAAATTTCATGATGATATTCATTCACGTCCTGCATTTTAACTGAACACGCTCCTCAGATGGTAGGCTGAGTGTGCAGTAGACATGTTTCATCTTGTTTTGGTCTGCAGTCAAAACGGCCTACAGAAACATTTTCGAAATATTATAAACAGAATTAACTCAGCACATGTTGTTACTTTCTAGGTGGGCATTACTGTGAGGACATAGAGGGGCATGGTGGCATAGTGGTCAGCTCTCTTGTCTCACAGCAAGAAGAGTCCTGGGTTCAAGCCCTGTGGTTGGCAAAGACTTTTGTGCATTCAGTGTATATGTCCTTTCTGTGCTTGTGTGGGTTTCCTCTCAGTACTCCGGTTTCTTCCCACAGTCCAAAGACATAAACATTAGTCTAATTGGCTATTCCAAATTGCCCCTAGGTGTGAATGGGACCCCGTATTGGAGCCTAAGGCCTGTATACATGTCTTTGTGGCAAAGCTTATAAAAAGTAAGTATAAATTGAAACATATTTGCATGGATGAAAAAGAGTTCACCTCAATTATATATATATAACTAAACCAACTAGACTTTATGTTAAACTATAGTGACGTTTCACCAAAATGAGGACGGGTTTCCCCTTTGAGTCTGGTTCCTCTCAAGGTTTCTTTTTCGTGCTGAATGAGGGAGTTTTTTTCTTGCCACCATCACTGCAGGCTTGCTCATTGGGGATGTGTAGGGATTGTAGAAGAAATGTTTAAATTCTTAATCAAATTTGTTGTTACTATCTAAAGATGCTTTGCAACAATGTCAATTGTAAAAAGTGCAGTACAAATAAAACTGAATTGAATTGAATTCACTCACGTGAGGAAGCTGGAGCCTATCACTGGCCAAAGGCAGGGTACACCTTGAACAGTTTGCCAGACCATCGCAGGGCCAACACACACAACCATTCACACTCACACATAGGGGCAATTTGTAGCAGAGAATTAGCCTAATGTGCTTGTCTTTGGACTGGGGAGGAAACTGGAGTACCCGGAGAAAACCCACACAAGTACAGGGAGATCATAAAACAAAACTCCACACAGAAACACTGAGCCCAGGACTCGAAAAAAAGGATCTTCTTGCTGAGACGGATGTGCTGACCACATGTTACCCATTTTATATATATATATATATATTCTAAAATGTATTTTCTAAAATTGTTTTGTTTGTGAAATAACATATAATATGATAGTAATAATACAAATAGCTAGAAAAAACGTGATCAGTTTTAACAGTGAATTTTTTTTTTTACCAATTTTCTATCTGAAAATTTTAAAGTTTAGCATGAAGACACAGTTGGTTTAGACACATCACACACACACACCCACCCACCAACACACACACACACACACACACACACACACACACACACACACACACACACACACACACACGTCGATGGGAGGTGTAAATATTAGTAATCTTAATAATTTGAATGGGCCAACCAGAGACAAGCCAGCCAAATATGAATAACAAAAACTTTTCCCATTTTATTCTTAAACATGTCGTTAAATAAAATATTAATGAAGAATGTGTGAGTTCAACCTCTCTAAGAAATCAGAGTGTAATGGATTGTGTGTGTGTATACGTGTGTGTGATGGTTGGTGTACTGTACATTATTTGTGGTTAGTCCAGCTTCTGTCTCAAGGCCAGTGAAGTGTTAACGAAGAATCATTTGATCAAGTCTCAGGTTACTATGTACCTGACAGTATAACTCAAAGGGCAAAAGCTAAATAGTCACCTGCCACACCTACAACAAAAGACAAGTCTGAACAAGTCATCATCCCTCATACAGACTGTGTGGGGGTTTTTTTTGTGCTTATTTGCATTTTTCCAACACAACATGATGTTTAAAACCTGTTGGAAAATACAGAGACATATCTCTGGAAATACTCATTTGATCAAACCCTCACTCACTCACTCACTCACTCATGTCCTGAACCGCTTAATCCTATTAGGGTTGCGGAGAGGTTGGAGCCTGTATCAGGTTGTCACTGGGTGAAGGCGGGGTACACCCTGAACAGCTCACCAAACCATTGCAGGGCAACACACATAACCATCCACACTTAAAC
Organism: Neosilurus mollespiculum; assembly: GCA_030014195.1. Taxonomy (NCBI): domain Eukaryota; kingdom Metazoa; phylum Chordata; class Actinopteri; order Siluriformes; family Plotosidae; genus Neosilurus; species Neosilurus mollespiculum. The sequence goes on along the minus strand of JAQMYF010000013.1, from coordinate 10,958,362 downwards.
CTACACCTGGGGGCAGTCTGGAACAGCCAATTAGCCTAATGTTGTTGTATTGTGGGAGGAAACCAGAATACCTAGAGTATTGCTATGCAAGCATGGGGAGAACATGCAAACCCCACACAAAAACACCCAAATCCAGGAATCGAACCCATGACCTTCTTGCTGTGACGCAAACATGCTAAGCACTACACCACCGTGCTGCCCCATTTGATCAAGCTTAATAATTTTTTTTTTTTTTTACATTTTAGATTACAGTCTATAAATTGCTTATACCAACTAGTAATATCACGAAACTCCAGGAGCAATTTTTAAAGAGGGTATTTTGTGGGTTATTTTGAGGGTGGACTAACCAGCAACAAATTGCACAAAACATTGGGATTTCTTTTGCCACAGTCAGCAGGTTGATTGTAGAATTCACCAGCAAAGGCAAAGAATCAACAGAATCTCACTCAGGTTGACCTGGGCTCTCTGAGAGGTGTCTTCAGACTGTTGACAATAATCCCTGTTGTAAAGCAACTGATGTTGTCCAGAAACTCCAAATGAGTCAGAGTACCTCTGTGAGGGATCTCCATCAATATGTGTGTCTGTGTACCTATGTATAAATCTTTCAGAAATTATAGTGTTTGCTTACATCTGTATATTACTGTAACGTACATAAAGCACAATATTGTGTTATACGCTGTTTTTAAACTAACATATTTTACTATGTTAACTGTTAAGTTGAGCAAAGTAAACGTTAGCACACCAAATATTCATAATAATCACAAAAAAGGTAAAGTAAGTTTTCCAGAGTTCATCCTTTATTTCTTAATCTTAAGATTAGCCAAAAAAAATGGTTATAAACATAAAATAATTATAATTATACATGTTGTGCTATTGTGTTTTGTGTGACAGCTTCAGGAGCAGTTAGATCGCTTTATGAAGATGAACGGAGAGCTGAGGAATAAACAGAGTATGATGCAGGCTCAGCTGAAAAGCACGGCAGAGAGAAAGGTGGAGCTGGAGGCTGACCTGTGTGTGAAACAGAACGAAATAGAGCGACTCATTACACAACTGGAACAGGCCAAGCAAAACACTGCTCCTAACACGGTAATAACTGTGTGTGTGTGTGTGCGTGTGTGTGTGTTACCTGTATTGTACATTCTCCATTAAACAGAAAGCAAAATGGGATTTACCCATTCAGGCATAAGAGCATTAGTGAGGCGCTCAGTCGATGTTCCAGTTCATTTTAAATGTGTTCAAAATGGTTAAATTCAAGGCTTTGGGTAGTCAAGCCAGTCAAGTTCTTCCACATCAACTTTGGCGCACGATGTCTTTATGGGCATTGTCATGCTGGAACATGTTTGGGCCTCTTAGTTCCAGTTAAGTCGTTCTGCACAATTCTGTGCACCCAAATTTGTGGCAGTTTGGGGAGGAATCACTTCTAGGATTGATGATCAGGTGTTTGGAAACTTTTGGCCACAAAGTGTAATAAAGTCATGTAAATTGCTGGTCTATGTAAATAACTGTATTGTTGATCATTTAAACTCTTTTCTGTTACTTGTTAAAGACAAGAAAGTTTGGCTCCCAGTGTTTGTTTGTTGTTGCCAAAGTGTGACAGATACTGCCTTGTGAAATCTTTATAATTTCATATAAATATGTTAACTCAGCAAGGTGCTAAAAGTATGAACTGAAAAAAAAAACATTTATTAACCTGTTATTAACGTTTTTGTCCATGCTGTGTCTAAAACAGTACATTAACCACATACTGTGTATCAACAAACAGCAGCACAACAAAACAAGCAGTACAATCATTAAAACTAATTCATTCATTTATTTTCTAAGCTGTTTAATTCTAATTATGGTTGCGACTCACAGCCGGCTTTGGGCAAAGATGGGGTACACCCTGACCAGACCATTGCCGGGCAACACACATACAACCTTTCACACTCACACCTAGGGATGATTTGGAACAGCCAATTAGCCTACTCTGCATGTTTTTGTTCTGTGGGTGGAAACCTGAGTACCTGGAGGAAACCCACGCAAGCACAGGGAGAACATGGAAACTCCACACAGAAACACCTGAGCCCAGGAATCGAACCTAGGCCTCCTAGCTGTGAGCTGGACGTGCTAACCACTGCGCCACCGTGCCGCCTCATTACAACTGACAACTGGAAAAAACCAAACATGAGTGTAGCAAAGTGAAAGTACATGGTTCTCCTTCCAAGTTTACTTACGGACAAGAAAAAAAAAAAAGAAATTAGTGGAGTGAGTCTAAGACACTAAACATACAATAAAAAGAAGCTAAAGTGCAGGGTTGAATATTTAATACACCAGGTGTTAGAAAGCAGGTAAATAAATAATTCATGACATCATGGCACACACCTCACACTCCTCTATACTAGAATCAGTCCAGCCTTTAATGACTTCAGGGATGGTTTCAGTGTAATCATTGCCAAGTCACCAGATATGAATTAGTCACATCTTGTAAAATATTGCCGACTTCCTCTCCTTTATGAGAGTTTACTTGGTTTAAACATTACTATTTACTTTCTTTTCCTTCTACAGAACAATCCAGCCCCTGACATGACTTTTAAGATGGTCATTGACCTGCTGGACCCGAATAGGCCGTGTTTCACCAAGCAGGAAGTGCGAGACATTTTGTTTGAGAGGAATGAGCTAAAGGCCAATCTCTTCCTGGTGCAAGAAGAGCTCGCCTTCTACCAGCGGTGAGGGATAGAGAAAAAGTGTGTGAGAGAGAGAATGTTAATTATATCAAAACAGCATTATCATAATTTTGAGTAAATTTTTTTATTTAAAATTTTATTTATAGCTTTAGTAAAATTTCAGCATGTTTTGGTTTACATTCACTCATTTGCCAAACTGCTTACTCCTGTTAGGGTTGCGGGGAGTCTGAAGCCCATCTCAGCCAACACTGGGTGAAGGCGGGGTACACCATGAACAGTTATCCAGACCATCACATGGCCAACACACACACACAACCATTCACACTCCTAGATTAAATTTGGAACAGCCAGTTAGCCTAATGTGCATGCCGTTGGACTGTGGGAGGAAACTGGAGTACCCGGAGGAAACCCACACAAACACAGGGAAAACATGCAAACTCCACACAGGAATATCTGAGCTTGGGACTCGAATCCAGGAGCTTTCTGTTGTGAAGATGCTGTGCTAAACAGTACGTCACCGTGCCGCCACATCGACATGCATCTCGTTACCTGAATGCATAATGAATAAATAAATTGTGAATATTTTCTAGGTAATTCACTTGGGTGATGTTTGGGTGAAACTGTTTTGTTTAGATAGACAAGCAAAGCACAGGTCTTTATATTATTAATCCTCTAGACGTTAACCAGAATTCTCACATATGTGAAATTACAGGGAGATCCTGAATGATGAGAAATGTCCTGGCTTCTTATTGGAAGCAGTGCGTGGTGCTATAAAGAGACAGAGGACCATCATTAAGGCCAAAATGCTGGGTATACCAGAGGATGAATGCAGCAGGTAGAACAGGCCTTTAGTCCTAATGAAGCCATTTTGTGACATACTGCAGTTACTGTGATGTGACTTTCAACATTTATGTGTGTCACAGTGATGAAGAAAAAGGACCTTTATTTGAGAAGAGAATGGATGAAGACTGCCCTGATAGCAAACCTCGAGAATCACGCATCAGAACCCTGTAAGTGACTCATTAACACCTTGATTAAACAAAGAATAATGCCTTAATAAGTGCGGTGGACAGAGAGAGAGTTCTCTTTTATCAGCACAGTGAAAACTCCACCTGAACAGAATGTCATGCTGGATTCTTACATTAAATCATTTTACACACTAAAAATCATGGTGGTAAACAAACTCTTATTTTGGCGGCATGATTATTTTGCTCAATGATCAAAAATTCTTTTTTATGTGTAATTATATGAGGAAGACAAATATAAGTATCCACAAAGTCTAGTGGCTGTTGATGTGCATCTGGACTTGTAAAACCCTGTGGGGGTTGATTTAACATTGATGAATTCATTCATTCATTCATTCATTCACTTTCTAAGGCATTCAATCCCAATTAGGGTCGCAGGGAAGCTGGCGCCCATCTCAGCTGACTCTGAACGAAGGTGGGGTACATCCTGAACAGCTTGCCAAGCCATTGCAGGGTCTACCCACATATGATTCCCACTCACACTCACACCTAGGGGCAATTTGGAACTGCCAATCAATCTATTGTGCATGTTTTTGGAATGTGGGAGGAAACCGGAGTACCCGAAAGAAACCCACGCAAGCACGGGGAGAACATGCAAACTCCACACAGAAACACCCCGAATCCGGGAACTGATGAATTTATTTTACTTTTATTTGTTATTTATTACTATATAACAGTAGTGGCAAAAACAAAGCTCCTGAAGTGATCATCTGTAGATGTGAACAAAATGTTCTTTTTTTCTTTTTTTTAAAGACAATCTGTAAGTCATTTCCTCTGACTCTTATCTCATGTTGACAATATGAAAAGTCATTTTAAACTGTACTTGTGCTCAGAGGAAATTCCTCTCCCTTTTTTTCTGACCTCATCACTGATTACAGCTGTGTTTTCTCCCTGCACCCTCAGCTTTGGCTACCTAAGTCGCTCGGCCAGTGATAGGAGTGGTCATCAGAACAACAATACTGCATGGGAAATCATCAGTGCACACGAGCATGTACCTGAACTACAGAATGGGCCTGGAGGCAGTTCCTAAGGCCCAGCTTCAAGAGTGTGGACCTAAGCATCATAATAAAAGCATATGCATAAATCTGAATAGATCAATAATTGGTGCGCACATGCTTGATATGGTTAGATCATAAAATTTTACTGTTGGGGACAGTGTTCAGATGGTCCGACTGAGCTTCCATCCAAGTTTGGATATATGAATAATAGTAGTAATATTAAAGGAAATTATTTTGAAAAACATTTGGGTTTTATAACTAGTAATAATCAGTTTTGTGAATTTTCTCTATCAAAACAGAGAAAAGAAGAGATGATCAGTAATATAGTAATCACTAATAACTACATTTATTTGAGAAAATGTGTTTATTAAATATGCAAAAAGATAGCACTGGGAATGAGCAAAGATATTTTATTTTGTGTAGGAAAAATGTATTTTAACTAACAGTGTTTTAGTTTAGTAAAATTTAGTATATATATAAAAGAGTTTAATGTGCACTCTTTTTGTTGAGTGTACTTCAGTATGACCTTTAAAGCCAAAGATACCAGCTTAAAAAGAACCATCAGCAATAACGTTCACCCTAATATTCTTTTTTCTACCAACAGGGGGCATTACAGTGGTTTATATTTTTTGGTGTTAATGTTTAATGACTTCATGGGACATTTGGTTTGTGCTTTTGAAATGACTCAGCTTGAAGATTTTTAATAGCCGAGGATAGTAAATTATTAACTACTATGAATATATAATGGGTTTGGGTTCGGACACATCATCCTTTAAATAAATGTAATTGTTATGAGGCTATCCTAAAGTGGTTTTTGGACTGTATTCGAATTTTTGCATTTAGATGTACTAAATCACTGGTAAGGTGAAGAACCTGTTGGTTATAAGTTAGGTTAAAAAGACTTAATTGTTTGTTGGAGACCAAAGATTATCAGAAATGTAAGGTTCACTGAATATATCTAAGATATATTTTTGTGATATTATTTAGAGGAAGTCCCATTTCCTTTCAGGAAATTCGGACAGAATAGTCTAGTGTTCAGAAATAAAGACCCCAAGACTACCTCCGTCATTATCAGTTGAAACATACCGCGGCGCTTATTATTTGATTGTGTGGATGTTCCTCAAACTATTTTTGTATGGATGTGTACAGTACATGCCTTTGAGGTACAAATCTGAATAAATCTTTCATAAGTGATTGCACCTTTGTGTTGAAACTTTCTTTTTCACTCTGAAATGTAGTTCATTCACACTTAGTGTTGATGTACAATCTTTACTATGTAGTGAAAGGGATGACATCTGGTGTGCAAGAAAAAAAATGCTCCTCTTCCCAGAATTCTAGGTTGTGTCTTTAAACGAGCCAGTGGCTGAATGAATTGGTGGAAGCTGCCTTCATTTCCCCAGGAAACTTATGGGGAGGTGGAAATGGAGCAGTTTCCCAGAGCCTTGTTTTAGTGCCAGACATACAGAGAGTGAGGAAGAGGAGCAGCGGTCCAGATAGGGAAAGGAGCCACATGGCCGAAGGCTAGCCTTGTCCTAAACCAGGACAGGATCTTATGGTGTTTGTGTACTGGTGGAGGGTTTAGAGTTATGAAGTGCCTGAACATTGTCCCGTCCTGTGCGGGACTGCTTTTCTTCTGCTTTTCAGCCTACACTCAGAAGCTCTCATCAACAGGGAGGAATGTTTGCCTCAGTCCAAGGTACAGGAATTTGACCATTTCTAAAGCTTGTATTATCTTGTATTATCTATCTTTTTCTCATGTCATTTTGTAAAATCATGATGTTTACTCACCCTATACCAATTTTCAGTGACTGTAGATGTAGCCTGATCATAATTCATACACTTTTACATAAACATAATACCTAGGGAATTCACCAAAGCCCCCATTTCCTCTTTATTACTTAAAAAATTGAGTACATGAAAATTGTTAACTGTTGCAACATATCAGCCAACATTTAACCCTCTTTAATACAGTTCCTAAAGATAGATTAGTACTTGAACATAACCACAAAATTTTTTTCCTTTTTCATCCATTTATTTAAGGGCGGCATGGTGGCGCAGTGGTTAGCACATCCGCCTCACAGCAAGAATGCCAGGATTTGATTCCCATTTGCATGCTGTCCCTGTTTTTGCGTGGATTTCCTCCCACAGCTCAAAAACATGCACAGTAGGCTAACTGGCTGTTCCAAATCACCCCTGATGTGAGTGTGAATGGTTGAATGTGTGTTGGCCCTGCAATGGCCTGGCGAGCTATTCAGGTTGTACCCTGCCCTCACCCAGGGTTGGCTGCGATGGGCACCATCCTCCCCGAGACCCTAATTAGGATTAAGCGGCTTAGAAAATTAATAAATGAATGAACCATTCATTTATCAAAACATCAACAGATGTATTGTTCTTCTCTGGAATAAAGTAAATGCACCCTTGGATTCAGAAGCTAGTCTTTACCCCTTTAGTAGAAATAATTTCTTTTCAGTGTTTTGCAGAATTTACCAAAAGTCTCTGACTGAAATATTTGACCACTTTTCAGTGCAAAACTTCCTTCAGTCGCAAGATGTTTGAGTTCCTTGCATGTACTGCACTTTCAAAAATCCCCCAACAATACATTTCAGTGGGGCTCAAATCTAGGTGAGGTTAAGCCATTCCATAACCTCATTTCTTCAACAGGATCTTCAAGCATTGGTAAATTGGTAGCCTTTTGAAATCTTAATCTGCATGTTAATGATAATTTTTACAGTTTAATTATTTCAGATAATTTAGTTTAAAATTTAATTTAGTTTCTTTCTACAATCTAAGCAACCACACAGGTCTTAGAAATCGGTTTACATTTACATTTTCAGCATTTGGCAGACATTCCTATCCAGAGCGACTTACAGTTATCATTTTTATACAACTGAGCAATTGAGGGTTAAGGGCCTTGCTGAAGGGCCCAACAGTGGTGATAGTGGGGATTGAACTGCTGACCCTCGGATCAGTAACCCATCGCCTTAATCACTAAGCCACAACTGCCCTAAATCTTGACATGATGTTTTGATGTCATGATGTTGTTTAAATCTTGACATGATGGTACCACACACTTCAGAAGCATGGAGTACCCCAGACTGTAGATATCAGGTTTAAACCTTAAATGCGTTCCACCTGCAGGAGGTTCTTATAAATGGCACCTAATTCTACACCTGACACCTGATTCTAATTTTATGGACTTGAAAGTGTGACAGTTGTAAATTACGTGTTTTAATGTATTGAATAATTTTTTGGAGTATATATAACCTCTATCTGTAGCTACTGTACGATAGTGTTTTCTTGTTCGATTATGCTGAAAACAACAATTTCCATGTGATGTACATCATCATTTTCTGTGTATCATCGTTTAATAAAGTGTGACTTTTCTTCTTTTGTACGCAGGGACTCGACTCTTGTGTGTTGTTCAGGATGGGGCCAGCAGGGTGATGAGTGCACAATACGTGAGTAAACATTGCTACCTTTATTTCAGGTCCTTGTTTAAAATTTTTTTCCCATGTTAATTTGTTAAAACTGTCTGTACAAGACTATGGTTTGAACTTTGTCCTTTGACCTTTCCTCTGTTTTTTTTCCCTCTTCCTGTAGCACTTTGTGAAGGACCGAACGCTTGCATGCAGAATGAGATATGTGTTTATCCCGGGGTGTGTAGATGCAAACCAGGCTTCTATGGATTCCAGTGCAAAACTGGTGAGTGCTACAACTAATAACAATACATACTAACAGTCTTTAAAAACCTGATATAATATTACTGCCATTGATCAATCAGTAAAATAAAACTAATGTACCATTCTGCGATGGCCTGCAGAGCTGTCCAGGGTGTAATCTGCCCTCGCCCAGAGTAGGCTGAGATGGGCGAATAATGTATGAATAATGTACCATACTAAGGCAATGAAGATGTGTAGAAAGTAAATGTAAAAAGGTATTGTAAAATCTCAGTAATAATAATAATAATGATAATAATAATAATAATAATAATAATGATAATAATAATAATAATAATAATAGTAGTAGTAGTAGTAGTAGTAGTAGTAATAATAATAATAATAAAAATGGGTGGCACAAAAGCAGAGTGGTTAGCATGTTTGCCTCACAGCAAGAAGGTCCTGGGTTTGAGTTCCGAGCTTTGACGTATGTGTGTGGAGTTTGCATGGTCTCCCTGTGCTTGCGTGGGTTCCCTTAGTATAATGACCAAAAAAATCTAAATCTATTCTAATAATTTCTAGCATGCTTTAATAAGTCATTCTGTTTTCTGCAGCTTGCCCTCCTGAGTTCTGGGGCTCAGACTGTCGTGAGCAGTGCCTGTGTTACCCTAACGGCCGTTGTGACTCTGCTACAGGGGTGTGCAAGTGCTTTTCTTCCTACTGGGGCAAACTGTGCCAGAACAGGTGTAAATGTCGACGTCGTGGCCACTGCGACCCAGTCCATGGCAACTGCACTTGTGACGAGGGCTGGTGGAGTTCCACCTGTACCAAGATTTGTCAATGCCCTCCCAGTACCTCCAGCTGTGACCCTGCCACAGGCCTCTGCCTTTGCAAGGAGGGCTACTGGGGTCAGAAGTGCACCTATCAATGCAACTGCAATATATCACCATGCCAGCAACACTCAGGCGATTGTCAGTGTAAAAGTGGCTGGTGGGGACCTAACTGTGATCGGTCTTGCATCTGCGACTTGAACCACAGCAAGTGTGACCCCCATACAGGAGAGTGTGTTTGCCAGCCGGGATATAAGGAGCCTTTCTGCCATGAGCTGTGCAGCCCAGGATACTACGGCAGTGGCTGTACGAAGAGGTGACTACAGCGAGGGGGAACGTGGGAAATAGGATGGGATCTACCTGCCTATCTACTCTTCTTTCTTTCCTTCTGTCTGTCTGTGTGTCTGTCTTTCATCATCTGTCAAGGTGCTTATGTCACATGCATAAGCTGGGTGTTACTCTGTGTGTTTGTGTACAGATGTGGACACTGTGAAGGAGGCAATCCATGCTCTAACTTGGATGGCTCGTGTAGCTCCTGCACCCCAGGATGGAATGGCATACGATGTGATCAGCCCTGCCCATCTGGTTACCATGGCATCCGGTGCCAGAAGGTGTGTCCTCAGTGCAGGAAAGGAGAAATATGTAATGCACTAACAGGAATGTGCAGTCACTGCGATCCTGGCTGGACTGGACCCAGGTATCACTGCTGGTTCCATGAATTCTCAGAGCTAGAATTCCAATTCTTGTATTATACACTAGGTTTAATGCAGCTCAGATCTTTCTGATGTGCACAACGAGACCCCTTTACTCTGTCTGTCAGTGGAAGGTTTCATCAACTGGACCATGACTGAGCAGATACTACTTGGGATGTGTATTGTTCTTATCACAGCACTGCACTGTATTATGCACACAATTAATCAAAAGTTACTGTTATATGAAGTTTTATGAAGTGGACAGTTAGAGAATAAGGCTAATTTCTTGATGCACAATTTGGATTAGCCCTTTAGTCTTAAACACAAGACCATTAATATAGCTATCAGACTGTTCTCAACACCGTCTAGGCAACAACATTGCACACTACATGTCAGTATCACTGCTGTACGAAGAACGATCCACCACTAATGAACAAGGTGAAAGAGGACTGACACTTGCATAGCAACAGATGGACTGCAGTCAATGATTATATACCTACAGTGTTTCTGCGTCTATATCAGGCTAACTGGCTGTTTCAAATTGCCTCTAGGTGTTGATGTGAATGGTTGTGTGCGTGTGTTGGTCCTGCGATGGTCTGGCAAGTTCTTGAGGGTGTACCCTGTCTTTGCCCAGTGTTGGCTGAGATAGGCTTCAGCCTCCCCGTGACCCTAATAGGATTAAGAGGTTCAGCAAGTGAGTGAGTGATTGAGTGAGTGAGTTCTCAGGATCTGGATAAGTGGAGACAGATAGTCGGATTATTAATGGTTTATTGTAAACCTATAACCATTACAACCATAACTGAACCCTAACCTTAAAACATGTGCTCACCTAAAATTCAATAATTAACATTATGGGGACTTGCGTTTTGACAGATTTATGTCCCCACAATATGATGAATAACTCTCTCTCTCTCTCTCTCACTCACACACACACACACACACACACACACACACAAACACCACTGTTCCCAGCTCTCTCTCAACTCAGCAGCTTTTTTCCATCTGCAAACACTCACAAAAGGACACTTATATTGACACAGGTTCACTCATTCATTTACCTGCTGGCTCTGTATGTCTCCTGCTACAATAAAATAAAAGTTTAATTGAATAAAAGGCCATTAATGCAGGTATGAACTAGGTATACCTAATACACAGTGAAATGAGAGTCAAAATGAACAAACAAACTAACAGAAAACATATATATGAGATGTTTAGTGATAACTGTACTACAATCATCTTCACTTTCATTTCAGGTGTGACCAGTTGTGCGTAAAAGGTACTTTTGGGGACGGCTGTCGTTTCCTGTGCAGCCCTTGCTATCATGGTCGCTGTGATCATGTGACAGGAAGTTGTCTTTGCTATCCTGGCTTTAAGGGTGAAAGGTAATTTTGTTGTGGAGGAGTTTAGAGTGCTGCTGCTTGTAAACTACAGTGATTTAAACAGAACTGACTTGAAGCTGTTGTTAATGCAGCTGTAACAGTTCATGTCCGGATAAGATGTATGGGATAAACTGCTCATTGGCCTGTGACTGTGGAGGTGATGCATGCCATCCTGCAACTGGAGAATGCCCCTACAGTATGTCCATTAAACCCTTTTGCCAATATAATACAGCATATTGGACTGTTAAAGGGAGATTCACTACATTACACACAAGCATTTTGTGTGTGTGTGTGTGTGTGTGTGTGTGTGTGTGTGTGTGAATTGCAGGCAGATGGGCAGGGCTTCTAGCAGGACTTCTGATCCCTCTGCTGCTTCTCATACTTGCCGTATTGTTTTGTTGCTGCTGCTGTGGAAATCCAGCAGATGGGAAGGACAGGTTAGAATTTTGACCACTATAAATAAACAGGCTTTTGTTTCACCCCAAAGAGCATCTCCTTTTAGTATTCATCCTGTCAATGTGGACATAATTTAAAATAATCTGTTAAACCTCAGAGTGGCAGTAGGGGACGGGAGCACGACGGCTCGAATGAAGCATCATGTCTACACAGTGCTAGCCAACATGAGCTCAGCCATGCCGTGTCTCGCTCTCAGGTCCTCTGGACTTCCAAGGGTTACAGGTTAGATATATTTGTTGAAAGCCATTAAAATTATTGGACATCTAGTTGTATTTTATATCGAGGATTGTCAAATGATTAGACGAGTAACTGTGTTTAACTCAATTAATTTTTGCCTATTTATAGCAATTACTCAGTGATCAAATGTGTTGTGCAAGAAACTAAATTATCTTCTTCTTCTTCTTTTACAATATTATGGTCAGAACATGTGACACACATTTCCCAATTTTATTTTCCATATATTTCACTGTAATTTCTAAGGTAATTTTGCTTACCAACCAAAGTCCGGTAGTCTATTTTTAACCAGTTGCACGTTTTGCAATCACTGTTGAGTGCATGCTTCTATTCTGTAGATATACTATTCTATTAATGAAAGTAGGAAAATGCTTTAAGAACGTTAAAGAATTAGGTTATTTCTAGGTCTGGCACTTTTAAGAGGCATTACTGACTGAAACTCGCAGGGAGGCTGGCGTCTATCTCAGCCTCTCTGTGAAAGTGGGGTACACCTTGAATAGCTTGCCAGACCATTGAAGGGCCAACACATGCACAACCACTCACACTCACACCTAGGGGCAATTTGGGACAGCCAGTTAGCCTAATGTGCATGCTGTTTGACTGTGAGGGTAAACCGGAGAACCCGGAGGAATCCCACGCAAGCACAGGAAGAACATGCGAACTCCACACAGAAACACCCAAGGCCGGGACTTGAACCCAGGACCTTCTTACTGTGAGCCTGACGTACAAACCACTACACCACCATGTTGCCCATGACTGAAACTAATGTGTGATAGATTATTTCTGGTAACTATAAATATATATTATATTCTATAAAGCAGCATTATATTGATTTTATATCAATTGCCAGCACTGGCACAAGAGTATTGCTTACCTCATACACACTGCTTATTAAAGCAATTATTTTTTATTGTGGGGCCTTGATCTTGGGCAGCCCTTGATTTGTGCACTTCTTCCTTTTATCATGCGTCAGTGACGTATAACTCAATTTTGCTATTTAACAGTAGACAAAGTCATCCATTTTCTTACTTAATTTGAATAAAAATAAAGTTGTTAAAATCATGCTATTGCAATTATATATTTAGATAAAAAACTTAAGAAAGTAAAAACAAAAGATAAAGGTCCCTGGCTTTATTCTTAATAGGCTTCCACCTCATGGCAGCTGCAAATCCTTCAAAACGTATTTGAACAGCTGTATTGATGATTGGATTTTTGAATATTTTAACTAGAATGTCCAATTACAATTGTCATTCTCTCAGTGAAATGTTCCCTGTTGTGCTGCTAGTTTTTCATCATGATCCGGAGGTCACCTTTAACCATAGCTTCATCGAGCCGCCCTCAGGCTGGGTCTCTGACTCTTTTGAGACTGATGAGGATGGAGAGGCTGTCTACTGCGTTCCTCCCAGAGAAGGTATGGAGGCTTTGCTCACACTGTTACACCGCTGATTTGGAGTGTTCCTGTGTAACCATACCTGTGCAAACAGTTTCCACCAGAATTATCACTTGATTAAAGAATTTGCTCTCTGCTTTTTATAGACATCCCAGCTGTGGCAGGAGGTGAGCTCCAGTTCCAGGAAATGGGCTCGAAGTGTAACTACTTATCTGAGCCACCAACATTTAGCAGCGAGGACATGGCTCTGGCTTTTGGCATACCAAGGACTTCTAGTATTGCCAAATCCAAGCGGCCCTCTGTTTCCTTTGCCGAGGGCACCAAGTTCAGTTCAAAAGAGCGGAGAGGCTCGGCTCAGGAGCTTGCCCGCAAGCCCAAAACACCATGGGGAGTCCTGATGCTCTCCAGTCTGCAGGGGGTGCAGGGTAACCATGAGCAGACAGAAGGGGAAAAAGAGGATACAAGTGATCAGGCAAACGTCTCCTCAGAGGAACAAGCAACTAACTCCTTAACTGCAGCAGAACCAGAGAGGTATGGCTCCACCCCAACAAGGACTCATTTAACCGTACCAGGCAGTAGGCGAAACACTCCTTCCAACTCCAAGAAGAGCCTACAGCCACAGCCCTCAACTGAGGTGCATGAAATGGATACAGGGACAGAAAAGGTATCCACTGTCTATGTGACTGTCGGCAAGCCCATTAGGGCATCAAAGACAGACTTGAGCTCTGAGGGGCCAGTGCAGGCCATGCTCCGAAGGCTGGGCAGCATCCAAAGACAGAAAGAGGAAGCAGCACTGCCCAAAAGTAAGGGGGCTGCCATAACAAAGCCCCCACGCAGGAAACTGGGGGTGCGGGCCAGCTTGTGGGAGCAAGCAAGTGTTTCAGGTCAGCCAGATGTTGTCCTGAGGAAGCCTAGCCGTAGGAAACACACCTCCCTTAGCTCTCCATGCATTATAGGGGCTACAGATTCACTGCAGGAGAACAGCGCCCCCATGAGATCGTTGTCCTCTATACTCAAGCGTGTCCCAGAAAGCACTACGCAGGTCTCAGCAGACATGGACATGGACAAAACAACAGCCTCTGAATCAGACAATAACAGCGAAGCTATCTATGAGACAGTGGCTGTATCGGACGAGGTGTCTACTTTATTAGAGGCTAACATTAATGAGACTATGACAGTACAAGATACAGAGCCCAAGTATGAAAATGTTCATATCAATCATTCATAAGGCTGAATAGGTGATATGTAAATATGTTTAAGTTGATTAATTTTATATATATTCCTCTATTATTGTATGCCATATGAAAAAAAAAAAAAAACACACTTTCCCCATACTTGCAGTTCTTCTTAGATTACTGCTCCCCCAGTGGTATATTTTAAAATTTGATAATATTTTTTTTTAATTATCATTTCTCTCTAAAAATCTCCATTAATGAACTGTCAAAAGAGCATGTTGGAAGAAACCTTTTTATCAAATAAATAATGTTTTGGGTGAGCTCCTACTCTAAACTAAAATGGGGGTATTGTGTTAATTTAATTTTGTTTGCTCAGCTTTCAATATTTCACAACAGAACCATAACCCATAAATATCAGATGATACTGGACAAGGTTTTATATGTATTATTAGTCCACAGAACTTGAAAACATTCATTTAAAAAAGCTTTGGAATAAAAACAAATATAAAAAAACAAGTCCCTTAGTTGTCTAACCAAATTCAAAATACAAGTCTTTTTCTACAAGTTATATTGAATAGTATCAGTTGATGTAATGAAATTCATATGAATAAACACAAAAAGGATTTATGATTTTAATCATGTTTTAAATGACTTTACTACAAAGTAAATATCGACAAATGATTGCCGCAATAGATTAAATTCAATTATTATTTCACTGCAAATCCCAAAACCCTAATCCAAAGTAGATAAACAAATAACAGCACTTCTAATCATTAGTAGAGATAAACTATGAATAAAGTTCAACCTTTTTATAACCTCAGTAATCAGACATCAAACATTTTTGTTCCATTTCTATGATAACTACACAAAGATGTTCTTATAAACATGTTACATTTGTATTAAGATATTAGTCACTTACTCAAATTGTACTGAAGATGTTCTCTAAAGCATGGTTTATTCATAAAATTGAAAATATTTATTGTCTCAGGCACTAAGTACAAGAACTACATCCACAGACTTATCTCTTCTCTGCTCCTGGTCTGTCTCTGCAGCCCAGCCAGTATTTGCCAATCGGTCTCGGGTATGAAGGAATGGCAAAGTCAACTCGTTTGGTCTGTAAATTGAATCTGTAGTACTGATCTGTTGACACATTCAGACATAAAGAGAGAAAAACCTGTAATGCACATGCTGATAAAGTCCTATATGAACATTTTGGTACAATTTTGAATTATTTTAAATTCTTAGAAAATTGGTCTTTGCTCCAAGTGTCATTTTTTTAGCACACTGTGTGGTATATACTGTAGAATTGCCTTATAATTGATAGTAGCACTGTCTGTTAATCTATGCATTATATGCATGCTTATATGAAGTGCATCTGCTTTTAATAAAACACTCACTTAAATCTTATTAACAGCTTGCTGGTTAACAAGTGCAAGTTCACAAAAAATGTTCAATATTCATCCTTCACCCCACCGAGTTAAGCACTAGTCTCCATACGACCCGAGTAGGATTAAGCGGTTCGGCAAATGAGATGAGTACTCATCCTTATTTAAAGGAATAAATGTGGCACTAAGAGTGATTAAGCATCCTTTATTAGTGAAAGCAGGTTCAGGAATATAATCATTAATGGGTTCATGTCTGAAGTTTTTTAGTTTCCAATATTGGCATGTATGTTGTTCCCGTTACTGCATGGATATTGTCTGTCTGTCTGTCTGTCTGTCTGTCTGTCTATCTGTCTGTCTGTCTGTCTATCTATCTACTCCTTTATCTATTTGTTTAGTACCTCTAGAGAGTTTGGCTCTATTTAATGAGTGCACAAGCAATAAATGTGACTTCATTCATTCATTAATTCATTCATTCATTAATTCATTCATTCATTCATTTCAGAGGCTGGAGCATATCTCAGCCAACTTTGGGCGAAGGTAGGATACACCCTGAACAACATGCCAATCCATCACAGGGCCAACACACACATACCAAGGGGCAATTTGGAACAGCCAATTAGCCTAATGTACATGCATTTGGGCTGTGGGATTAAACCGGAGTACCCCGAGGAAACCCATGCAAGCATGGGGAGAACATGGAGACTCCCCACAGGAGTGCCCTCGCTGAGCCAGGGTCGCAAACCCAGAACCTTCTTGCTGTGAGGCAGAAGTGCTAGTCGCTTCGCCACTCACTGTGCAGCCACGTGAATAGCAGAATCTAGTTAGAAGAAATTTTGTTCCTGTAGATGCATTTTGTTCCTGTAGTCTATATGTTGTATATTACAGCAAACTAGTTTACAATGAAAGTCAGGAGCTTAAACTTAGTACCTCCTTTAAAGAAGTAGACACTCTGTAGTGGCCGGCTCCAGCGAATTCGGTTGAATGGTGCGTTTTCAGTAGGCTTGTATCTGTAATCATAATCGTTGTCATATTGCTGTTCATAGTTATTCCTGTGTCTATCCTGATCTCTCCAGTTGTCCAGACCAAATCTCTGGCTAAATTCTTGCCTGATGCTAACACCTCTCTTAGTCATAGTGTCCCACAAAGGAGATCGGTTCTGTCTACTCCGTGAGCCCCACTGCTGCTGGTTCCACTGCTGGTCCCATTGTTGGCTCCGATCCTGAATCCATTGGTTGTCCCCCTGTTGGTTCCACTGTTGGTTCCACTTTTGACTCTGTTGTTGACTCCGTTGCTGACCTCCCAGTTGGTCCTGGCGCCTCCTACTGGGCCGTTGTAAATATCTCGGTGACACGTACAGTCTTCCAGCCAGCACTGCATCCACAGGAGATTTGATACCAATCCAGTCTACATTAATGAAGTGAGTGATGTCATGTTGACTTTCAGCTGGAAAAAGGAAACACAATATATTACATTATTGCAATCTAAACTTTATCTGCTGCTACATGCAATTTCTAATTCTTACATCCACTGAAGAGTTGACTGAAGTGCTCTGCCCACTGATCATAATATAAATCTGTGTATCTTCTGAACAGTGCAGAGGGGAAGATCCTGGACATCTGAATACACTCCTCATGGGAAGGCTGGTGCCTAAATTCATACTGATAATAGCGGTCACCTAAAGGGAATGAGGAGTTTTGAATCAGATCAGTACTGAGGAGTGATTATAACAAACCTGGATGTACACTTATAAATAAAAGTATATTTTTAGGATCCATTTTCACAGAAAGCATTTTATGAAATGTTTGTCCTAACCTTTAAAGAAATAGACTTTTTCTTTGCCATTGTAGCCGTGAGCTGGGATAGCAAAGGCAGCATCTATGTGATCTGGGATTTTGTCAAATCCTACAGCGATATCTCTCGGGAAATCTTCATCCAGGACTCCATTGTCAAATCTCCAGTACTTGCTCCCCTATAAAACAGTACACATCTTCTGATTACAGAATAACTGATAAACACACTGATTACCATAATTTCATTTCCTGTTGAGAAATGCTGCTGAACTCTTAATCAGAACTCATTTATTACAATTTATTCCACATCATTATTGAATTCTTAACGCTAACTGGTCAGAAAGTGCTGAATGATTTGCTGTTGTGATAGATTACTAGGCTTTTCATTGATTTTCAGTGATGCTCCACATTAACAGATTAGGAAATGAGTAGCTGTAGATACAATGCCTGTGTGTAATTCTGTGAGAGGTATTTTTGAGCATTTAGCATTATTAAAGAAAAATTCAGCATCAGTGCAGTGTAAGAGACAAAGGCAAAGCGAACTTTAAAGATAAGATAAAGTAACTTTAAAACTTTCAGCACAAGAAATTCCTTAAAAATGGACTTTGCAGTTCCTTGGTAATAATAAAATAAGACATTGGTGCGGGAATTGTTTATAGCCATAAAATTGCCCTGGTATGAGTGCAATAAAACATTCAGGACATGCTGTAAAGAGAAAATAAGCAAACTTTGGGCCCACTTGATATTAATGCAGGTCATAAAACCCCACTGTTTATTATTTCCCTATAGCGGCACACCCTCAACCCATAAACTTGTACACTTAATCAAGTCACAGTAATACTCACTAAAATACCTCAGATGTAGAATCCCTTTACATCTCATTATCTTGGTAACATTTCCACATGATTAATACCCAATACCTGTAGGACAGTGGGGGCTTAGTGGTTAAGGTGATGGGTTACTGGTTACAGGGGTTCAATCCCCACTATCACCACTGTTGGGCCCTTGAGCAAGGCCCTTATCCCTCAATTGCTCAGTTGTATATATAAAAAAATATAATTGTAAGTCACTCTGGATAAGAGCGTCTGCCAAATGTTGTAAATGTAAAATACCTGAACACCTTAAACCTTTCATATTAAAACTAGTAACCATTTCTATAAACTTGGGTTTACAGTGGGGCCACAAATTCCACAATCTCCAGGATTCAAAAAAGGGTGGAGCTCCACGATTTATGAGTTCGCTTGTAGCTAGATTGTGGTATAATAAGCTGGCATGGAGCATCCAAGAGATAGACCGACAGAAATAGAGAAATACTTAATTCATCCCCCAGATGGGGAAATTCAAACCTTGATGAAACTTGAATGAATCATGTTCCATTACAAGTTTATCAGGACCCCCTATGATGGCACATCAAGGTCTGTCATCCTATGTTAAAGTCTGTTAAGCTCTACTACGCTCTACTACGACTCCCACGTTCTATCACGATTGGTGTCAAATCACAGTCAAAAACTTTGTCACGATCATCAGAATTCCACTAAGTTCCCTCAAGATCATCACGATTTAATTCCACTACCCCTCACACTCATCAAGATTCTCTCAAATCATGGAGATTGTGAACATTGTGGCCCCATTTTAAACTCAGGTTAAAGAATATATAACTTAACTGCAAAAACAAAACCTAATGATGCATCAAACACTTGCTTAACTTAACACAGATCATTCAAACTTCGACAAAATTCCATTTAATTTAAAGAATCCTGGTTTTCACAAACACACTAAATATAAATTTGATCGAAACTTTGTTTCTCCATCTCTTTTTTCTTCTTTTTAAACCTCTCTTTGTCTTTGATAACTTTTGAAGAGTCCCATTTACTTACCAGGCATATTAAGGAAACATGAAATACAGTACTAGTGCTTAGAAATAAAATGGGATTGACCACAATGTCTTTCTGAAACCATTTGCTTACTCTTGTACGTGAGTATCAGTGACCCCTGTTCCAGTGTGATGAGTGTGATGATATTAGTAGTTCCATGATGGATTGCTTAATCTGTCTGTGCATCTGTACTTGTACTGTACTTTTATTTTTGAACATTAGAAAATGTCAAATTTCAAATTCAAATTCAAATTCAAATTCAAATTCCAATTTCAAAGTCAAGTGGAAAGATAAACAAACAATCAAGATAGCAAAGTGGCAAGTATATTAATGCTGATTCCTCTGAAAAATGTTTTTTCTAATTTTCAGAATTCCAAACCTTGAAGATGTATGTTTTTCCTTGGCAGTTTATACGTGTAAATGCTGCATCAATAGGACCTTTCATTCCCCAAAAGTCTTCAATGAGCTTTGGATAGCCTGGAACCACTGACCTCTCGTCCAGTTCAAAAAAATATTTTCCTGTTAACACAAAAAAATATACAGTATTATACAGACTCCAAGAAAGTACATGTGTTTCGTTCTTCTGAATACAGCAGTGTTGATAACTACATCAATCAGCCATAAATTTAAAGGCACAGTGTGTAAAGTTTAGTGTTATCTATAGCGACATCTAATGATGAGGTTCCAGATTGCAGCCACCTGAAATTTCATTCCCGATATCTCCCCTTCGAAACCTGTATGGTTCTGGGCGACTGTAGAAACATGGTGGTGTAAGATGGTGGCCTCCATGAGATGGGACTCACTCTGCAGATGAAGTAAATCCCTTTATTGCAGTGGTTTTCCCTAATGACAGCAGACATTACAGCATCTGCCAAAATTCCCTAACTGTGGGATGTGCTGGAAAAACAAATACAAACCATGGAGTGCTGCAAACTGATTGGTGCCAAATACCATCAAATACACCTCACCAGTCTTGTGAAGTCCATGCCTTGATGGATTACAGCTGTTTTAGCTACACAAGTAGGACTTACACAGTTATAGGCAAGAGGTTTTGATGTTATGGCTGATTGGTGTATATACATATTATTATTATGGTTGACTGGTATATAATTAAACAGCAGGAATTGAAACATCAAAGTTTTGTTTTTTGGGTTTGTATTCTAAAGATAAGCTGATATGGACCACTCACCCCTAAAGGCATAAAGTGAGCCATTTTTTAGTTGCATGAAGGAATTAAACGGCCGGCCGCTGCACACCTCAGCGTCGGGGTCCGAGGTTGGTGGAGCTGTGGTGTATAAAGTTGAATGTTTGATAATAGATGGAGGCAGGGACATTGTGTTTATGTTCTCGGCACCAAGTGTAGGTGCCAAAGCCGTGCCGTTCTCCTCATCCTCAGGGAAAGACAGAAAAGTGTCTCCACGTGCTGTGAGTGCACAACAATTATAATTCCATTATAATTTTATGTTTTGTTTCATTCAAAATTAAACTAAAATAAATAGCTCTTTCATTAAATAAGAATACAAGGAAGAGGAAATAATGATTTCACTCTCACTCAAATTGTCACAGAGTGCCTCATAATCGGTACAGCAGCTCCGGTAGTACTTGCATAAAGAGTCACACTGGCACTGTTTGGTTGCATCAAAGCCACTATCACATCGCTCCATGCAAGACTCTGACATGCACAGACACAACAGACAGAAAGCATACAGTGCTGGTGTAGAATGATGTATATTATAGGTATAGTACATTACTGGTATAGAATTATGTATATAATAGGTATAGTACAGTACTGGTATAGAATGATGTATATAATAGGTATAGTATAGTTCTGGTATAGAATGATGTATTGTATAGGTATAGTACAGTACTGGTATAGAATGATGTATTGCATAGGTGTAGTACAGTACTGGTATAGAATGATGTACTGTATAGGTATAGTACAGTACTGGTATAGAATGATGTATTGTATAGTTATTGTACAGTACTGGTATAGAATGATGTATTGTATAGGTATAGTACAGTATTGGCATAGAATGATGTATTGCATAGGTGTAATACAGTACTTGTATTGAAAGATGTATTGTATAGGTATAGTATAGTACTGGTATAGAATGATGTATTGTATAGGTGTAGTACAGTACTGGTATAGAATGATGTATGGTATAGGTATAGTACAGTACTGGTATAGAATGATGTATTGCATAGGTGTAATACAGTACTTGTATTGAAAGATGTATTGTATAGGTATAGTATAGTACTGGTATAGAATGATGTATTGTATAGGTATAGTATAGTACTGGTATAGAATGATGTATTGTATAGGTGTAGTACAGTACAGGTATAGAATAATGTATTGTATAGTTATAGTACAGTACTGGTATATAATGATGTATTGTATAGGTGTAGTACAATACTGCTATAGAATGATGTATTGTATAGGTATAGTACAGTACCGGTATAGAATGATGTATTGTATAGGTGTAGTACAGTACTGGTATAGAATAATGTATTGTATAGTTATAGTACAGTACTGGTATATAATGATGTATTGTATAGGTGTAGTACAGTACTGGTATAGAATGATGTATTGCATAGGAGTAGTACAGTACTGGTATAGAATGATGTATTGTATAGGTATAGTACAGTACTGGTATAGAATGATGTATTGCATAGGTGTAGTACAGTACTGGTATAGAATGATGTAT
>JAQMYF010000013.1:10913663-10928302 GCA_030014195.1 Neosilurus mollespiculum | reverse complement strand
TGATTGGCTGATTAGAAATTAAGTGTTAATGAGCAGTTGGACAGGTGTACCTAATAAAGTGGCCGGTGAGTGTATAGATATAAGATTATAAACTGTAAAGTAAAGAAAAACATTTCCATATGGTTTCTTTAGTGAAATATACAGTATTTGTTGTTTCCAAGTCAAAGTGGTATGACGTTCTGCGGAGGGCTTGCAAACCTCTCAGGTAAAATCCTTCATTGCGTCAGAAAACGCAAAAGTGGCCCAAAGCATCATGGGTGTGGAATGGGAAATAAGGGAACTGAAGTAGCATGGTATGCTATAGGTAGAACAATCCTATGTTCCTTAAAACCAGACATCAGTAGCATCCTATATTGTTTCCTAGACCACCACACGTGCATCACTAAATCAGTGGCGTTAAGGTTAGCAGCCTCCTCCTAGTGATAGTTAAATTCTAACAGTGGATGATACTATTATTCTGACACTTTATAGTTAGCTGTAATAATTGGATACCTCGCAGAAGTGAGTCATCGAATGACAGATTCAGCTGTGATTCCTTTGTTAGGTTTATGCGAGACCTGCGGGTACTGAAGACCTACACTAACTACTCCACGTGTGACCCCAATAACCTGGCTGACTGGTTGGCCGATATGGACCCGCGGTTCCGTCAGTACACCTACAGTATGGTGCAGTCTGGTGTGGATCGTAACATCCTCCTCCAAATAACAGATGAGCAGCTGCAGCGGGACTGCCGTATAGAGAACGGAATCCACAGGGCTCGGATCCTCACTGCTGCTCGCCGACCTGCCAGACCCTGTTTCACTGACTCACAGCGTACAGGTCCAGATGTGTTCATAAGCTACCGGCGCACCACTGGGTCTCAGCTTGCCAGGTCAGAATGAACACCTGTAGCATTTGATTACTTCTTTGAAATGCATTTCTAATTGATAAGGAGTACTTGAGCAGGGATCGAGGGTGATTGTAATTTTAAAGTCCTCTTGTGCTGAAAATGAAAGAGTGTATCAGTTTAATACATTATTGAAAACGAAAGTATCTCTTTTCCTTCAGTCTGCTGAAGGTGCACTTGCAGGTGCGCGGCTTCAGCGTTTTCATTGATGTGGAGAAGCTGGAGGCAGGCAAGTTCGAGGAGAAACTGATAACCAGCGTACAGAAAGCACGTAACTTCATCCTGGTGCTTTCAGCCAATGCTCTGGACAAATGCATGGGTGACATGGGCATGAAAGACTGGGTTCATAAGGTTAGATGAACCTTTCCTCACCTTTCCTCTTTCGATGTGATCATATGTACAAGTGAAATCCAGACATGGTGGTGTGTGTGTGTGTGTGTGTGTGTGTGATCTGCAGGAGATTGTCACCGCCCTTAAAGGGAAGAAGAACATTGTTCCTGTCACTGACAACTTCCAATGGCCTGATCCCAACTCTCTTCCCGAGGACATGCGAGCCGTTCTCACGTTTAACGGCATCAAGTGAGTTCGCAAACAGTACCTGCACACACTTATAGTTAGAACATCAATTAAACCTTTCGTTACACAAGGTACTGACATTTCTATCAATCAGTTCAGGCCAGGGAGACACCAACTCGTTTAATTAATCGTTATATGTTTCTTTTCTTAGTGTTGACAGTAATGTTTCTGCAATTCAGGTTTTCTCAGTGACATTTGTCACTATGGGGACACGGTGGCTCAGTGGTTAGCACTGTTGCCTCATGGCAAGATGGTTCAGGGTTTGAATCTTGGCCAAAACCTTTCTGTGTGGAGTTTGTATTTCTCCAGTGTGCTTGTGTGGGTTTCCTCCTACAGTCCCACATATACATTGTCAGCTGGCTCCTCTCAATTGTCACTAGGTGTCAGTGTGAATATGATGCGTTAGCCCTGCAGTAGACTGGTGACCTCTTCAGGATTTACCCCACCTCTTGACAAAAGTCAGCTGGGATTGGCTCCTGTTTCCCTGGTAATCTTGACAGAAGCTGTATACATCAGGGGTGCCCAATCCTGCTCCTGGAGATCTACCTACCTGGGTGGTCAGGTGGGCATGCTTAGGGTTGGAGCGAATGTCTTCAGGAGGGTAGATCTTTAGGAGCAGGATTGAGCACCCCTGGTATAGATAATGGATGGATGGATTTGTCTTTATCAGCAAAAAAATTGTCAAATGATCAATTCTGTCATGATGTTATTACTTAGTCACTCCGCTATCTAGTGATACAGTGGCATAGTGGTTAGCAAGAAGGTCGTGTGTTCGAGTTTGGATGTATATCTGTGTGGTGTTTGCATGTTCTCCATCTGCCTGTGTGGGTTTCCTTCAGTACTCTGGTTTCTCCCACAGTCCAGACAGGCACATTAGGCTAATTGGCTGTTTCAAATTGCCCCTAGGTGTGGATGTGATTTTGAACGGTTGTGTGTGTTGGTCCTGCGATGGTCTGGTGAGCTGTTCAGGGTACACTCCGTCTTCACCCAGTGTCAGCTGACATAGTCTCCAGCCTCACCGCGACCCTAGTAGTAGGATTAAGCAGTTCGGCAAATGACTGACTATTGGCTTTGATTTCCTCAGCTGCAGTGTCACTGCAGGTTTTGGGTGTGTCACCTCAAAATAAACCCATTTAACCATTATATATCATAACAGATACACATCTTCGGAGAAAACCAGCTGTAAACTTACTGATGTATGAAGTGAAACTGGCTCATAACACATTTATTTGGCCTACAAAGTCATATTTTTAGGTTGTTTTCAGTAGAATCATTTGGTGAAGGACACGTAGATTATGAAATATCAGATCATTTTTGATGAACTCGTTTCAGATGAAATTATAAGGGAAAAATATTGATGACTCTGGACTCGTTATGTGGTGATGCGCCCTTTTTACTTGCAATCCCTATAACCACTGATAAGGACGACCCTTCTTGTGATAAGCAATTGATACCACTGACCTCTATTATACTGCAGGTGGTCTCATGAGTATCAGGAGGCCTCAATAGAAAAGATTCTTCGCTTCCTGAAGGGAGGCCCCAGTCAAGAGCAGCCGGACAGCTCGGAGCCATGCAAGGAACCAGAGCAGCACGTTCTTCCTGCCACTAAACAATGTTAAGCATTCCTTCTGATCTTATGCGCACTCTGTCCGTAACCAAACCATACTACTAACCTCTGATAGGTCATTTCTATTACTTTACATGGTACGAATAAAACGAGTGAAGAAATAAAAAATACTGTTGGCTATTACCGCTTAAACTCAGGAATACGAACAGTGTCTCCATTTCCATCTATATTAATGTAATCAGCTTTTTGTTACTTTTCATTAGAGGTCATGTCAATTAATCAGTTTAATTATCAGAGTTGGTGATGTACTGAAGTACGTTGTATGGTTGTTCAGTTTCTTGGATTGTTATACTGAGCATAATACTACACTGCCCAGCCAAAATAAAGCGGCACACATAAATATATTGTTGTTAAGCCTTTAGCCCTGCTTACATACCACTGTTTCAACAAACTTAAGCAGCGTAACATTTATTTCCATCCGGTGTTGGGTTAATTTCTCACCAACATCTTAATTTGTTGAGGGGAAAAAATTGAACCACTCAATAAAGTCTTCTCCAGCACATCCTGAAAACCTTCAGTAGGGTTAAGGTCAGGACTCTGGGGTGCCAATACATATGTGAAAATGATTCCTCATGCTCCCTGAACCACTCTGTCATTATCGGAGTCCCCATTTTATATCCGTGCCATCAGGGAAGAAAAAGTCCATTTATGTGATAACCTGCTCATTCAGTACATTCAGGTCATCAGCTGATGTCATTTTATTGCCACATTAATGTTGCTGAGCCTCAACCTGACCAACTGGAGCAACAATGCCATGGAGATTACATGTGTGATCAAGGCTAAATATACTCCATGAAAATATAAGTGTGTGTGATTTATTTTTTTTTTTTGGCCAGGCAATGTATTAGGGAATTAAGTCATACAACTTGGTTGATTCATGGGAAAGTAATAGTGCTGACCATTACTGCTGATACTACAGTTTAGAAAATGCCCCCTTGCATGAATTGGTAAATTCAAAAAGGAAAAGCAACCCATACAAGCTTTCCAACATATTCCTACTTCTTTTGCAGCACAATAAGCTAAAATGGCTACTTGACTCAGACTTGGCTTCAGTATCACACACAGTATTGAAAATGAGATATCACCACAGCCCAGTGTTGGCAAATTTTAAAATTTGCTGTCATACAGTCTTCACACTATTACAGTCGGCTCTTAAACACACAGAATTAAGAAACTTAACATGTCTTATAGTGTTCACAGCTTTACCCTCTTCTGGGCTGAAACCTGCTGCCTTAATATTTAAAGATCAAATGTATATGTTAAATGTATCTACTGTATAAAAAAACAGATGAGAGAAACAGTCCATGTGGTCGAGGAATAACTGTCTGATATTAACTTTCTGTTCAAAAATAATTGGCAATAAACTTTTTTTTTTGGAATCATCCCTTAATTTGTTTTCAGATCTGAGTTAGTTTTTTCATTTAAAGCTTAAATTATACCGTAGACATGTTTCTACATGTCTAACAAACAGGAAGCAAAGACACTTTCATTTCCATGTTATCAACGTAGTGTTTCCTTTTTTTATGCATCGCTTACATTTTTCCACTCTCTGAAACTCACCCTGGGAAAATGGGAGTTCTCTACTGATCAAACAAGACAATAAATCGACACGGCGGATGATCACGAGCTGTGACACTGTTTTAAGAACAACCCCAGCGAGAGCTGACCTCTGTGTTTGTGTTTTTGAGGAGACCTGTGTCCTGTGCTGGGACTGTCACTGCTATCAGAGTCTCCTTAAGGGACTTGTACAGGTCACGCTCTCAGACTCTGCAACTCTGTAATCCCAGACCGCTACAGCTTCATTATGCTATGACTTAATAACGTGAAATATCGGGTAATATATCAGCTATACTATATAAAGGAGTGTGCTGCTATAGGAAAACAATCCATGATGAGGTCTAGAGTAGAACGGGAATTATAACAACAATAAGTCTGTTTTTAAAAAGTTGTATTAATATGCAATTCAAATATGAATAAATGCTATTTTCAATAAACACTAATATATATATATATATATATATATATATATATATATATTGGAGTTTGTTGAGACAGAAGTGAAAATACGCTTCCATCTGACCCTCCAGTGTAAATGTCACATCTGTGATAGAGGAATTGACTATCACCCCTTAAACAAAAAAATAATTAAAAAAAGAATGACTAGTGCAATTTATCGAAATCCCTTCTATTAGACAAGCAGCTTCTCATAAAAGTACAAAATACATAATTAAAAATGTTAACACAGTTAACATTTAACAGTTAAATTCCCTATTATTCTTTCATAATCTCACATCATATGATTTATCCTGAAGTTTGATTAAAATGTAGTCAGCAGTACACAGACATGTCTCGAACCACTGGCTGGTTAATCATTAGCAGTTTGGTGTTGCAGAAAACAGCATGATACTGAGGTGGTGGTCTTTGGCTCTCCTTTTTGTCAAGGATTTTGCACAGCCAGCATCAGTTCACTGCGTGTTCTCTTACATTCATCCTCTTCTCTCTGCACCACAAAGCCCTACGAAGATAAAATAAAACAAATGTACAGCTCAACTGGCATGAAACTATTTTGCAATTATTTGACCAAACAGTAGACATTACAATCAGTCATTAAAGAGAACGAATTTAGAGCTTCTGAGTGAAGCATCGACAAGGTTTGTGACTATCAACCTGGAGATCACAGGTTCAAATCCAGGCTGATGCTGCAGTCATCCTCGATCAGGAGTCCATGGGAGCTAATTGGCCGAGTCACTCACAGCGATTACCCGCCAATCATGGGTGTCTGTGAGCTTGTTCGTACAAGGGGGCAGATAGCGCTTGCTCCGAGTGTTACGCCGCCCCAAAATACATATGCACAGCAGTTTGCAAAGAGGCGAGTGGCAGCATCACGTGTCACGGAGGGTAATACTTGAAGGGTGGAAATTGGATATGACTAAATTATGGAAGAAAAATAGGAGAAAAATCCAATAAATAAATAAAATAATATTTTATGGAGTTGTCTCATGATTTTTACCCTAATTTAGTTGTCAAAAAGTGATCTAAATATGCCCTGAAAATCCAAAATTCTTGTCCATATTCTTTTTGCAGCCTGCAAATCAAGATGAGTTTAGAGTTTTTGAGTCTAGTATGGAGCCAATGGAAATGAACTGCAACTTAGAATAATTTGAAATATTGTTGGCCTGAACAATTTTCAAAGATTGACTTCGCATTGCAAACCCCTAACAACCTTAATGTATGAGCCCCATTCATGTCTAGTATCCTTCGTGAACCAAACATCCATCTATATGAATGATTATGTCTAGATTGATAACACCATTCATGATATTTAGGCCATTTTCATCAACTGACCATAACCATGACACGGCCCCATTAAAATAACCTGAAAGAAAATTTACTGCCAAGGTGGCCATCTGAGATGTCTTGTGACCTTACCCAATTATTGTAGCAGGAAGAAGGAGGATTATGGCTCCAAAGAGGAAAGAAAAGCCCTTCATCATGTGTGAGGTGGCGGGATAGAGGGAGTTAAATACCCCGCTGGCCACCACAGAGCACAAACCCTCTACACAAGCCACCGAGGCAAAGAGAGCACCTAAGAGCACATAATACACACATCGTCATTCCTGGATCAAAGACACTTTCCAATTCTAACGGGGGTTTCACACAGTGCTGGTTCAGATTTAAGCTCTACCTTGCTCTGAGGGGTCCACTAGTTTGGACAGTTTGGATCTCAGGACTGGGGTGGAGGTCATGAGGAGAAAACACAGGCCGTATCCTGGAAAGCATAAAGAATTACACGCTTCATCATGACTACACTCAGTCTATGGTAATAGCGGTGTAGTGTAGATATGTATAAAATAAAACTTTTAGTACAGTTATTAAACTAATTCTTTCCTGGATGTTTAGCCTTTAAAGGGATTTCCTCCTGAGGATAGCTTAGCTTGTGGTAGCATTAGAAACATCAAGTCCAAGGTCAGGATAAGTTATCTAATCTGTTAATCCAAGTCCATAAGCAGCTAGTTAAGCGTTAAATGGCTGTGCTAATCAAATCCTGAATCAGGTTTTGAAGCTGGGATGTTGCCTTTAAATTAAAAGGCACCTTCACGAGGGGATCTTAAACTAGATCTTATGTGAAGGCCTCTAACATATTTTTTGTTTGCATATATTTCAAAATGTTTCTTGGAGTCATGTTCAAACATTCAGGCAATGGTGGCATAGTGGTTAGCACGTCCGCCTCACAGCAAGAAGGTCCTGGGTTCCATTCCCAGGCTCAGGAAGTGCTTCTGTGTGGAGTTTACATGTTCTCCCGGTGCATGCGTGGGTTTCTTCCGGGTACTCCGGTTCCCTCTCACAGTCCAAAAACATGCACAGTCGGCTAATTGGCTGTTTCAAATTGCCCCTAGGTGTGAGTGTGAATGGTCGTATGTGTCTTCGCCCTGCCGTGGTTTGCCAAGCTGTCCAAGGTGTACCCCGGCTGGCACTGCAGCAGACCAACCAACACCTTTTAATAACGCAGAACTGTGAAGTAAGTTCATACAAAATGGGCTGATATGAACAACTAGGAGTTAGATTAACCACTTTATCTTTATCTCAACACAAAACAGGTTCTGAGCTTTGGATTTACATTCTCCATTTGAGGAAGCGTTACCTGTGAACATGAGACCCGTAGTACTTGCAAATGAAAACACCACCAAGCCAGTTATGTTGGACACCAGGCCAAGGATGGCCACACAGGAGTCATCGAGGCAGCGCTGTAAAACCCTCAGGCCTAGCAGACTGGTTATGTAGGCCATGTGCTGAGCTGCCGAGCCGTACCCAACCAACTCAGAGTCCCAGCACAGAGGTGTGCTCAGCTCATACAGCACGTACAGCTCCCTCGAGCCAGAATGCACAGTGATCACCAGGAAGAAGCAAAGGGTGTAGAGCCAGAGTCTGGTCCTGTGACCTCCCTGTCCTCCAGATACATATAGATTATAGACAGCTCTGAGGTGTTGAGTGGAGAAGAGCCTCGTCCCAGGGTCAGGAGTCACTGACTCAGGTACAAAGAGGTAAGCGTACAGGGCTGTGGCCAGGTTGGTGGCCAGAACAAGCCAGAAAGGGTTGATATACCTAAAGTCAAAAATAAAAATTGGTTAAAAATTTTTTTAAATCATATTTAATCAAATCTATGAGGATTTTTTTAATTAAAATTACTTTGCAGGTTAAGACACACAGGGCCATTTGACAAAACTACACTGAACGATATAGACATTACCCTTGTGCATGTCGCCATTTGCCCCCAATTATGCTTGCAAACATGCCAGCAACCCCCAGACATGCCTCCAGAATTGCCACACGAAATGTACGAGAACGCTTGTCACTGATGTCAGCCACGTAAGCAAAGCAGCCAGCCAGAATGGCATTGAAGTCCCCAGACAGACCACTGCAGATTCGTCCCAATAGGAACCAGGCCACAGGCAGTTTCAGGTACATGACAGACAGGTAGATAGTCGCCTGGACAGCCAGGCCTAAACTGGGAAGAATCAATACGAGACGCCGTCCTGCACGGTCACTCCATGAGCCAATAAAGATCACAACAAACAGACCCACCAGGAAGCCTCCTAGATTGATGTACAAGCTCCAGTGTGCAGTTAGAGTCTCCACCTCCTGGATGAAAAACAATGCATTAGTTACAGTGTGTCTTTAAAATCATTTTCAACATTTCTAGTTTAATCTGACAGTCAGTTTAAGATTTCTGCTGCCACACAGCTAGGATACACTTCACCCATTTTCATGAGGACTCTGAACACTTTCCCTTTCCCTCAAGTCATTAAAGTGACAGTGTGGCACATAAAACCCTTGCAGGTTGCTGTGGCATGTATTTGCACCATCATGCCTTTAAAAAAATACCTTTTCCTTCAATTCTTCATGCATCTCTATCCAAAACCTGCATCTGACCTGTTAACAGTGCTGACGTTTATTCATTCAGTCATTCATTAATTTTCTGAACCGCTTAATCCTAATTAGGGTCGCGGGGAGGCTGGCGCCCATCTCAGCCGACTCTGGGCGAGGGCAGAGTACACCCCGAACAGCTCGCCAGGTCACCGCAGGGCAGCTGACGTTTATATAAACACAATATTATTTAAAAGCAATATTTATTAAAAGTTTCAATATGAATCCATTTAGTTTCACTAGTCACAGATGTAACTTACATTTGAAGTGAGTTTGTTGATGTGTATGAGAGGTGATTTTTCCCGAATTGGTCACATGACATGACTCATGCCAAGCCTGAATTAAGTGACAAGCAAAAGTGTTTTTACCAAAAAGTGGGTTATTTATTGCTATGAGGGGAAAAAACAGAAGCCTTGGCATGTTTGTGATTAAATCAGGCATCGATATTGCTGGTCTGGACTGTTGCTACGTGCACTGGTGTCTTAATCAACCACTAAAACGCTGACATAAAATCTAGCGAAAGTGTGGGTGGCGAAAGGAGGGTATTTCTATGTGGAATTTGCACTTTGCTCTTTCTGTGCTTGTGTTGGTTTCCTCCTGGTACACTGGTTTCCTCCCACAGTCCAAAGACATGCACATTAGGCTAAACTGAACCTAGGTGTGAGTGTGAGCGTGAAGGTTTGTATGTTTGTTGGCCCTGCTGTGGTCTGGCAAGCTGCTCAGGAGTTGACTAAGATAGTGAGGTGACTCTAGAGAGGTGTTTTTTCCCGAATTGGTCACATGACATGAGATATTTACAAGCAAGCACCTGAAGGATCTACAAAGTAGACTTTATGTATTTATGAATTTTAAAAAGGTCTGTGACCGATACTTTTAATAACTGGATTGTGATATCACCCAACTACTTGTCTGAACCAGAGCCATAATAAACAAATTGCTATTAATAAATAATAATAATAATAATAATAATAAGCAGAAGAAAAAGAAGAAATAGAAAAAGAAGAAGAACAGGAGGAGGAAGAAGGAGAGGAGGAAGAAGAAAGAGAAAGAGAAGAAGATTAAGCATTAATGTTGAAAGCCTGAGGTGGATGATTATTTTATATACTACTTGGGAACATAAGCAAAAATCCATATTAAAACTAGATCTCTAGATGGTTTAGTATATACATATATATATATATATTCATTACAGGTGCATGAGCTCTTAGCACACATGAAAACAGATGCAAAAGAGCTGTGTAAGAGAATCTTTAAGTATATACTATGGGAAAAACATAAAGAGAAATAAACTAAAACAGGATTTAACCATTACAGAGGCAGGTCAGGTGATCTCTGCATGTCCCGAGCGGAGACGAATGCTGTGTAGCTAACGCTGTCTGTATACGACTTTAACATTCAGAGTTTAGCACAGACAACACATGTAAGTAAACTAGGATTATATACTAGATGTATACTAGATGTAAACACAAGATAAACAAACTAAAACGAGAATTTTATGGTTTGTTTATTTATTTTTTTTCATCTTAAAGTGTGACGATGATGATGATGACATCACCTGCTCCAAGTGACCGTGATAAACTGTGAGATACAGTACCTGAGATAGCAGACCAGTCAGATCATGGCTTTCCTGTGTAGTATATACCACCACTAGTGGGGCCGGTCGCGTAGCGATTAGGGTGCCGGGCTCACGATCGAGAGATCATGGGTTCAAATCCCCGTTGGACCCCCACCGTGCTAAGACCCCTGGGCAAGGTCTTAACCACAAGTGTGCCTCTGTCCACCCAGCAGTATAAATGGGTACCAGTAAAAATACTGGGAAGGTAACCTGCGCTGGACTAACGTCCCAGGAGGAGTTGAACGTCTAGTCGCTTCACGGGGATAAGCACCGGCCTGATGAGCCACTAGGCTTGGGTGAAAAAGCCCACATACCACCACTAATAATAGCAACGTAGACCTAATGGTCTTTTAGGTGCGATGTTCCTGAGTACAGCATCACTTTTAAACGTTTCAGATCCCAAAATCACTCACTTACTCTCTCTCTCTCTCTCTCTCCCCCGTATGCCAAACCATTACTCTGGTCGTGAGGAGGCTGAAGCCAATCTCAGCCGACACTGGGCAGGGTACACCCCGAACAGCTGGTCAGACCATCGCAGGGACAATCTGGAACAGTCACCCTAAAGTGCATGCCTTTGGACTGTGGGAGGAAACTGGAGTACCCGGAGGAAACCCTCCCCAAGCAAGCACAGGGGGGACATGCAAACTACACACAGAACCGCCTGAGCCTGGGATTCGAACCCAGAACCTTCTTGACGTGAGTCCATCGCGCCACAGACCCAGAACTGTCGTAGAAAGAGTTACTAAGACGACACAATGCCTGTAAATCCCGGCGCAGGGCTGCGTCATTTCTGCGCATGCGCCACTGGTTCATACCTTCAGCAGTGGGTCGTGTTCAGAGGATGAGTTACCACACCCTCCCCCTCCTCCTCTCGTGCCGTTGTAACCCACGTCTTCACTGATGCGGTCCCAGAGGTACTGCGTGTAAAGGGGCATCTGCAGCGCCAGAGAGAACATGGAGAGGAAGAGCACCGGCTCGACGGTGACCGAGAGGGGACACGTGAACGGCGGAGTCCCTGCGCAGCCACAGCGGCCCCCGGGCTCCACTTCCTCCTCCGGCGTGTCTGCTGAGAGGATTTCCCGGGTGTCCGACTCTTCCTCCATGATGACACTCCGCAAGCATACAGAACTGTACCCACAAACGTCCGCTTAGCAAAGTGTCACAGCATATTAAAAATGTCCCCTTCCCGTTGCTCCAACCTCCAGCTGCTCTTTTTTGTTGTTGTTGTTGTGCTTTATCGGGTCACGTGATACGCGCACGTTGAACTGTAATACCTCGTCTAACCTAGCGGGGGCAGCAAAGAGCCTGATCAAAACCATCCCCCGAAGAAGAAGAACAGGAAGAAATACAAATAAGGACATTAAAAAAACAGTCACGACGGTTTGCAACATGGTGACCCCGAGACAAGAATCATCTGAAATGTTTAATACTAATGTTGGATGAAGAAAACGAGAGAAGAGGACGAAAACCGTTTAAAAGCATACTTCTTCTTCAATATCTCACACTTCCTTTATCCGGTCACCGACAGCGGCTACTACCACCTACCGGATCCGAGCATTACTGCACGCAAAGTTTCGCACATGCGCACAAAAACGTCTGTTTCATTTCGTTTTCACATTAGTATCAGGGTTTACCGGGGGGGGTTCTGAGGCCCCAGATTAAGATCCTTTCTTTGGTGCTAGTAAAAGAATAAGTTGAAGCATGTATGGGTGGCATGGTGGTGTAGTGGTTGGTACGTCTGCCTCACAGCGAGAAGGTCCTCGGGTGTTTCTGTGAAGTTTGCATGTTCTCCCTGTGCTTATGTGGGTTTCCTTCAGGGACTCTGGTTTCCTCCCACAGTCCAAATATATGCACATTAGGCTAATTGGATGTTCCAACTTGCCTCTCGGTGTGAGTGTGAATAGTTGTGTGTGTTGCACTGCGATGGTCTGGCGAGCTGTTCAGGGTGTACCACCTTTGCTCAGTGTTGGCTGAGATAGGCTTCAGCTTCCCTGCTGCCCAATTAAGATTAAGTGTTTCACCAAATGAGTGAGAGAGAGTGAATCACTAGGACTGATGAAAATGCAGTCTGTACTTTTTGTCATTATAATGCTGGCTTAATACCGAACAGGGTATATATTTGGCTGATGATGAGTTTCACATTTATGTACTTTTGTACAGGTATTAAAGTCTCATATTGAGGTCAGCATGATAGCCATCGGGTGGGCAGGGGCAAAGGGTACCGTTAACTGCACAATCGCAGCAACCTGCTTGTTCTAATTGAATTTTGGACATGCACTGCTGTGGCCATGGAATTATACATCAGCCCTAAATGGTAGGGCCCACCCTTCTCCGAACCCATCGTGAGCTCTCTGCTCGGCAAAACCTTCTCAGATTCACTGTTTGATTCATTCGAACCCCAACGTGAACTTTTCTTTGTCTGTGTTTCATACTTGTAAGCTTTTGGTCTCATCTCACCATAACACCTTTTCCCATGTGGCTTCAAATTCTTCAAGGTGACTTGATGTGGCCTTTCTTTCTTTTTTTACAACACTTATAAAAAACACATTTGTGGAGCTTTTTTTTTTGTTTTTGTTGTCACATGCATACAGTGGCCAAATTTCTGGTTTTTAGTTGCCATCGGCCGCTTGGTAGCCTCTCTGACCAATTTCATCCTCACTCTTCAATCCAGTTTGTAGGGACAGTCTCATCCGGGAACTTCCACTTCCACATTTTTCTATTTCTTGATTATGGACTTTCTGTGCGTCTAGTGATTGATAAAGCCATTGAATTTTTTGTAGCCATCTCCTGATTTGTTCCTGCCCACAATCTTATCCCTGAGATTGACAGTACCTTGCCACCTATTGTGTTCAGTTACACTTTCAGTCTCTGGGATGCTCTAGGAATAACTGTGTTACAGTTGATCACAGTTGAAATGTAATTAGTTTGGTGTGCAATGGAGGTGATTAGTTACACCCGATTGAGTTTACTAGTATTTATTAAGGAGGAGGTGATCCATAATAAATGATTCATTATAATATTTTCAATTACTTAATGTGAAAAAATATATAACAAAAAATCTTCAATAATTGCTGATGTTGCAAAGTGTTGACTGTATTAGCAAAGTCATGAAATATGGCTTGGATGTTTGTCCTATGTCTCTCTGGTGTCCACACATGCCCACTGCAGGAAACCCAAGAAGGCTGCTGCATCAGTGAGTTGATGCTAATTGGCTGTTATGTATAGCTGACTTGTGAAATGAAACCCAAAAAATAGAGGGTCTTGCACCACCACTTTGACTCACGCAGAATAAAAAAAAATACACACAGTCTTACTCAGGGAGGCAGACAGACTTTCGGGCAAATAATTGTTCATGGAGCAAATGCCAAAATCAGAACAGGAACTCATTAAACAGAAACTTAAACTAACCACACAGGTGATACAAATGACAGAGGAAATCAGCAAGTGAAAGGAAGGTAAGTGTCTTGTCCAAATGTCTGTTGGGCTTTTACACCTGAGCCTAGTGGCTCATCACAGCCAGAGTTATTCTGGTTTCATTGCAAAGCAAACCCAGGCTTGGGTACTTATAAATAAAGACATCTATCTGAAGCTTGACTCTTGGACAGTGCTCAGGTTGTTTTTAAGAAGTAAGGCATGTATGCAAAATTATTGATCATTCATTCATTCATTCATTTTCTGAATTGCTTAATCCTAATTAGGGTTGCGGGGAGGCTGGCGCCCATCTCAGCTGACTCTGGGCGAGGGCAGAGTCCACCCTGGACAGCTCGCCAGACCATCCTGGGGCAGAAACACTAAACATAATTAATTAACACATTAATCCTCTAAGGGAAATTGGGTTCTGCATCACCCATCCAAAGTGAGCACATATACTTGTAAACAGTAAGTGCACACACACATCTGGAGCAGCTGGATTAATTAACTTGGACTTCTATGGTCATCGAGTCTGGAAATCCTCAGAAACTGTTAAACAGTACATGAAAGATTTTGGTCTTTGTGATGCTTGGCGCTCT
>JAQMYF010000013.1:10902027-10913099 GCA_030014195.1 Neosilurus mollespiculum | reverse complement strand
AATAAACGAATCAGAATATCAAGAGGAGCCTTATACCCATAAAACTCCTCTTGAAAAAGCAAAATTGTACAGCACAATGCTGCAACCAGACTACCATTCTGCTTGCTGTGAAGCTGGACAAGACACAAAAAAAAAAAAAAACAAAAAAAAAAAAAACTTGGACTTCTATGACCTGACTGCTCTTGTGGGAGGGACTTCATTCATTCATGCAGGAGTTTTGCCATTTATCCTGGCAGCTCTTTGGACTTCATTTGGAGCTACATAATTTTACTGCTTTCACCTTGAGCTGATGGTGAATTACCAAGTTCATAAATCTAGCTGTCGCAACGAGAGTTTTATATGAAGCCATGAATCATCTTTGAACCCGAGTGCTAAGGTTTTCCAAATTCAAGATGATGTTTGTGTTCTTTTTTCCCTTTTTTCTCAAGACTGGAATTAAAAAAAAAACACCAAATCATTTGTTTCTGTCAAAGCACTTTAACCAGATGGCAGGTGTTCAGACATGGAAGGAAAGAACTCTGTGCTCTGTGTGTTAACAATAATTAAACCATACTGTTGTAAAATTGTCAGTTTTTATTTACAGTAGGAATGTTCAACATGTTGCTGTGCAGTTACTGACAGTGAGAAATCTCTGAATGTATCCAAGTTCATTAGCTTTACTGGAGAGCATACAAAGACTGACAGCTGTGTACTCAGGCTCGATCATGCCACATCATGTGCCAAACTGCTTGCCAAAATGTTTACCTGTTCAGCATTCTGTGGATATGTTATTTCAAGTTGGCTCTCCTTAACACTGCCAAAACGAACGAATCAGTGGCAGCATGGAGCAACGTTTTAAGTTGTCACTGCTTGAGGTTCAGGGAATTGCATCAGGGCTTTTGGTAAAATTTCTTATCTGAGTTCACCTACTGTACACTTTTAGATATTTACATTACAGTAAGACTCCGTGACAGCTAATGTATCAGAGTAAAAATATGAGTCTTTTAATTCCCTTCAAAGACACTGTAGATGTTTATATTGAACTTTATCAGGGACTGTATGTAATTTGGCAGTCATGTCTATGAACTGCTTGCTTTTTATACACAGATTCCATTGTATCATTGCTGGCACCAGTCTTGACAGTATAGCAACATGCCTTTCATGTAGATGTTGTAGAGAAAGCTGTGGAGAAAGAAAAGCAGGACAGGAGTGCAGCTACAATCACAATGTTTACGCAAGGTGACCTCCTTAGAGGCTGTGTTTGGGCAAAGTACTCGATAGGTACAGTAATGGGATTGTGAATAAAGCTGTATCCAATGTCATATTTTAAAATCCAGAGAAAGAGAAAGGAAGAACCATATCTTCCCAAACTGTGTGTGTGTGTGTGTGTGTGTGTGTGTGTGTGTGTGTGTGTATGTAAACCTGTTGCAGCAGGCCTCTCTCTCCCATGGCTGTGTGGCTCCTGTAGGTTGGCTCTGAGCCAGAGGGAAAGATATCTCTTAACACTGTTTCACCTGAAACTTCATCATTTAGCAAAGTGAGTTAGAGGAAAGGAAAGACAGGTCAAGAGCCCTTCCTTAGCTGCTTTAAGGGGGCGTTTACATTTGTGGGTGTGCTTGTTAATGATATGCTTATTATGGGATGAAGTGTGCAAAAGTCTGAATGGAACCAGGTCTGAGGAGGGCATTCGGTTGATATAAGGTAAGTCATATCAGTGATAAGACTGGATTTTGAAGTATATGATCTACTAATTACAGTTCAATGATGCACAATGATGCAGTGTTATATTTAAAGCAATCTATAATTTATGTATTAGAACAAATGCTAAATCAGTCTATCAATAATAATAATAATAATAATAATAATAATAATAATAATTATTATTATTATTATTTTTATTAATATTATTGGTTGTAGTAGAAGTAGTAGCACAACACTGACTTCACTAATGTGATATATAAAGAAGAATCATTCTATAAATAAGAATAAGACTTTTTCTTACAAAATCTTTTTCCCATCTCTGTCTGCTTCCTTCAAGTTTTCATCAGTGTTAAGTCAAAAAGAGGTAACTTCATGTCATGCAAAAGGGCACAGGGAGGGCAAACCCACTGGTAGTTGCAGCTGATGTAACACCGATGTGACCTGGATTTTGAACATGCATTTATTGAATTGATATTGAAATTTTGTTAACAATGCACTGCAATTATGAGTTTAAGGACTTGTTCATACTTTACAGTAATTTTGCACTGTGCTACCCTCATGTCTTTTGCTATTAATTTATTGTAATGTAAAAAATAATTGCAGTAAATTTGGAGTGGTATTTAAGGTTTAACTGACTGATATGTAATTCTCTAAAGCATACTGTATTCTTTTTTTTCCACAACATAGCAGCCCTAATGGTAATTTTTTTTTTTTTTAAAAAGGCACTTGTCACTGTGTGTGTGTGTGTGTGTGTGTGTGTTTGAGAGAGAGAAAGAGAGAGAGAGAGAGAGAGAGAGACTGTGTATGCAAGTAGATGCATGTGTAGAAGATAGACTGGAGCATTCCAGTAACTTGACAAATCATTGAGCCACCATAAATTGAATCTAACAAACACTAACATATAAGTCCACATAAATGTCATGATGTTGTGTAAAATAAAGTTTACTTGTTTTCTAAACACCTTACTGCAAACAGCAATAAGATCAAATCTGTATGATAATTTGCATTAGCCTGTTTGAAAACAGCACCATTTGGAGTCTGTTTCACTCTCATGAGAGTGCGAAACTGATAAATAAAATGTATCAGTGTATGTAAGGTAAGATAACGGCAAAAACAACAATATAGAGATTTTAAGCATTAAGTCAGACATA
The DNA here is from genome assembly GCA_030014195.1 of Neosilurus mollespiculum. Classification (NCBI taxonomy): domain Eukaryota; kingdom Metazoa; phylum Chordata; class Actinopteri; order Siluriformes; family Plotosidae; genus Neosilurus; species Neosilurus mollespiculum. The sequence goes on along the minus strand of JAQMYF010000013.1, from coordinate 10,910,268 downwards.
AACTAGTGAACTTTTGAATATAATAAAACTAGGCACATTTACACATAATACAAGGTTACACTCACATACATCAAACAAAGTTTATAGGAACAAATGGTATGTCCCGCTGTTCATTCATATGCAGATTACTTCTGTATTTACCATTGCATACACATGAATCACGTGCAACTGCTGTGTGCATGTGCATATTTATTGCTTGCTTTTTTTTTTCTTCACGAAGAAGCTTGTAATAATAGTGTGCTTTGATGTGCAAAGACGTATACCATGTATGCAAGCTTTTATTAAGTTTTGGTTTAATTTCCCACTTTTCCCACTTTTCTATTGTATTATTTCCGCTAATTGCAAAAGATTACCATTATGATATGCTTTGGCACCTTCAGCTTTGGTGTGGGGAAATTCATGAAATGCATCAATGTGGGAAATGGTTAAAAGTCTTTGTAGGACACTGAAAACAACACAATGGATCATAACCATGGAGAGAAGTTTAGACTAAGTTTCGAAATTTCATAATTTAATATGAGACTTTCTTCACACGTCTATAACAGCAGTATGACAGCAATAACTGGACCCACTTTTTCCTTCCCTATAAAACCGTCAATCAATTGACACTTCTCTGTTAATTTATGCACTTAAACTCCCTCTTTACTCAGACTATTGTTATTATTATTATTATTATTATTATTATTATTACTGTTTACAAAATTATAAGTTTTCAAGCCAACTGATGTGCACATTTAATGAAAGATTTTGATGTATAAGTAGATGTTTATTGGTTTAGAGTTGACTATGCGTCATTTGGTTTGAAAAGGTATAATCTGTCATGTTGATTTATGATGCGGTATGTTAATGCAGGTCATATTGCAGTGTGAGTTACCTCTATTGAAAATCACAAATGTTTACAAATACTTATAAAAGTACACGTGTTCATTGTATAGTAAATCATGTCTCATTAAACCCTGTATATATTTAGTATAGTTCAATTCAAGGTTAGAACGGTTTCTGGAATTGTGCAGTAACATTCCCAGATTAATACTTTCAGCAGCAAAACTGAGTTTGTTCAAGTACTCCTTTCAGGACACATAAAAAAAAATTATTCATACAGTATGAATAATTTGGCAAGAATATTGACAGATGAACCACAAAACAATCAGATCTAAAGCTGTTTTGCATGTTCTGCAATGCCAATGACATTATCTCTCACCGGATTGCACATCAGAGGAAATATTTAAAAAGCAACCCTGAGCATGTAGAGGGCAAATGAGGGGGGAAAAAACTATGGACATGATTGACATGTAGAGAAAAAAAATCTGCAGGATATTGCATTGACATGCATAAAACATGCAAGAGATCAGTAAGGGAAATACTTTTTAGATTTACTTTGCTCTATGGTTAAAGTCCAACTGGGTGTGCTGATACATAATACAATCTGCATCACACTGTACACTAGCCTGCGGGTGTGTGTGTGTGTGTGTCCATGTCTGTGTTCCCCAGTACCTATGTTCCCCAATGCCTATGTTCCCCAGTACCTATGCTCCCCAGTACCTATGCTCCCCAGTACCTATGTTCCCTAGCCATAACCCTAACACTGAAAATTTGAAATCACGAATATTTCATAAATTGTTACTTTGAAGATCCATTAATTTAATAAGGACCAGGGAACATACGGACTGGGGAACATCAGGTCTGGGGAACATATGGACTGGGGAACAGGGAGTGGGGAACATGGGGCTGATCCCCTTGCTGGGCACTGGGTGGAATCAAATTTAATAAATATATTAATGACTCATGTTTCGGATGAGTGATAAAAAAAATTTAAACACAATTCATACATTATACTATAGAAAAATATTAACAGAAACTAAACGAATCCTACAGGCAAAAAATATAAATCTAAACCAAATGATTAGCAAGGGATTAGGTGTCAAATCAAACAGGACACGTGCTGTTTTGTCTGCTCAGCCTTTTCCTCTTTTCACACCGAACTGCTTTCAGTCAAGTCACAGAGGTGAAGGCATAAAGCATAAAGACATCTCAACTTCCTCTACAGGTCTCAGTTACACTGTCACTATGTTCCGCATGACGTCCAACTCACCCATCTCTCTTTCACTTTATCTCCATTCTGTGGATAAATTTGCCCTTCTGTGACAAATGCTTCATGGTTTGTTGGTGATTTTAATGAGTCTCTTTCCCCTTTCAGCCTGTTACTGTAAGTGAACGGAGACAGCATTTCCAGTAACTTGCCTGTGGACACGTGTCTTACTTGCTCTGTGATCAGGTATCAGACGTCTAAAATAAGAAATATATATTCCATCATTACAAAATTGCAGGCAGACAGTTTCACTGTTAAGGCGGCGCCGGGGCGTAGTGTTTAGCATATCTGCCTTAAAGCAAGAAGGTCTTGGGTTCGAGTCCCTGCCTTGGGTGTTTCTGTGTGGAATTTGCATGCTCCCCCCATGCTTGTGTGGGTTTCCACTGGGTACACCGGTTTCCTCCAACAGTCTAAAGACATGCACATTAGGCTGTTTCAATTTGCCCACTGCTAGGTGTGAATGTGAATGTGTTTTGTGTATGTTGTCCTGCAGTGATCTGGCGAGCTGTTCAGGGTGTACCCTGCCTTCAGCCGGAGAAGGCTAAGATAGGCACCGGCCTCCCTGTGACCCTGGTAGGATTAAGCAGTTTGGCAAATGAGTGAGTGAGTGAGAGAGTGACTTTATATCTTAGGCCTACAAAAATACTTACACATCTACCATTACTTAAAAAAAATATCAGTCAAAAATCTGAAGATTTTACACAATGATAAAAGTGGGCAGAACAGTTGATAGAGGTAATTCAGGGCATCCCCAGATTTGAGTCAATAAAATTACAGAAAAAAGGCATACAAAGAAGAGGAGTCCCTGATTTTTTTTTTTTTTTTATAATTTTTTTTATTTTTCAAACATTATCAAAGTTATTATGAATAATGATTTCGTATACTTATTATATTAAGTATTTTGAGTTAAATAGATTTAATTAAACAATGTCACCCTGGACCCAATGTGTTTAGTTGGTAAAAACTCAGAAACAAAAAGTTCCATGACTTTAATAAATAACCAACAATTACTGTACACATAAAGAGAAAAGAAAAGAGAACTTTATTGTAATTGTACACAAGATCTAATGAAACATTTGTCAGCTTTCTTTCCTTGTTGCAGCTTACAGTATCAGGTATTGTAGATGAATAAAATAGGTTAAATATGTCTCCAACTTCCACTATATAAAATAAATGTGTATCAATAATATATATCAATTATATATTATATATAATATATATTATATATATAAGTGCTATAGAAAAATGTTGTGAAAAAACAAAATTATTATTCAAAACAATTTAAATAAGTAGCAGCAGCAAAATGTCTTGGAGAATAATTAAATATGAACCAATAAACCAATTAGCAGCAATTGGTTATTGTTGTCATGATTCCTGCAGAAGTCTTTTACAGTCTTGGGGAAGAAGCTGTACTTGAGTCTGTTGGTGCAGGGCTCACATGGCTCTTTGCCTGCCAGAGGTGAGGCTGCTGAACATAGAGTGTCCTGGGTGGGTGGCTTCACTCCGAATCCTTGAGGCCCTTCAGAGGAGACGAGTAAACAATGAGTCTAATATACACCAATCAGCCATAATATTAAAACCACCTGACTTCAGGCAGCCTCACCGGCAGCAAACTGCAAAGCACTGTGTGTTCTAACACCTTTCTATCATACACAGCGTTAAACGGTTTAGCAGTTTGTGCTACAGTAGCTCTCCTGTGCGATCATGCTGTCCTCATTATAGTTATTGCAGGCCAAAAATAATAGTCTAAAGCATTTTAATAACTCAACTCTTTGAGTCAGCTAATTTAGTTGACAGAGCATGTCGATCCGAAGAGTTATTTTATTAACTGGAAATCAGAATGGCTCAGCTCATGAGTCAAGAGTGTTGATATCATAGTGAGGAGCAAAGATTTATGGGAAATTTCATCGCAAAGAAATACACATTTTGGGACTGCGGATTACAATATTTTTTCTATACAGTAGAAGGAAAAGTCTGAATAATACAGTATATAAATCTAAAAGCAGAGCTCCCGATAGATGTCACTACTGATTGGAGCCCAGGGTTTGCTTTTCAGGTTTTTTCTTTCAATATCTAATTCCACTTTCATTTGTATCACCTGTCTTCTTAGTTTATGCATCCATATAATGTTGAGTTTTCTGTCAAGCCTCTGATTTTGGTGTTTGCTCCTCAGTAAACATTTATTGACCTGCTCTGTCTGCCTAGTAGCTCGACTGAATGTTTTTTTTTAATTCTATGTGAGTCTAAGCAGTGGTGTGTGAGACACTATTTTTTGGGTTGCAGTTTTGTCATTAATATTAAATCTGTTTTTATTATTACTGCTTGTCGTCATGTAACTCAGCAATACATAATAGCCAGTTAGTGATGTTGCAGGCTTCCTTCACAAGGGGCTGCGGGGCTCTCCCTCAGAGATAGGGTGAGGAGCTCAGTCATCCAGGAGGAGCTAGGAGTAGAACCACTGTTCCTCTGCGTTGAGAGGAGCCAGTTGAGGTGGCTCTGGAATTTGGTTAGAATGCCTCCTGAACGCCTCCCTGGTGTGGTGTTTCGGGCATGTCCAACCGGGAAGAGACCGCAGGGTCGACCCAGAACTTGCTGGAGGGACTAAGTCTCTCTGCTGGTCTGGGAACGCCTCTGTGTCTCCCCAGATGAGCTGGAGGAAGTGGCTGGGGAGAGGGACATCTGGACCTCACTGCTTAGGCTGCTGCCCCCATGACCTGACCCCGGATCAAGCGGAAGAAGAACATGATGATAAAAAGCCTTTATTCTGCTGACCAGAAGAACACTTTAAGTTAAGAACACTTACTATGCATGTAAAAGGGAGTTGAGTAGCAACCCATGTCTGGTGGCACAGACAGCCACCTTCTTCGCACTCAAGTCACATTTTTTTGAACTTCCTACCACTTTGGACTTTTTCCTCTTTGTGAACTACATGTTATGAGTTCAGAATTGGTCTACCCTAATGCCATAATTTATTTTACTAGGTTTATTAATTTTTCTCAAGGTTGACCTCATTGGGAACAGATGTCTACAAATCCGGGATCCTTTTCACTGGAAGTCAGCAGCAGCCCACCTAAAAGCATTCAGGCTGCACTGCTGGAGTCACCCAGTCTGCAAATGCCACTGTCCCAGGTCTGATTTCCTCTTACCTTAGTAATAGTTATGTACTTACATGCTCAGTTAATTAGCTTGAGATTCTCTGTATCAGCTGCCAGGCAGGTGGAGTCTGCTGCCAGGCAGCTACATGCATGAGAATGCACATGCTTTATGCTTCTGTGGCTGTTAGAGGCCATGAATCTCAACACGAGGCACCACCTAAGGACAAGGTGCCTTAGAGGCACAGTGTCTGAATTTTACCTTGTCAGGTTTATTTAATTTATATTGATATGTGACAGCTCATATATTATATCAAATGCTTTAACATAATATTATCAGATAAATGGTCCATTGATATCGATGCATATTTTATTCCTCTGTTTAGAATAAAATTAGCGCAGCAGGTGATGCCCTCTTGGTGCCTCAGTGTAACTTTTATTTCTGTCTAACTGGAAAGTGGAACACTAAGTCCAATGTGAAAGTTAAAAAATAACAAAAAGCTGTTTTAAAGATAAAAAAAAAGGTTTTTAATCGATCTTATGTACATGTATCTACATGACCTGATCGGTACACTGATGCACTTTCTGATTATTAAGAATGACAGCTTCACAAATGATCTCATCGGTGATATATTATGGATGACACTTCTTCTTGTCTAGTCTCTGAAATCCAGCAACACAGAGGGCTCTATCACCAGCTGTCAGAGAGACAACGTCCTCTACAGGCTAAAGAGTGGAGCTGCAGAAAACTTCAGGAGGCATACAGTGGATGGGAGCTGTGTGGACCTGGAGTCTGAATCAAGCAAGGACAAACGCTTTCACCCTTACGGAAGGCAGTACAGTGAAGGAGCAGTTACTGAATCTTCACTGTACTGCTGCCTCAGGGAGAGTAAACTACCCGAATCCCTCACTCCAGTGAACACTGACATTGCAGACCTACAAGAGCAGAATGGCTGGACTACACTTAGCCCCACTGTACAATCTTCTATGTTTATGGTAAGTGCTCACTAAAAAAAATGACACCAAACAAGCCAAGGTAAACAGTTTTTTTAAGGTGAAATATAAAAGGAAATCAAACGTACTAAAAAACAGCCAGTTATACACCTCACCCTTAAGGGTTAATAAGCAAAACGGCAAAACAGAAAGAAAAAATATCCATAGATCAAAAATCTCATTTCGAATAATGAATAAATGTAGATGGTAGTACTGTTATACTGAAATGTCAAAACTCTGATGTCCCAGATATCAAAGTGGGTCTTTAAACTTTTAACCTGATTACCCTTCTATAATTTATGACCTGGAAATGGTAAAATGTTTTTAATTTTTCATATAAGTAAAGACTGTTTTGATAACTTGACTGGCAACAAAGTGGCTAGCCCACAGTGGCTTGCTGTCTTGTCTCACAGCAAGAGTTCTCTCTGTGTTTGCCTTCATTTCCTTCTTCAGTCCAAAAACATGCACATTAGGTCATTGCCCATTGGGATGAATGTGAGTGTGAATGATTGGTTGTGTCTGTATTAGCCCTGATTAGATGATGATGACCCTGAAAGAAGGCAAGGGTCAATTTAAAAAAGGGAAATATAGCATACTTGAATTAGGCTTATGTAGGTAGAGGATGAGCCTGTCAAAATTTTGAGAAATTAATTTTGCAAGTGCAGTTGCATTGCTAGAGGCTAGACTTTTTTTTTGACTACAGGAATGTTAGACAGGCAGATGGGATAGCAGATGATTCCACTGTAGGGCAATATTACCATTACTGAAGTGCTATGTATTGAATACGTGTGTAAATTAATCTTATTGCTTTTTTGATGCAGGGAGCTGAAGAGAGCATGGATCAGATGCAGAACAAGCCTAATGATCCACCTAGTTATTCCTCGTCCACCCACAGAGCATACAGCACCCTCAGTCCCCTGCACCAACAGGTAAAATGTGTGTCTGTGTCGGTGTGTCCCAAGATGAATAGGTTTGTATAGATGAATGAATTTATGTGCAGTGATATGTGGTGATATTTTTATGCACTGTGGAGGACAATGAAGACTTTATCCAGCCCCTGCTTCTGTTTCCCCAGTGCATTCTTATTTACCTTGAAAAGTCAATCTCAGTCCCACAGCTGAACTCTTAACATGTGTCAACAAGAAATGCCTTGTATGATGACAGAGGGATGGTTTGAAGTGTTTCATACTTGCAATCAAAACACTGGCAAATGTTATCCCAAATAAGAATTCTTAATTACAAAACACTATTTAAAAAAAAAAAAAAAAAAAAAAAGGACAAGTACAGCTCAACATGCTTTTCATCTTTCATTATAGGTGTTCAGGACACAGGATATAAAACTTTCCCTCTGCCTGACATTCATTTTAATGTGCTTTCCCCAGTTTCAGGGTGAATATTCATCAGGAGGAGTAGAAGTCAGCGCATGCTATTCTTACCAAAGCCTCTCTCCACAAACCACTCGAGAGGGTTCAGTCCAGCTACAATACCCCAAACCCATATATTCATATAGGTAAGCTCAAAAGCCTCCTTCATTCTGTGCTAATGTAACACACCTGCCCTTAATAAATTACTCCCTGAGGCATGCAGGTGTCTGATGAACTATGTATGTACCCAGTTTATTACATCTGAGCTTTATATTTTTTTTATATAGAGCTGACATTTGAAGATACCTTATCATCAAATTAGCTCAATGTATTTTCTGAAACATCCTAGTTATCCCTTCTAGCCATAACATAGTATATAAAATTCAAAATACATTTTTTAAAGCCTGAACTTTCTGAAATTATTTACTTTACACACTTTTGCAAATTAACAATTTTAGAATTAATTTATTTAGCTTTTATTTTTTTTATTTAGTATTTTTGCTTGTTTACCATTACAACAATATTTCAGTGAAGTATTTTGGTTTGTGGAAGATCATAAATCAGTCCTCAACATCAAACATTTCGGCACAAAGGAAAGAGCAGAATCCGAATCAGAATACTTTATTCATCCCAGAGGAAATTGTGTGCACACAGTTGCTCCATACCAAGTAAACAAAGGAAAACATAAGGATAAAGTCTAAAA
>JAQMYF010000013.1:10863835-10880934 GCA_030014195.1 Neosilurus mollespiculum | reverse complement strand
GATTCCATAACACAATTCAACAGTAAATAAATAAATGAATCAGATTATCAAGAGGAGCTTTATACCCATAAACCTCCTCTTGGGAAAGCAAATTTGTTCGGCACAACACAGCAACCGGACTGCCATTCGGCTTGCTATGATGCTTGACAGGACAGGTTAAAAAAAAAAAAAAAGAATATGAGACACCTTGGTGCTTATTACTGGCTGGCTGGCCCTCAGATGCAGCCACACTCCATTTCCTCCAACACAGTCACCTAGCAACATGCTTTCTGATACCAGTCCAAGTTAAGTGTTGACTTTTACAGCCACCTGTGTATTCCAGTAAACAAAGGAATCCATAAGCTGCAGACAAGGCATATACATATACTACATATACTACTAGTATCAACTACATATACAAAGTTATCCTACCAAACATTCTGCCAAAAAGAGGGTTCATACTGTCATGCCAATACATTTTAGGATTCAGTTCAAGATGTCAATAATTATTTAAAAGCTCAGTGGTTTTATCCTTTCTTGCATGAATGTGTACATAGCAATTGGCAACATGATATGGATACTGTGAAATCACTTCATAAACCCGATACTGTGATTTCATAAGTACAAACAGCTAACTCCAATGTTGACCATATTGTATACTATTTCATACTACATCTAACTTATTGTACATTTTTAAAAGGCTATCTTGTACTAGTGTTTCATCTGCATGCTATACATTTATAAATGAAAGATCAAACACTACACAACCCTACCTTTTTTTACTATATAGTTCTATGCATGGGCATTGGAACACTTCTAGAAATCATTGTCTGTGAACACAGTTCACCACGCCATCCACAAATGCAGGTTAAAGCTCAATCACGCAAAGAACAGAAATATATCAATAGAAACAATTCTGTCTTCTCTGGGCGAAAGCTCATTTAAGATGGATGGAGGCCTAGTGGAAAACTGTTTTGCAGTCAGATGAATTAAAATTTGAAATTCTTTTGGAAAACACAAACACCACATCCTACCGACTAAAGAGGAAAGCAATCTCTTCATCAGCACCCAGTTAAAAAACCTGCTGCTCTGCAAATCTGTATTTACAGACAATGATTTCTGGAGGTGTTCCTGAGCCGTGCAGTGCTGGCTGAGGGCCTGAAGATCACCAGCATCCTATTTTGATTTTTGGCATTGTCCCTTTGGCTCAGAGACTTCTCCCGATTTTCTGAAATGATGTATGTACTGTAGATAAGATATTCGATGTCTTCACGATTTTATACTGAGGAACATTGTTTATTGTATTTCACAATTTGTATCTTTAATCTTTTTAGTACCACTTACTTTTCCATCCTTCTGGGGCCCCCATTACTGAGACGTGTTGCTGCCATCAAAATAATTAATTCACGCATTCATTCGTTTGCCAAACTGCTTAATCCTATCAGGGTCGAGGAGAGGCTGAAGCCTATCTCTGCCGAATCTGCGCAAAGATGAGGGGTACACCTGGAACAGCTCACCAGTCCAACGCAGGGCCAACACACACAACCAATTACACCCACACTCACACCCTAGAGGCAATTTGGAACAGTCAATATGCATGTCCTTGAACTGTGGGAAGAAACCGGAGTACCCAGAGGAAGCCCATGCTCCACATAAAAACACCCTTGCTAAGCCCGGCACTCGAACCCAGGACCTTCTTGCTTGTGAGGCAGACGTGCTTAACACTACGCCACTAGGCCACCATTGACATTACATTCAAAATTAGCTATTTTTTTTTAACACAGCACCAACTTTTCAAAATTGCGGTTCTAAGTATTTGTAAATAATACCCTTTCATCTCGTTTTCCCTTTTTACACCATCCTTGTGTTTGAGAATGTCACTATACTGTAAATTTTAAATAATAATTAACACCATCATTATTATTATTCCACATCTGCAGAGTATTTGAGCATTTCTTATGTACAACTCTCCCTTAGCATTTAATACATTTTACAAGAATAAACAAATGAACGAAGAAGCAGGTTTAATGAATTCCGGGCTCCCGTCCAGCAGGCTCTGCCACGACACACACATCAGATCAAAACAGACTACGTTTTCAAATCAAGTTGTTTGCCAGGAGCTGTCTAAATGATTTATGCAAAATAATAGGAAGCAGCATTAGTTTTATCATGGCGGTTTACTAAAAACAAATTACAGGTCACAAGCCATACATGACATATCAGCAACAATCGCCAGAGGCAAGATAATGTCACTCTTTATCTTTACACATCCTCTACTTATGATGGATGCAAACAGTGGTATATGCAAATTTCACTCAATTTAGGTAGGATGCCAGAAGATTTTTAAAATATGCCATTTGAAACATCAATAACATTTATTTATAAGGCACACCTACAAAACTTGCAATGCCTGTTTTATACATCACAGACTACTATATACATGACATTAGGTACATGGTGTGATACAGTTTCATAATATTTATAATTTTTTATTTAGTAATGAATGACATTAGGTTAAGTTATGACGTTAAGAAGAAAAAAACGCTTGTGTTACACAGTAAGCTCTGTTCTGAAGAATCTTCTGTGGCAGAAAGCATACTGAAATGTTATAAAGTGCTGGCATCTCGGTCTTTGTTTATAGATCCATTTAACGGTGATGTCACTGATTAGCTGATCAAGCAATCCGGAGTGTTCAGGTGGACAAAACAAATCAGTCATTATGTTCACCTCACGCATGGATTACCGAACAACATTATTTGTTATTTTAATGTAATAAACTATTTTTACCAATTTCCTAAATTTCCTGAAGGACTAAACCAATGGTAGTTTTTCCCAGAGATTAATGCCTCCTAGGGATTCATGCAGCCTATAAGGTGAGTGCAAACTTGTTATTTGTATTTTTAAAAATTAAATGATAGAGAACTGGTAACAGCTTGCATGTTTTACATTTTTAATCATTAAACTCAACTAACCTCGCCTCACATGTGCAGTGAGTGCTTTACCACACATCCTAGCTTTTTGTCTGGTGAGGTTTGTTTAAAGTTCGTCAATTAGTCCGATGATTCTTGTGAAAGTCCATAATATAAAACATCCTTAAAGTGGCCAGAGTGCTGATAATTATATCCATCCAATTATTTGTAGGCTTTTAGCAATTTGAGTGTGTAAGGGCCCAGGGTATTGTACTAGGTAAGGTAGATGTAAATATCCAGAAGGTTCACATTCACTGTTTAATCTAGGGATCAAGAAGCTTCTTTCAACCAGCAAAAAAAATATCATTATATCTATCCATCACAACTTTATCCAAGCTTGTTAATTTCTTTTTCAGTCCGATGTTGGAGACATCTACCATTGTGCTCCGTTGTCTTTTCTTTTCTTCTGCCCACCTGGCGACTATGTATGCATGGAAAGCCCGAATTAAAACAACAGCAGTACATTGTTCTATACAACAAGTCACCCATTATCAAAATGTCAGGGTTATGAGGAAGTGAAACCAATCGCTGCTCATACTGGGTGAGAGGCAGGGTACACCCCAAACAATGTAACGCCAACACAAACAACTCTTCACATTCACACCTATGAGGAATTTAGAGGGGCCAGATGACCTAATGTGCACGTCTTTTGACTGTAGGAGAAAACCAAAGCACTTGGAGGAAACCCTTGGAAGCACAGGGGGAACATGCAAACTCCACACAAAGTCCCTTGGCCAAGATTTGAGCCCAGAACTTTCATTGCAGTGAGATGACAGTGCTAACCACTGAGCCACTGTGATCTGTTTGTTTATACATTAATCATTAAACAGACACATTATTTTTACAAATCAGTTCATTAGCTTCAGGGTGCAACTATCAATCTCTCTTAAGTCAAGCAGGTCTCTTCTTGTGAATTGAACCATGGGCAGGTCTGTTGCAGTGCTGCCAAGTTTCAAGTAACACAAGCCAATTTTATTCTGGTAACATATGAACGGTATTTTTAGAGAGGAGATATTATTCTTTTTCCAGTTTTTGATCCACTAACATTGTTACAGTTTTGAACAGCTGTGAAAGACAACACCAAAATGTCAAATAAGGAAGTTGGCACATGTTTAAGTTTTACGTGTGTCTGAGCTGGCCGTAAATGCAAGGTTTTTGCAGATTTTTGTTTTTTTTGGACACACTAGTGAGTCACTGTATGCGGGACTTCTGATGAGTTAGCATTTCCCACTGCCCTCCCATGCACAGCGGTATCTCCACCCATCCTGGTCTGCCTACAAGCACACGAAGCTTTCAGGCAACCAATCAGAGCACAGTAGGCATAGAGATTAGAAAGACCATAAAATGGGAGGAGGAAGCCAAACAGTCCGTCCAACACACGCACTCAAAATCAGCATTTCAGGGGAGGAGGGAAAGCAGCTTCCTGAAGAACTGTAGTTTTTTTTGGATTAAGAATCATATGTTGGTTCTCCACTGGTATACCAAATAAAAAACAGATATGATGTCTGACCTTTAAGGCTTTAACTTTTTAAAGAAAGGGGTTCCCTCTAGCTCCTTTGGATATTTAACAGGTTTAGTTTCCTCTAATTCTAACTTGAAACTTTTCTAAAAGGGAAACGCCGTAATCTTAGGAACAACAATCCGAAGGATTCTTTAGAGCAAAGTCCACAGGTGTCAGATCCGGCCCGCCAACTCATTCTATGTGGCCTGCAAGAGCCTTCAAAGAATTTGATTATATCAACCACTGCCATAAAAACCTAAATCATCATCCTTCCACTAGGTTGTGGCAGCCTATTAAAAGTAAACAGCAATTCATTCTTGACTTAAGATGAAAGATTCCTAGCTAGCTTAGGCAGTGTCAGAATAAAGGAAAAGAGGACAAATGCCTAAACAGATCATTTTGCCATGCAGATTTCATGGTTGCCCTTTTAGAATAGATGTTCAGTGAATATTCGGCCCTCATTCAGCTTTAAATTTAGTGATGTGACCCTCAGTGAAAATGAGTTTGACACCCCTGCTTTAGGGCTTTCCAACCCCGGCCTTGTGCTTTATTGTGCTGGATGCAACCTGTTTTCTAAGCATGTACTAACTACAGCTGCAAGCACGGTTTATGCTATATGCTTTTAGTGGAAATGTGGTGAGAACATGAGCTGCAGGTTTGACCTACAGGAAGGACAGACTTTATGAACTCTTGTATCATCTTTGATGAAAAGCAGTAGTGTACACACTCACAGTCTGATTCTAAAATGGACGTAAAAACGTCACTATTTCACTGCTAAAGTAAGGAAGATTTTAAAAGGATATCTTGACCAGAATCAAGTACATCTCCAACCTTTGACAACGCTCTCCAACGCCATCATCAAAACTCCACTTGAGAAATGAAGGACAGACGTACTGAAGTGGTGTGCTGGCATATATTGATATTCAGTTCCGACTTAATTAAAAGTAGCTAATTCACATAATTCAAATTTTTGAAGAGCAAGAAGGTCCTAGGTTTGAGTCCGGGCTCAGCGAAGGTGTTTCTGTGTGGAGTTTGCATGTTCTCCTCCTGCTTGTGTGGGTTTCCTCTGGGCTCTCTGGTTTCCTCCCAGAGTCCAAAGCCATGCACATTATGCTAACTGGCTGATCCAAATTGCCCCTAAGTATGAGTGTGAATGGTTGTGTGTGTTGACCATGCGATGGACTGGTGAACTGTTCAGGGTGTACCCCAGCCCAGAGACGGCTAACATAGGCTCCAGCCTCCCCGCGGCCCTAATAGTATTAAGGGGTTTGGTGAATGAATTAATTAATAATACTGTTGCCAAAAATCTTGGACGTTCTAATACCTATAGCACGGATACAAACATTTTCTGCAGAAGTATTCAGAGAAGTTACAGAACAAAAAAAACATATCCTCGAGTAAGGTTTATGTAGCTAAGTGGGATTTTTTAAATTTATTTTGTAGACAGGGTGGTTGCATGCAGAGTCTGTATCCTGTACATGACTTATGTACTGCACACTCTGAAGGTCATTACAGTATTTACACAGCAGTTAAATATGAGATGGTGTGAGAGATTTATTTGTGCAGCATCTGCATAAAGGTATAATGTACAGTAGCATATGCCTGTATAGCAATTAAGACGGTGTATAAATGGATTCTGTGCTCAGTCTATTCCTGATCTTTTAAGTGGCTCGTTACTCAACCGCTAAGACTTGGACTTAGATGTACAAATTATTTAATTCAACTTGGTCCAGACACCAGAGTTTCCATAATCAGCACACCAACATGAGGAAACACTTACAAATAAGAAATTTAGCTTGGAGAATTGTACTGCTTTTCCTCTCCCGCCCACAAACTGGCTCGCTAGGTATAGGAATGGGTTCTGTCTGTCTGTCTGTCCGTCACACTTTAGTTTCTGGACATTTACTTGCAGTGTGCTGAAGCTGGAGCTTTCAAACTTGGTATACTGGTTCACTACTATGAGTGCTAGGATGAGTTTGTGTGTGAGTGACTGCGACTTTTCAAGGTCACAGAGGCAAAACTGTATATTAGATTTTCGGACATTTACTTGCCGCACGCTGAAGCTAGTGCTTTCAAACTTACTATACTTGTTCTATAATGGCATATTATGAAATGGTCCTTTCAGTTGGAGTGTCTGGACCCCTGTGGTATATTGTTATTTTTTACATCACCGTTGTAGTGGAGAAAATCGGGGTATCAGGGGCCACTGGGGGCGCAGTGGGTTTGGGACGCACGAACTGTGGAAGGTCATATATTTGGTCCTCCATAAATCTTATGCAAATTGCTGGACTTCCCGATCACGTACTGAACATCTTTGGAATGAGTGATTATATTTTCCTTTATTTAAAGACATTTGTAATCCTGAAATGGAGAACTGTCCAATGATGTCATCTCGGATGAAACATATATTTAAATTGTTAATGATTATACCTATAGCAGAGCAATTGTATGATTTACTGTACTATTTAATTATTGGATGATTTAGGTGACTATTGTATGAGAAGTTTATTCACAGAAGTGTGTGTAAGATTATTTTATTTATTCCCTGAAGTGTGTAAGATTATGTTACTATTTTATGTAGGGCCCATTCCATTCTGTACCTTGAAAAGAAAACAAAATGGCCGTCCTAAGCAAAGGTCAGCTCGGGACAGGTTGGGACTCGGGACATGTTGAGACATGTCGAGGCTTGTTGAGACTTGTTGAGATATGAGGTCACCAGGGACCAATCAGAACAAGGTCACATTGAAACTTGATGTCATAAGGGACCAATCAGAGTCTAGAGCTAGAGGATGATAGACCAATCAGAGCGGAATGGGCACCATATAAGAAAATTGCAGAGCTCGATCGTTGACCAGAGATTTCTCTCTTGGAACAAGATGCTTTTCATTGTATGCTTTTCTTTTTCTAAAGGCTAAATAAACACCTGAAAATGGATTTGAATCTCGTGTCATGAACTGGACACTTTTCGCCACAACACCGTCCAGACTGAGGGGCGGCACGGTGGCAATGTGGTTAGCATGTCTGCCTCACAACGGTAAGGTCCTGGGTTGGAGGCCTGGGCTCGGTGAGAGCTTTTCTGTGTGGAATGTGCATGTTCTCCCTGTGCTTGTGTAGTTTTCCTCCAGGTACTCTGGTTTCCTCCCACAGTTCAAAGACTCCACATTAGGCTAATTGGCTGTTTCAATTTGCCTCTAGGTACGAGTGTGAATGGTTTTGTGCACATGAGTTGCCTGCAATGGACTGGCAAACTGTTCAGGGTGTACCCTGAATTCGTCCAATGTTGGCTGAGATAGGCTCTGGCCTCCCCACGACCCTAATGGGATTAAGTGAGTGAGTGGGTAACTTTTCTCAAATGCAGTGTTGTGCTTAAGTGTTTTACATTTCCTCTTTTCACTAGTGTCCTTGTCCCAAGAGCATCCCACACCCAGCGGTTTTGAGCAGGTAGGATGAACATGGAAGAGTCCAGAATAAAATCTTTCTACTTTGCGCCATTTAAAACAAACTATGTCACGTTTCTTCACTTTGACTCACAGCGTTTCTCTCACCACTAAAGAAAACAAGAAACCATTCTCTTGTGTTTCTCTCTACTCACTGTCAGTGTCTCATCCACATGCAGTGAATTCACGCTCACCTATGCTACCATAAAGGCAAGAAAAGAGGCGCCAGTTAAAATCTAAACTCTGCAAAATAATTTAATAAAAGTATGATGGCTACAGCTCGGTAACTCAGACAGCATGTTTATTTACCACAAACTTTTTATTTACTCTAGTAAGAGATCTTGAGGAAATTATTTGCTATGGTTACTAATTGTGCTGTTTCAGACTTTATTGCTTACTGAGGGCAGGCACTATGGAAACACAAAACAAATAGCTTTCTCTATCGCTTTGTGAAAGAATGCACCACTCAAATAAAGATGCACCACTCAGATAATGACTCTGTAAAACATGGAACGGGTGGAACCCCTACTATGGGTGTCTTCTCCGGGCTATATACAGAAGGTTGCTGTGTCATTATCTGCATTTTACAGTTTAACACGTGTTTAAAGTGGAACAAGCCATGTGGTTTCTTGATGTATTTGCTGTTTGCTTTGTGGTTTAATGAGCCCCTGCATGTCAAAACTAAACACTGTGCCATTAGCAATCACTTCGATATCAGTTTATCCTGAACCCATTGTGCACATGCTTTAGCCGATACTTAAGAGGTATTACATGTAATTCGGGCACTTCTGAGATTTGTAATAGCCTACTTGAAGCACTTCATAGTATCGTGTAGAGTACTCTGACTTACTGTACATCACTGTATACTAATGAACAGCTTTAGCGATGCACATTGTATGGTGTGCAAACTTCTGCTGGCATTTTCATCCCTCATGTCATGATTAATCACATCTTTCTGACTGTTTTATGGACTAGTGGTAATTACGTATCACAAAATAAATTTCTATGAAAGACCATTTCTGCCACGTGTCACATATGATGTCATAATTTTGTCATCATTTATCATCATTTGTCAATTATTTCCTGATGATCATGATTATGAGATACTAATGACTGTCTCTTTATAAGGATATTAAGATTCAAGTATGGGAAACTGTTTCATATTTCATCATTACTCACTCATTTGCCCAAACTGCTTAATCCTACTAGAGTCGCAAGGAGGCTGGAGCCTATCTCAGCCAACAGTGGTCAAAAGGAGTGGTACACCCTAAACGACTTGCAAGCCCATCCCCGGGGCAACACACTCACACCTAGGGGAAATTTGGAACAGCCAATTAGGCTATGTCTTTGGACTGTGAGAGGAAACTGGTGTATCTGGAGAAAATCCACGCAAGCACTGGGAGAACACGCAAACTCATTTACACCTAGGGTCAACTATGACTAACAAAAATAGCCTAATGTGCATGTGTTTGAACTGTGGGAGGAAACCCATGTAAGCATGTGATCTGGACATCCGGATCACAATCACGTGGCTGGCACTGGCAACCTGTTGGCTATTTTGGAGTGGGGGAAAACAAGCTACACAGTTGCGTTAATGTGATCGTGAATTTGTATTCTATGTTGCTAAACTTACACTCGTTATGCCCAAACGTTGCTGTGTAGTGGGCTGTATGTCCAATCTAAAGAAAAACAGTCAGCTGAAGTTTCATATGTTGTCACTAAGTGGGCAAAGATGTTGTAAGTGGTTACCAACAGGTGTGCACTCAAGCCAGATGGATCAGTGAATCTAGGGCAGTTATGGGAACCTAAACCACATTATACTTATATTTGTGGCCTGAATTTTGTTACTTGTGATCACTGGGTAAAAGCAATGTTTTTCCCCTTTCAAATATGTAGGGCAAGTTAGTACTACCAACTATGTGATTTTGACATCACGCCGATTGCAAGAATGAAGGAGAACATGCAAACTCCATAAAGAAATGCCCTCGCCGACCATAGGGCTCAAACCCAGCACCTTTTAGGTGTGACTTATTATGAGAACTTAAGTCATAATTATGAGATAAAATCTCTTTCACTCACTCATTCATTTGCTGAACCGCTTAATCATCGAGGGGAGGCTGGAGTCTACCTCAGCTAACACTGGGGAAGGCAGGGTACACCACTGCAGGGTCAACACACAAAACCATTCACACGGACACTCACACCTAGGGGCAATTTGGAAGCCAATTAGCTTAGTCTTTGGACCGTGTGTCAATTTGGCACCTCTGCATGCAGTGAACAGTGCTATCGAGGTCGCTTCTTGGATTGAGAACCAGGCAGTGTTGGCGGCGTGTTTACACACATGTACAAGTGCATGGCTGCTTTTCAATCGGTAACTGTACCTAGTTTTAAACCAATTTGTATGTTTGCATAGGCAGATTAGTCTTGAGCCTGAAGTTGGTAGTGAGATAGATTCAAGTCACATACTACATGTACTGATAGGGCGTGTGCTATCCTGCTCTTAGATGTTTTTGTATTCTGTTCAGATTTTACCTGACAGTGAAAAGGTATGATACATGTCGGTCCAGTTCCCATATAAAAATTTAGACCACAGGTGTCCAGACACTCCTGCCGAAAGCACCATTTCATGACGTGCCATTATAGAACAAGCATAGCAAGTTTGAAAGCACCAGCTTCAGCGTGCGGCAAGTAAATGTTCTGGAAACCTAATATGTGACCGTCTCCAGCATATTACGAATTAAGTCGGAAATTTGACATACTGAGATATTTGTGTACTTGGAAAGATCATTTAATATGCTTCAAAATAAGGTATAATGCACGATTATAGCATGAAAATTGACTGAGTAACATCACTTTGAATGTCTCTAATCAGTAAACGCTACTTTTGAGAAAATAGCAATTACAGTTACAGAACCTTTTCCTGAATATCTGCATCTGAAACTACTGAACATAAACTAACCAAAGCAGGCTTTCCAATCAGCACAATCTTCCTAGGGTCTTCCTATCAACAGATGAGTTCTATTTACACTGAGTCATGTCCGTTTTCAAGCTTCTCACTGGTTTACCTTTATATGATTTGGGGAATCCTTCTGGGATCCTGTAAGTAGGAAAAGTATTCTGGTAGTGAATATGAATAATAAGGAAATAACAAATAGGAGGTCAAGGTCACTCACACACAAACTCAGCCTAGCACTTATAGTAGTGAACCAGCATAGCAAGTTTAAAAGTCCCAGCTTCAGTTCGCGGCAAGTAAATGTCCGGAAGCCTAATATTCAGTTTCGCCTCTGTGACCTTGAAAAGTAGGTCAAGGTCACTCTAACACAAAGTCATCCTAGCACTCATAGTAGTGAACGTGGAACCCATTCCTATAGCTCGCGAGCCACTTTGTGGGCGGTAGCTAAAAAAACCTTCTGAATTTCAGGGCTTGTGTAAATCCTGTTCGTGATTATGTTTTGATCGGATTCTATTTTCATTTCATGAAGATAAATGTAATAGATTGAAAAATCTCTTTGTATAAGAATTGGCACGGTGTTGAAGGTCGATGAAAATTCCTCATTCGTTTTGATCCTCACATTGCGAAACTATGTTCAATCATATGACGAAAGTTGATCAAAAACCTCCTCACTTTTCCTGAAGTGGCTGACGAGAAACTAAAAATATAATTTTGCTGGCCTAAGGCGGAGAAGCCTCATGATTAGAGTGGCAGACACAAAGGTGCTTCCAAAGATTTTTCACAAAAAAACCCCACCACCATTATTTAATTTAGTTTAAAATAATAATAATAAAAAAAACAAAACAAACAAACAAAAAAAAACCTGGATGTTGCAGGTAGGCTTTTAAAAACTAATTTAACTCACACTCAATTATAATATTTTATATATCATTTATATTTTTTATTTTTTATTAAATAATACTGTAATTTGGAAAGAAACCAGCAAAAGTCCAAATGTTAAAAATAAACAGGATTTAAAAATTATTTTAAAAATATTGTGTCGTACATATGTGACGTAACTTCCGGACATCCGGTTTAAAAAGCATGACAGCTACACGGTTTGTTTATACAAAGCAGTACCTAATATGGACATAAACGTGTTTAAACAGCTGCTAAATGTCTCCTTCGGACCCCAGGAGGTGACACTGGGGGTATTTTAGTTGCCACTTACTCTCGGTGATGCTCTGCAGGCCGAGGACATCCTCCGGGGTTATCACGGGCTTTTTGAGCAGCTCCTCCTCTGTAGTACACGGCGGTCCTCCCTCGGCCCCCTGCTTCACTCTCATTGCCCAGAGCGTCTCCGGTTACAGTGTGCGTGCGCGCGCTCGTGTGTGATGAAGCCGTTATGGATCAGAGCATCCGCTTGATTTACTTTACACTCCGTCTACTAAAAGGTTGCCAGATTGTGTTAAGTGTTAGAGTATTTAACTGTAATTCAGACCGAACTAAACGCTTTAAAAACCGATCCTCTGAGTGGGTTTGAATCTAGAACTGAATCGCCATGTTTACAGTCTAATGCAAATACAAATAACCCAGTTCTGTGGTGAGACGCCCAATCTGGCAACACCGACTTTTGTAACGTTAATTCTTTCTGTGCATTTTCTCCACATCCACAGGCTTAGAGTGGATTCGCCCCGCCCCCAAAACACTCACTGGCTGCGTTGATTGGATGTTGAGTTCCACGTTGCTTTGTGATTGGACGTTATTAGGCTCGCGGTGTCCAAATTAAATGTAAACCAGGTAACTGTTGTAGTTATGTAGTTATGGCATGTTAGTTCATTAAATTAGGGATTCTTAAAGTTTACACGTTTTAAAATGGCGCATAAAAATAACAACAACAACAACAATAATAATATGTGTATATATATGGAAACACACAGACACACACATCTATCTATCTATCTATCTCTCTGTGTTTGTGTGTGTGTGTGTGTTTCCATAAAACTTTTAATTACACTCTGACATCTGTACAGAGGTTCATACCTGTACACCTGTACATACCTGTACTGAGAATTATCTAGCTTAAATGGAACTGTTGCATATAATATGTTTAAATTATTTCTATATCATTAACCTGGGGCAGAAAAGACCCCCCCCCCCCAATACACACACACACACACACACACACACACACACACACACCACATACTACTCTCGGTGCTGTGGTTAAAAATGTAAGTAAGCGCAAGCAGTTTAAAAGGTAAAGCATTTACAGGAAGGAAACAGGAAGTCTTTGCAGCTTTTTGAAAAAAGAAAAAAGCTTTTGGATGCGGTGGCGTAGTGGCTAGCATGTAGGCCTTACAGCAAGAAGGTCCTGGGTTCAGGTCCCAGGCTTGAATGTTTCTGTGTGAAGTTTATGTTCTCCCTGTGCTTGTGTGAGTTTCCTCTGGGTATTCTGGTTTCCTCCCACAGTCCAAATGCAAAATTAGGTTAATTGTATGTTCCAAGTTGCCTGTAGGTGTGAAAAGTTAGGTGTGTGCTGGCCCTACGATGTCTGGCGAGCTGTTAAGGGTCTACCCTGCCTTCGCAGAATGTTGGCTGAGATTGGTCTCAAGCCTCCCCGCGACTCTAGCAAGACTGCGTGATTCGGCAAATGAGTGAGGAAGAGCGTTTGGATGTAGGTTTTGGAATTGTCCATGGTTTAAAAAATTATTAATTCATCCATCCATCCATCATCAATATGCAATTTATTCTAGTTAGGGTCAAGCCGTCCATTAAGGATTCTGAAACCGAGAGGAAAACCCCCCACACCAGTGAACTTTAGTATTCCCTGATATTATATTTATTTGTAATTTTGTTAAATACATCTCATTATCCCTACATACATACATGACAGTTTTTAGGGGGTTGTACATACATGACAGGGGGTTGTAGAAAAATTTTTAGATTCCTCCCTAAATTAATTTTACTATGTAAAGCTGCTTTGTGACAATGTCAACTGTAAAAAGCGCTATACAAATAAAATTGAATTGAATTGAATTGAATTGAATTGAAGTTTTAACAGGTAATCCTACCATGCAAGAGCATTATTCATGAATAAGTCCTGAAGTGTCACCCAGAGCTCTGGAGCGAGACGTGAGAAAAACACTGACAACCAACGGAGAGTTACAGTCTTTATTCACGTACCACAGAAGCATGCAACAAGGCGCAAGGTATTCATACTATCAGACATACAAAGGAAAGTCTAGGGTCAACCTTGAAGCTCCCCCTGACTAAAAGGGAGGGTGCATCTAAAACTGAAGGTTACAAAATAGATACGAGAAATAGAAACCGCTTGGGAAGCGTAATCCGGAGTTCTGAAACTTAGAATCAGAACAGAATGTCTCCATGTATCTTCTTGGCAGAAGGCTCAAACACCAAGCCTTGAATTCACGCAAAACATGTTCTGCATGTTCTGCACTTATGGAAAATAACAAAAAGGAATACGTGTCTATGCGACGTAGACAGACAAATAACGGAGATATTCCAACATACGCTATATTTACTGACTGTTTCTAATCACCTGATATGAACAATTTCTTATGCACTGTACACCCCTTCCTTTTTATTAAAAGTGCCGTTTGCATTTTGTCTGTGGAAGGAGGGAATGTCATTGCATATCCCACGCCCATGATTTTTAGGTATACTGTGATGTTAGAACGGTAGGTTGGTTAGCATGTTTGATGAAATAACAAATCTTTCACAAGAATCTGTCCTTCATACCCCCAATGTGTTAATTGGTTGGTTCAGAATAAGTGATTGGTATACTTTATAGATAAATAACATAAATAAAAACTTTACAAGCACCACTGTGGGAAACAAAAGCAGAACGCATTGCATTTTTAAAGCAGCTGCATTTCACCCAGTTTATGGGTGCTTTTCATTGGATTACATGAAATGTAAAATGTGTGCTGGTTGTTCAGGGGGAAAAAAAAACACTAAGAGTGACAGAAGCTTTCAATACTCTTTCCCTTTATCAGTTTTATTTCTGTAACGTTATCAGTCAGTTACTGACAACAGCACTGTTGCCGACTGTCTTTTTTTATTATGAGTGACTCTTTTTCAACCCAGCAGTGTCATTAAGTTGCTTAAAAATCCCAGCAGATCTGTTGTGTCATACACAGTCATACAAGTACTGCCCACTAACATGCAACTGTCGCTGTCACTATCAGCATCTCAGAATGCTTCAAGAACCAAATAAGATCTGCTCAGTGGAGCTACACAGTGATTTTTTTAAATATAAGAAGCAGAGAAGTGTATGTATAAGCTACCATACCCCCTTGATGTATTGCTTAATCCTATGAAGGTCTTAGGGAGCCTGGAGACTATCTCAGCCGACACTGGGTTTACACGGTGTACACCCTGAACAGCTCGCCAGATCATCGCAGAACCAATGTATACACACACACACACACACACACACACACACACACACACACACACACACACACCATTCATACTCACTCCTATGGGCAATTTGAAACAGCCATTTTGCCTAATGTGCATGCCTTTGGACTGTGTGAGGAAACCAGAGTATCCGGAGGAAACCCATGCATGCACGGGGAGAACATGCAAACTCCACACAGAAACGCCCAAGCCTGGACCTCGAGCCCAGGACCTTCTTGCTGTGAGGCAGATGTGCTAACTACTATGCCACTGTGCCACCTGTGTATATAGGCTGCTGTCAGTAATTGCGTACCTATTGTATACCTATAAATGATTACATTTACCAGTGATTTCCAGTAGATATAAGTACAAGGTTAGTGTACATAATAAAGTGTTTACTTTGAGTATGCTGCAATATAAATGAAGAAAATGCATTACGCTGTAGAAAAACAGTACCGTTGTGTACTAGTGAGGTCTAAGATCTTTATTTGTCTTTGTGGGAAATATTTCCAGATGCCAGCATCCCTGAGAGAGATATATGTGACAGGACAGCACAGACCCCTTTTCACACAAGATGTAAGGGTTGTATATGTTGTCCACAGAAAAAATAGGAAAATAATATCCATATACATTTAATACCTTAGGAGATTGTTCTGTAAAGATGAAGAGGTCCGATGTTTCTCATCCTGCTGCATGATCAGCACATGATTTATGCTTCAGTAGGAGGATACTACACAAATTAATTACTAGCTAATGAGAATTAAAAATTAGTTAGATTGCTGGGAATGTAGCCAATAAATAAATAAATAAAAGTAATTTAATTTAAACAGAGTTAACACATTCATGAAGAATGAAGGTGAATCCAAGAAAAAAGGCTTAAAAAAGATTTGACTCTGTAATCTGTATAATCATTACACAAAATTTCACTTTGTAAATTGATTGAGCTCTTCCCACTGCTCTGAAGTGGTCTATGTAAATTGAGGGATTAAATTATACACCACAGAGCCTCTTTTGCAACCTGTTCTTCAGTTTCTGCTGTGTCTCTTATGCAGTCATCTCAAAGCAGCCTCTTCGATGTGTCTGCATGTCTCGCACTCGGCGGATGGATTGGATCTGAGGATGGTTTGCTCCCCAATCATTCCAGTGCTTAAAGGAGCCACATTCAAACAGGTACTGGTATCCACGATAGCCAGGGTACTGGTACCCAACCCATCTATAAAACAACAAACAAACTGTGTATTTGTGAAAGTAATCTTTCTTTACAGATGCAATGTTGACTTCAAAGAAAGTTGACCTACGTTCCTCCGGAGACCTGAATACTTGCTACTCTGTCATAGAAGCCGTAGGACCACAGACTGGGAATGTCCTCATCACAAACCTCCATCTTACGGCCATCAAAGTTTGCACACTCATACAGACAGATCTTATGATCTTGGGAATCCTAATAGGAAATAGAAACAGATCAGATTAGAAAAAAAACAGAAGAAGACGACTTTCCAGGGTGGTTTAAGACTATCATTACAGCCAAGTCATTTTTCAGAGGAAAACTGTTTCTCACTTTCTTGACGTTTTGCTGTTTGCACTCCGCTTGACCCTTGACTGAATTTGACCTCACCTTGATTCAGGTTTCTGAATTCATCTACCTTGATTTTTAATTGAAAACACACAAAAATACACTAACCAGTAGTTGTATCTGTATCTAGTGTGTTACCTAACACCTTCCTAAAATCACTTATGGTTTGTAATATTAAGTAAAGGAGTGTTGATAGACATTCATTTATTCATTCATTTTCTGAACCGCTTATTCCTAATTAGGGTCACGGGGAGGCTGGCGCCCATCTCAGCCGACTCTGGGC
>JAQMYF010000013.1:10834860-10852392 GCA_030014195.1 Neosilurus mollespiculum | reverse complement strand
TACTATGTAAAGCTGCTTTGTGACAATGTCAATTGTAAAAAGCGCTATACAAATAAAACTGAATTGAATTAAATTATTATTATTTTCTTTCCTGTGCTGTTCAAGCAACATTGTAAATATCAGTTGCTTTCTTTTTTTTATAGGAAAGTGGTAACACAGCTGTGCTGTTTATGCATCTGGACTTGGCCAGTCTTAAGTCTGTGCGTGATTTTGCTGAGACGTTTCTCAAGACCGAGCCCAGACTAGACCTGCTCATCAACAACGCAGGTGACTTTTAGCTACCCTCTCTGTTACCAGGGTGTCCAGGGGATCCACATGCTAACTTGTCCTTTTTTGCATGTGAAGTGGAGGAAATTGGGGTATCAGGCGCCACTGGGGGTGCTGTGGGTTTTGGAACTATGAACTGTGGAAGGTCTATGGCCTGAAATGTCATAATGTCATATATTTGGTCCTCCATAAATCTTATGCAAATTGCTGGACTTTCCTATCATGAACTGAATATCTTTGGAATGAGTGATCATATTTTCCTTTATTTAAAGACATTTGTAATCCTGAAATGGAGAACTGTCCAATGATGTCATCTCTGATGAAATATATATTTAAATTGTTAATGATTATGCCTAGAGCAGAGCAATTGTATGATTTACTGTACTATTTAATTATTGGATGATTTATATAAAGGATGATTTATGCATAAAAAGCCTAAGGTCTGCCCAAAGTCTGCCCAAGGTCTATGACACCTGACTATGTCAACACCACCTGTTGTAAACAATATCTGAGCCGCTGTTTTCTCTCCTAAGCCAAGAAATAATGGTGGCGAACACTTAACACTAGAAACTGACTCTATATATATATATATATATATATATACACACACACCTGACCTTGAGTGGATTTGGGTGTCTTCGAATGCTCATTTGGAGATCACACCAGCTGTGCTGAACTGCTATTGTTTTCCCTCTGACTGAATAACTTGTTCCTGAACTTTTTTTTGAACTGCTAAACAATTTGCTGTTTTGTCTACTTTGATTGATTAAACTGACTTTGAATCCACATCTCCTGGTGAATTGACCTGCATCTGCCACGACACATGGTGTGCTGTGTCACGTTTCAAGGATCCTTGGTTCGATTCATTATGGGCGGCACGGTGGTGTACTAGTTAGCACATCCGCCTCAAAGCAAGAAGGTCCTGGGTTTGAGTCCCTGGCTTGGACGTTTCTATGTGGAGTTTGCAGGTTCTCCCTGTTCTTGCATAGGTTTTCTCTTGGTAGTCCGGTTTCCATCCACAGTCAAAAGACATGCACGTTAATCTAATTGGTCATTCCAAATTGCCCCTAGGTGTGAGTGTGAATGGATGTGCGTGTTTGCCCTGCGATGGTCTGGCGAGCTGTTCAGGGTGTACCCTGCCTTCACCAAATGTTGGTTGAGATGGGGCTTCAGCCTCCCTGTGACACTAGTAGGATTAAGTTGTTCTGCACATGGTTAAGTGAGTGAGGGTGGGTTCTCTCATTATGTTCCACGAAATTACCCCTTGGTATGAATGTGTGTACATGTGCATGTGTGATACACTGTAATGGCTGGGGGTTTGTCACACACTAGTGTTCTTGGGATAGGCTCTGGATGTAATGCAGCCCTAACTATGATTAAACTACTACTTTTTTGATTGTAATCACCCTTTATTTTAGATTTTTTTTTTTGTTCATTCAGAAAATATAATTATAATTTTAGATCAAAGGAGGCTCTGCATGCTTACATTGTTTTGTTCTTTATTTCTTTCCACAAGGACTGATGGCAGCAGGCAGAACTGAGGATGGCTTTGGCATGATGTTTGGGGTTAACCACCTGGGACACTTTCTTCTAACTATGCTGCTGTTGGATCGGCTGAAGGCGTCGGGGCAGAGTCGAATCATCACTGTGTCATCCACGTGTCATCGCCTGGGCTCTTTGGACTTTAACATACTCAACACACACAAGGATTTAGTGACGGGACAGTCACTGTGGCACTGCATGATGGCCTACTGCCATAGCAAACTCTGTAATGTGCTGTTTACCCGTGAGCTGGCCAACCGTTTGGAAGGGAGCAGTGTGACTTGCTACTGTCTGCATCCTGGTTAGTGATCAAATCAGTTATGGCCTTCTGCTTTTTTGTTTTCATCTCTTACAGAGTTGGCTTTCTGATATGATGATAAAATCCATTTCATGTTCATATCACATCCTGGGCACAGAGGGTTTAAAATGTCTGACATTACACCTATTCCAGGAATAAATAAAAATGCATTCTGATCCTTTTTGTCACAGAAACGTACAGCATCTAGACAAGATGTAGCTTTTTATTTTTAACTGAGTTGAACAGCAGTGACATTATTTATAAAAGCCTGCCTGCAAGTTTATCACCAAACAAAAAAAAACAAATTAGAAATATCTTAATGAAAAGCTGATCTATTTAAACTTATATCACATATTGCCTCAAAGTTTGCATTCTCAGTTTTTAGCAGAGTTCCTTATCAGCGTGCCATACTCATGGAATATGGCTTAGGTGGTTGTACTTTAAGGCTGCCGCATTGCAGTGTTGATGCTGATGGGTTGTTATGTATTGCTGACTTGCATGACGATGGCCAGCAATACCAACCCCCCCAAAAAAACAAAAAACAACAAAAAAAAAACTAAACAAACAAACAAAAAAAAGGATTCATTACTAGTAACAAAGCTGAAACCCAAAAAATAGGCTCATACACCACTGCTCAGACTTGCACAGAATAAAAAACACCCATCTAAAAGGTAGACAGACAGACTTGCAGGTAAATATATGTTTGTGGGGCCAACACTAAAATCAGAAGTTTGATAAAACATAAACCTATTAAATGTATACCTAAACTAACAAGACCGGTGATACAAATGAAAGTCACCCAGTGACAGAAAAGGCGCTGAAAAGCAAACCCAGGCTCGGACAGCTACCAATAGTGACATCTATCATGCCTAAATCTATATATTATACATTTGTCTTTCAGTGCTTGGACCTTTTTGCCCCTCAGAGATTGTAGTATGAACTGGCTTTTTCCTAGCAAAGTTCAGAACATGCTTAGTTATGTTTGCTAGGTAGGTTTCAAACAACAGGAGGTCAGCATGTAGTACCTTGATCACTCCTCTGCATTAAGGCTAATTCAGAACCCAAGTAAGGGTGGTGCATAAGCCAGATGAGCGTGCGGCATAAAGTATGCAATTTGCAATGCTTTAATTTCTGAAGAGTTAAAGTTTTCTAGAATGGAACAGCAAGTTCGTGCCCCACTAAACACTGCTGGAGTAACAGTACAGCTACAAAGCAGGAGGTCTGAAAGAATGGATTAAGCGTTAGTAACACCTCCATTTGATGTTTAGTTGTTTATTTTAGTTGTTCTGTTATGATGACCGCTAACTTGCTAGCTAATGCTAACTGTGACATTAACTGTGCATGCAATATTGAACCTGTTAGCTCATT
Organism: Neosilurus mollespiculum; assembly: GCA_030014195.1. Classification (NCBI taxonomy): domain Eukaryota; kingdom Metazoa; phylum Chordata; class Actinopteri; order Siluriformes; family Plotosidae; genus Neosilurus; species Neosilurus mollespiculum. The sequence goes on along the minus strand of JAQMYF010000013.1, from coordinate 10,848,917 downwards.
ACACTTAGATAAGTTACCAGACACATCCCGAAAGTACACAAGATTCTCATTTATATGTCAAGAAATTAAGAGTTTAGTTAAGTTTTAGTTAATAGTAAAATGTAGTTTAATAGACTACATCTGGGGATGTGAGGAAAAAAAGCATGTTTTTGAAGTATGCCTAAATAATAGCAAATGACTTGAAACGTAGTACTATCATTGAGGTGATGGTGTTTTATATTTCTGGCCTGACTGTGCCTGAGATTAGTATTTTAGGAAACTTGAAAGTTGTGCAACACCGGACTCACTGTAGTCACTGTATGTATCTTTTCTTTCAGGAATAGTAGCTACAGGATTTGCCCGCAATGTCAGTTTTTGGATAAGGCTGCTAGAGCTGACGTTCATCAGGTTCTTCATTCTGAGCCCAGAAGGTGGCGCTCAGACAACGCTGCACTGTGCACTGCAGGAAGGCTTGGAGCCCCTGAGCGGCAGATACTTTTCCTCTTGCGCCCTCTGTGGAGTCAGTGGCCTGGGCCGAGATGACGGGCTAGCCAAAAAGCTGTGGGAAGTGAGTGAGAGGATGTGCAGCCTGTCGTGAGAAAGAGGTATGAAGGGCACAGAAGATATTCAGGAGAGAAAATGACTCTGGATGACTTGTGAATAAACACTTTCCCAGGTGTTTACTTAATGAGCATTAACTGAAAACACAAACTCACATCTATCAAATGAGTTGCGAAATGAATGTGAAATATATTCAAGTCACTGACAGGATTACAACTAATAATTTTTACTTAAAATAATAATTTTGTACTTCAAACTTTGCTTTTGTCTAAAATTCTTCATTTGCAGTTACCGTGTTTCACCAATGCAGATCTTTGTCATTCTAGCTCTGTTTGTTGAGGTAAGATGAAGAAATTTCACCCCATGCCTCCTAAAGCACCTCCCACATGTTGGACTGGTTTGATAGAGTTCTTCATACCATACAATCAAGCTGCTCCCACAACAGCTCTATTGGGTTAAGATCTGGTTACTGTAATGGCCACACTATTATTGAAAGAATATCTGTCAATAATGCTTCTTAATAATACCTGCTGACTGCTTCTTCTCTAAATAGTCTTCCTGTTATAGGTGAGGGTATTGCAGGGTGTTGCAAAATGGAGTGATAGCTTTTCTTGTTTAAGATCCCTTTTATCCTGAACAACTCTCCCACTTTACCACCACCAAAGCACCCTCAGACCATAACATTTCCCCCACCATGCTTGACAGATGGTGTCAGGCACTCCTCCAGCATCTTTTACTTTATTCCGTGCCTTAAAAAATAGTCTTTTTTTTGTGACCAAAACACCTAAAACTTGGATTAATCTGTTTTTAGCACTCTCCCCCCCCTTCCCCCCCTATCTGCCTCTGTCCAATTTCAGTGTTCTGTTGTCAATCTTTTTCTTTTATTGACCAGTTTCAGATATGGCTTTTTCTTTGCAACTCCAGGAGTTGCCTCTTTACTGTTGAAGGTAAGACTGTTTTTTTTTTTGGGTATCATTTAATGAATTGAGGACCTTCCAAGTATCTGATTCTCAAACTAGAGACTCTTATGTACTTGTGCTCTTGCTCACTTGTGCACCAGGGTCTCTCATTTTTCTTTCTGTCCTGGTTAGAGTCAGTTTTCTTTCTGTTCTGTGAAGGGAGTAGTACATAAATTTTTTTTATGAGATCTTCAGTTTCTCTGCAGTTTCTCATATGAAATAGCCTTCATTTCACATCCCAAAACTGATCAATTTTAAAAGTTAGTTATTTTTTCTGGTAATTTTGAGTCTATAACCAAACCCACAAATGCTGATTCTCCAGAAACTCAACTAGCCTAAAGAAACGCAGTTTTATTATCATATGGTAGTTTCTTAAAATGAACCTCTGTATGCCCATGTCGATATTCCATTAAAATCCAGCGGTTTTCATCTTTAATAGCCATGTTCAACACTATCAGTGTCTACACTGCCTTTCTGAGAATTCTTTTTTAATAGAAAAAAAGTTCTTTAAAAAAACAACAACAAAAAAACAAGGAAAATACTAAGTGACCCCAAACTATTAAATGGTAGTGATTTTTTTCCAACATAGTCTTCCCTGGGGTCTACACAATTTTACTGTCATTGTTGGTACCCTTTTCTATAGAAGCTCTCATCCAAATGGTCAAAAAAGTTGTCAGCCTATGACATTTTCATCCCAACCACATATGCAAAATTAGGAAATTTGAACATTTGTAAATTATTGAATGAAATAAAAATGTAATGTTACATACAACAATGCATGCCTGAGACCCATATCACCATTTGCTTGTCACTATTGTTGCTGCAGTGAATTTTGGTGTGTGTGTGTGTGTGTGTGTGTGCATGTGCATTAAAGATGGGTTAAAATATCTGCTCAGTTATGAATTGGGATCCTTTTGGGCAGCTATTTACAGTACAGTACAGGTTTTTTACTGTCACTCTTGCTTCTTATTTTTGCAGCAAATCCCAGTAGCCTTTATTATGTCTTTGTCTGAAACATGGTTTGTGTTATATACTGCTTTATTCAGGCATACAACATTTTTCTGTCACATTTAATTTTCTGCTGGAAAATAAATTTTTGGAAATCTTTTTGTATTAACTCAGTAATGCCAAAGTCATAAAATAAACATCTATAACAAAGCTTATTGGTTGTCTAAAAATAGGTTGCCTAAAACTTTTGCACGGCTCTCTATGTGTCACCACACTGACTCCAAAACTGATATTGAAAATATTTTTAAGATATTTTTAAATTTGCGATGATGACAATTTGCTGTTCCTCTGTAGTCGTACAGGTGGTGCACTCTAAACTATTCACAAATTAGCTCTGAAAAAAAGTGTATATTTATTACTCCATCAGCATTATTTCTGTGTATGTATCACTATTTCAGCTTCATCACCCAGTCTTTCTGGTACAATTGATATCTGATGTATTGAATAGGGAGCTCTGTTGGCTGTATCTGCTCAGTTTTTCTTCACTAGGTGGCAGTATCGTGCCACTGAACTACTACAGATCTAATGTCATGAGGAGGAGGGCAATATGACTCTAACTAAATAGACATCTGTCAAGATAACAGCCAACAGGATATGATACTGCAAAGCTTTAAAGAACACTGAGAAACTGAGACCATTTCCTGTGATTTTGGAAGTGTGTTGTAGTCCTGATCAGCTGCATTTTCACAGCTTCATCTGCTGTTCACTGACCTTCCTTTCTGTTCCTGAGAGGGCTCTATGACCAGACCTCATTCTTTCAAGTCTAAAAAGAAATAACATCTTAAACAGTCTTATAAGATGGTACTTTATAAGTAGAAGTTATTATGACATGCTCAATTTGATGGGTCCTTTGAATGATGTGCTAAGTGTGATGCTGTAGTTCACTTTTAAATGCACTCATGACTCTTTGGACTTTCACAGAATTCTGTTAAGAGACCGTGCTGGTAAGTTCAAATGTAAAAATCTTGAAAATCTTTCTAAGTGCTGTCATGCATTGTAAAAAAAAAAGAAAAAAAATACACACTGATGATATGATATGCATTGTGATGTTTAGGTTTGCAGGTGGCATGGTTGTGTATGGTTGTGTAGTGGTTAGCATGTCAGCTTCACAGCAAGAAGGTTCTGCATTTGAGGCCCAGGCTCAGCGAAGCCGATTCTTGTGTGGAGTTTGCATGTTCTCTCCATGCTTGTGTGGTTTTCCTCCAGGTACTCCAGTTTCCTCCAACTGCAAGTTAGGCTAATTGGCTGTTCCAAATTGCCCCTAGGTGTGAGTGTAAGTAGTTGTGTGTGTTGGCTCTGCGGTGGTCTGGCGAGGTGTTTAGAGTGTACCCTGTTTTCGCTCAGATTAGGTTGAGATAGGCTCCAGCCTCCCTGTGACCATAAAAGGATTACGTGTTATAGCAAATGAATATATGACTGTTTAGGTTTGTGAACAAATTGCTAACAATACAGTAGTGCTGCATAAAAACGTTTGACTATATGGTATATAATATTTACAATTTGTATTTTTTTAAATAGTAAATTGAATCAGTAATTAAATACATTAACAAAAAACACTGAAAAAAAAAAAAAAATATATATATATATATATATATATATATATATATTATTTATTTACACAACTTAAACAACAAAGTGCTGCTTCCGGTCAGTTTGTAATTATGAATTTATTTTTATTTTATTTTATATATTGCCATATGGCCCAGCCTGAATTTTCCACTGAAACTAAACTAAGGATTGGCATGGTGATAAAAGCAAAAGGTAAGAGTACAAGTTATTATAAGAGAATATTTCTATCAGATCACAAGAGAAATGCAGCCCTTCGAACCGATAATCATATTTAATATGAGTATTTCACTAACATCCTAACATATAATCCTTTACCATTAATGCGTCTTTTGTTATTTAGAGAAGGAACATTTGGGAACCCGGACACACTAATTCCTTGTTGATTAAAATTTACTCTCTTTATCTACATTATTTTGTCTCAAGAATATGTAAGGGTTTATTTTTCACTTTATACGCCGCAATATTTAATATAAATAAGTATAATTAAGACATTGCTTAGCAGTTCCCCACCCATATTCACATGCTTTCCTCAACACTAATGGTGTACTGGCAGTGCTAGCTAGAAAGCGAGGCTGGTTCCCATCTATGAGACATGTAAAGTTTGAGATGTCCTTCCTTATTCAGTAGTATGCTGCATGAGAATTAGCCTTCACTACACACTACTGTCCGCTGTGTTGATTCGATCTGTAGACGTGACACATCGATGAGTGATGCCAGGTGTTTGCCTTGGATGCACTCCCGAGCTCATGGGCACAGTACTTAACCACTGGATTAGTGCATCAATTAGCAATCGCTGCGTGAGAGAGCTCTGATTGATCGAGAACGCTGATGGTCGGGTGAGTAGGAGACAAGCTGGAACTTGTGTTTGTGCAGAACAGCTGACTGTGTGCTTCTGTGTACACTGCATCGTGTTATATCTACTACAGCCTTATGCATAGCTAGAGCATGCACTTTTCCCCGTGGTATATTTGTCACAAACACCTCCAAATCTCCACTTTTTGTAGGAATCTGTACCAGAATCTGACCCAAACATGTTCCAGAAACCAACAGCTATATTTGTAGTGTAGGGGATGTGAACCATACAAGCTAATATATAAACAACAAATATGCCAATCGAGAATATCTTGAAAGAAATTAGACATTAATACGGCATAGTGTGCTTAGACACTATAGAACCCCTACATACATACATCCACACATACATACTGTATATATTTTATTTGGAATAGTAATACAGTCTCATAGCTTCAAGGTTTTTGTTTTGATCCTAATCTCAGGTTAATGGTTATGTGGTTTCAGCTTGTCCCTCTCTGTTTGTGTGGGTTTCCTTAATGTTCTCAGGTTCTCCCACCTACCAAAAACATGCTTAGTAGGTGGATTGGTGAGGATAAACTGGCCCTATTCAGTTCCTCCAGGAATCCACGATGGCGTGATCACATGCGAATTCAGCCAGTCCTTTTGCATTTTGTGTGACCTTGCAATTTTAACCAATCACTGCAACTTTTCAGGAAATTTGGCCAATCATTCTATTATACTGCGAGTTTCACCAATCATAGCAGTCCTCCACGCAAAAGTTGAACCATGCATCACCATGCATTACCTTACTTCACTTGTTTTTGAGCACATCAAGATGTGGACATGATGTGCATATCTATTTTTGCAGTTTTCACATAATCCTGCAATTTCACTGCAATTATTGAAATCTTGGAGAGACTGTCTGTTTGTGGATGAGTGAATGTATATGTGTTTGTGTATAAACATGATGCTCTGTCCCATTTCGGGTGTATTTCCTTACTCACACCCATATTTAATGTCCAGCTTATTAATCATTTTGTTGATAAACATGTTTCAATGTGAGACAGTATACTCTTTTTCTGGAACCCTAGCACATTCTCCTAGCCTTTTGGTCAGATTTCTCCGTACACAAAACCATTAGGTGTGCTCCATCCTTGTGCAGGATATAAGTCACACTGATATTATGGATAAACATCATGTGACATGTCTGGGGGTGTGTAGCAGGTGTTGAGGGTCTGATGCCCAGGACGTGGGTCTGTGGGGATGTAGTGTCTCTCACGGTGCAGTAACACCTTAGATGTGAAGTACTGAACCTGCTGATTGCATGTGTAATGTGTGCGTGTGTGTATTTGATGGGTGTGTGGGGGGTGGGGGGACAGTTTGGAGCTTTCAGATGCAACTTGAACGTTTTTTCCCTATCTTTCATGACATGTCTCATGGAAAAGCCAATTCAAGTCGGTAAATAGAGTGTGCTTTGGGTCATGTTATTTCCACAGGTGCAATTAGCATCCCCATCTGCTAATCTGTGATTAATAATGTTTACAAATATACTAGAGCACTCCAGAGAGCAAGTCTCACCTTTCTTTCTCTCCGCCTTGCTCCGTTCTCGCTTGCTGCCATGTGTGAATGGGCACACCAAGACAATGGCTTTCTTTAATGTCCTGCTATTAATTGTGAGGGAGAGTCAAAATGCTGAATTATTTATGTTGAATTCTTTATTTTTATGGGAGTAAAAGCCAGCGCTTTATGACGGACTGAGTGATTGATTGGTGATGTTTATACGTTCCATGTTGGGGAATTGTTGCTCATCAATGGGTTTCTTTCTTCGTTGCTCTCAGTTCTGCAGTGCTATGCTTTTCAGTGTACAAGTTTGCAGTAGTCTTATTATTTATTTATTTATTTTCAAAAATTTTTGCTATACTGTATTAATCCCTGGGCAGTGGTGGCGAGGTGATAGGGTGCTGGACTACTGATCCGAAGGTCGGGGGTTCAAGCCTCACTATCATCGGGTTGTCACTGCTGTCCCCCCAGTACAGCAGCTAACTGGGTTTTCAAAGGCCGGCCATGTCTCTCACTGTATATGGTGAGAGGCATATAAAAGAACCATTGCTGACTTTCAAAAAGAGTACGCTGCATTGCCATCAGTGTGTTTCTGCCCTGCGATGGCCTGGTGGTGCTGTCCAGGGTGTATCCCGCCCTCGCCCAGAGTCGGCTGAGATGGGCGCCAGCCTCCCCGCGACCCTAATTAGCATTAAGCGGTTCAGAAAATGAATGAATGTATTAATCCTTAAGAGAAATGATTGCCTCTGCATTTAACCCATCCAAAGTGAGCACACACACACACACATGTAAACAGTAAGCACACACTCTTTGAGCAGTGGACTGCCACACAATGGGGTGCCCGGAGAACAGTTGGGGGTTAGGTGCCTTGCTCAAGGGTGTGGCAAATGGACTGTTTGGGGTCGCTTATTCATAGAAAAATTTTCTCAGAGACAGTGTTCTTAACACAACACCATGGCTGCATGGCAGTTATTAATGGATATCATAACAACTACGAGTTGGGCTAGATTAAAATGCACCTTCACCCCCAGCTCTGAGCCTAACTCCGCCTGCATAATTTGAAATTGATAGGGGGAAAAGGACAGGGTGGGATGAGGAATGTTGAGTGTCAATCAGTATATAGTGGAACCTCAGTTTTTGAACTTAATTAGTTCTAAAACTGATTTATTTGTAAACTGAAACATATTTTCCAATAGGAGACAATGGATTAATCCGTTTCTGACTTCCTCCACAATCTTATTATAATGTAACATACCAACTGAATAAAGAATACAGTTTTAAATTAGAAAGAAAGTTTCATTCACCAGACACAAACACCATTTTCCTACTTGTGTATGATTTCTTTCTTTACCTCTATCATTTGTTCTCACTAATTTCTTTTTCGCCTGTACATTTTCATTAGATTTCCCAGGTCCCATAGTGGCTTATCAATAAAAAAAACGTAAAATAAATAATACACAACACAAGGAATACCGCCAAAGTCTCAGAAAAGTTCAGAGAGGACGTTCCTTGAGCAAGCGCTGCGTGTTGAGACTGACACACACGAAGCTGGCTGTTGCCAGATTGTTCGACAACCGAGCATTTGTGCTGCAATCAAGGGCAATTATGGCTTTGAAATTTTGTTTGTGAACCGATTTGTTTGAAAAGGGAGTCGTTCGAAAACCGAGGTTCCACTGTATTTGAAAATAAGCACAGATATTGCTTTCACAGACTCTCACTCTCTGATTGGAGGGCGTTAATGTCATTATACTTCATGACCTATAGAAGTACCAAACAGTTGACTCTATGTCAGCGTGGCCATTGCCAGGATGTTCAGTATGACTTTGACCAGTAGATGTCAGTAGCGTGCCATTTTCAGCTAAAAAAAAAAGCAGATTTTTATGGTCTGGTAGTGGTTAGCACATTCAACCTCACCACAAGAAGGTCCTGGGTTCGAGTCCCAGGCTTCGGAATTTCTGTTTGGTATTTTTGGTAATTGGCTGTTTCAAATTGCCCCTAGGTGTGGATGTGTGTTGGCCCTGCGATGGTCTGGCGAGATGTTGCAGTGGTAGTGCACCACTTTAAGGTGAATGTAGAGTATATGTGCTAAATATTCTTTGACTGGATCTCCAAAGAAATACAGTACAGCATATAGAATTAGAATTTTTAGAAGGAATATTTGAGGTATAGGACTATTTCTGTCAGTATTCACATTACAGGAAACAGAAACTTTTATTTATTCACCATAGAAATTGAATGAATCCTCCCATTCACTACTGCTGCACCCTACACAGGGAATATTATGCATTATGCCATTGTGTGCCCTATGTATATGTCCCATTTAGCACTGTTGGGACTCAAATTGCTATGGTATAAGAGCAGTCAGTGTGGAATTTTAATGCAGTCAGTCATGTTTTATACCTTATATTCTTCCTCCCCATGGTAATGCCATCCATGAGTTATCTGCTATTATTAAAAATAAATAAAATCTTTAAGCCATTCTGTTATTGCAGCCTTTTACAATATCTTTATTAAGCTCTTATCACAATATGGATAAAATACAATAAATTGTGCACCTCCTTTATTTGACATTGTGTAAAATCCAAATCTACCTCACCTGCTTACATGTTTTTGCAAAAGATCTTACATGTTTTTGTGATTATGTGCTGGCTTTATTTACACATCTTCTCCTGTTTCTGTCTGGAACAGGTTTAAGCCCAGAAGATCCAATTTATGTTAGTTTTTATTTAAAAAAAAAAAAAAAAAAAAAAATGTGATGAACATACATTCAGTCACACTATTTAGGTAAATGAGCTCATTTTGCATGTCTGGCAATTTAGTGTAATTTTATGAGGAAGCGTAGCTTGCTGTTTGCCGTGCAGTGTGCTGCTGTGTCGGGTCGTGCAGGAAAAGCTGTCATTTAGACAGAAACTGCAGCATCCGGCAATTGTTTTACTAATTGCCAATTAGCTACCTTGGAATAAAGTGCCATCCTTTGTTGTATTTTAGTGATTTGCTGGCTAACCAGTCATTACCGATGTGTTCTGGATGTTTACAAAAACATTAGCGGTGTCACAGGGGAGTGATTGTGTTTTCTCAAAAACACCACACCGTCCCTGGAGGTGCCGGTTAAACCAGGGCAGAAGAATGGCGTATTATATCATTGTGTTTAAGGTATTTGTGTTTGAACCCAAAAGGAAAAGATGTAGTATAAAAACAGGTAAGTTTGTGTTTCTGATCAGTTCAATCAACAAAACCTAATTATTCATATTATTACCGTGTTTTCCACTCTCATCTTTTTGAAGAAAGGATTAGCAAATAGTTGGCAAGATTTTCATTTGTTAGAAAGGAACGGTGGCGTAGTGGTTAGCATGGCCGCCTCACAGCAGCATGGTCCTGGGCTCGAGTCCCGGGCTTGGCTCGGGTGTTTCTGTGTTTAATTTGCATGTTCTCCCTGTGCTTGCGTGGGTTTCCTTCCGGACACTCCGGTTTCCTCCCACAGTCCAAAGACATGCACGTTTAGCTAATCAACTATTCCAAATTGCCCCTAGGTGTGAATGTGAGTGTGAATGGTGGTGTGTGTTACCCTGTGATGTTCCGTCAAGCCTCTCAGGGTGCACTCCGCCTTGCCCATGACCTTAATAGTAGGAGGAAGCGGTTCAGCAAATAATGATGACAGTAGGAGAGAAAGGAATGTTTGAAACTCAAGTGTTTAAAATGGGAACAGTGTGTCAGTGAGGTGCATTTACTTTTGTGGTGTGTAAAATAGCTGTGTTTTAGTGGAGCATCTTAAATAGATTATACATGCCAAACAAAACATTCATTTTCTTTCTCTTCACCCATTTGACACGTGATTGCCTTTTCAATTATACACAACTAGGGTCAAACAACGAACAAGGCACTATTTTGTCAGCTCAAGGTTTGTGTTTTGTCTAAGTCTTTTGTAAATCGGCAGAAAAATACAGAGAAAGCACAATTATTGATTATATACTAGTGTAAGGTAGAGAATAGATGGATTAAAAGCGGCCATTGTGTTGCGTCAGGCCTTTATTCACACCACAAAGAATAAGCCATGTTCATTTATTTTTTTAGAGGATGTGTTTGCATTTGTGCTTTCTCCAGTATACATAAGGCCTAGATGGACAAATATCAACAAGACGCCAGAGCTGGAGCTTTAGCAGTGCTGCTTTTGTGCTCTTTTCTCCAGGGGGCTAAATCTGTTAATTAATGAGAATGGTTAACTAACTCCTCTTGGCTCTGACAATCGCAAGAGCGTGCCAAAGCAACGGCACAGACAGATGTGTGAGGCAGTCGGACGGAAAACAGAATCGACACCGGGCTGCTCCTGCGCTGCAAAATGTGCAGTAAGTCATGTCTGTTAAACTTATCACGCCAGTCCGTGTCTTCCCTTTAATTTGCTGTTAATCAGCTATAATTGTGGCAGCTGGCGTGCTCTCACTCTCTGGGTCAGTGTGTCTCATGGTGCCCACTCAAGCACAAGTGTCTTTATTTATAAGACGGATGTGAATCAGCAGCGCTGCTTTGTCAGTTCAAGTTATCAAAGAAGACAATCCTTAAGCTCATGTGTACATGGGATATACGAGGTGACCCAGCTGAGGCATATACAGAGAGGCTGCATGGCCCATCTCATGTTGAGAGGAATGCTCGAGCTCAGGTAGGGATTTAATTGGGTTTGTATATTACTCAAGGCTCTTCAGCTGCCTGGAACCTCGGAGCTGTATGTTTGTTGGCAGGCCCTCACAGCTGAGCCTCTCGATTGTGACCCTAAAGCTCAGCTAATGCCAAAGAAATGCTGAGAGCTGCTCTTAAATCAGGAATTTAGATGATGTTGGTTTTGAGGTTTTGATCACAGGTCAGTCCGACTGATTGGATTCGGGATCCTTGTAGGTGTTTGTGTGTTTGAGCACATATGCTGCTGTTCACTTTGAAAGGGAGGGGTAATGGACAGGAGATTCGGTGCTAGTGTAAACATTTTTATTTTTTTTTTAGTATTTAGACTGCAAACTAAACAACGACTCAACAAGTGCGCAAGGGGGAGAGTACTGCCACCCTTCTGGGCAGCTGTCTGTGTTCCAGAGCAGGCAGTAGAGTCGTCAATATCGACTTCTGGCCATTGATCAACTCTATTGATCAGGATGGGCAGCAGGGCCAAGGGAAGGAAGGGCCACTGATCCTCATCGCAGCAGTTGTTTAGGGTCACTGACAAATCCAATTGCCTATCAGGGAGTGATCATGGGAACAAACGGCTGATGTCGATGCTAAGGCCGTGCCCTGTGGTAGCTGTCACTCAGCATTACTCCTGATTTGGGTGTGTGTGTCCGGATGTAAGTTGGTTGATGCCAGGCGAGTGGTGCACCGCCTTGTTTTCTGCCCTACGACATACAATTCAATTTGAAGTTTTATTAACAGTAAGTATTCACTGCAAAGAATATAGAAATGAATTTGAAGGGACAATTACTTCAAACTAGAGAAATTCTCTTACTGCATGGTCAGATAATTTTACTTCTTGCAATATGTTGGCTTCAGTCTAGAAATCTCAGATTTGGTGTCTTGAAATCTTCTAATAAGGAATGCTAGATCATTTTAATGATATTCAAGTTTTAACTTACTACAGTGTCATTTTTTTGCAGTGTTGTCCCAATGTAGCATTACAAAAATCCGAAACAACTTGAGAGGAATTAGACACATAATGGAGCCCATCCTTTTTAAATACTCACTCCCTTACTCATTTGCTGAACCACTTAATCGTTCTGTGGACGCAAGAAGCCAGCCAAAACTGAGAGAAGTAGTTGAAGGAAACCCACGCAAGCACAGGAAAAGCATGCAGACTCCACACAAAAACGCTCGAGCCTGGGACTCGAACCGAGGACCTTTTTGCTGTAACCACTACGCCACCGTGCCGCCCCCTCTTTAAATAGTAGAGATGTAAATCATTCCTGTTCTCTATAGTATGATAGCTCTATAGGAGAAATCAAACAGTACTAAATGGATTGAAAGGATGTTCATGAAAAACATTCTAGTCTTTATGAATATATGTACAAGTGGAGTATACAGTTTTCTGTACTTGACTGGCTTTCGAATGCTGACTGAAATTCTGCTGATGTTTTCCTGTTCTCACTCACAAACAGTTCGACAATAGCAAAATCTAGGAAAACCCTGCAAGGCAGCTGAATCGCACACCAGTAATATGGCCTAGAACAGAACAGAGCTTCATTGAGGCTATTGAGGCTGGTTTGCTTTGCCTGGCTGCTCGGGGTGACAGACGCAACACCTGGCTGCCGGGGTTCCCAATCAAAAGTGTGACTCGGGGCACTTTGTTAACTAATTATGGAAAACAGGAGCAAACCTCGCTTCATCCAGCTGCCCCCTTTCAACACACCAGTGCCTCTTTTTTTTTTTGGGATGGGGGTGTGGGGGTGTGCCTTTGATAAGGCTTGCTCTCTTGTCAACAAGCGTGTATTTAATTAGTGTTGATTGTTGTTAGCGTGTTCAATAGTTATTAATTAGACCTGGGAGGGACCCTTCACTTGATTGCATGCCTGGAGCAGTGACATTTTGTGTTGTTTCACACTTAGGCATTCTAAACTATAAATGTGAGGGGAATAAAAGGAAGACGATTTGTGTTCTCTCTCTCCTTTAAAAATGTGTTTTTTGTCATTAACTGCTGTCATATAGTTTCCCATAGGTTTAAAAGGAACAAGTACAATACAGTTTAACAACATTGATTTGCATTCAGTGCCAATGCTGCAGTTTGGAACTTACCCCCTGTTCCATTGGCATGAACGTCAGAGCATGCCCATCTGTTTACTATCTATAAAAGGGCTAATACTATCACCATTATGGCTTTTTCATAATACACTCCTGTATGTGTTTCACACCTTGAAACTCTGATACCGGGAGCTGAGATGATCAGCCCAGGTGCCCATATCGAGAAAGGGAAAGGATGAGTGTTGGTAGAAAATTATTTCTATATGTATGCATATTTTTTGCAATGTATGTGGCGGAGTAGGTCTAAAAATATAATTTTCTGTCTGTGTGCACCAGGAATTGTCTTGGGGTTCATTCTAAACTTCTGCTGTGGGGTGCATTTCCCGCTGTTCAGCTGAGCATATACTCTCATTCGAAGGCGGCACGAGCAGCTCTGCCTATTAAAATGTAAATTCCCTCTCGGTGCACCAGGCCCAGACTGTGGAACTCAGCGGGTGAAGAGAGGTGTGTGTGTGTTAGTGTGTGTTAGTGTGTGTAAATGTGATTGTGTGTGTTGTGAACCCATTTTCTAGCATGGTTTATTTTTGGAAGGGCAAAATGTGACAGTGTAAGGCTCAAATTCAGAATTTTTCCATATGTGTGCTTTAATTAATGCAATGTGAACTGGTAAAAATAGATTACATATAGACATTCGGTGAAAGTATTAACCACAGAATATGATTAAGTACAAGGAAGTGATGCAGGCATTCATCAGTGACATCTTTATCATTGCTGTCGTGGCTAGCATATCCTGGTCATTTTTTTTTACAATCAGAAATTCACTGGAGAAGATTTGTTTAAAAAGCATGCACGCACACACACACACACACACACACACACACACACACACACACACACACACACACACACACACACACA
>JAQMYF010000013.1:10816439-10834274 GCA_030014195.1 Neosilurus mollespiculum | reverse complement strand
TTACATGCCTCTCACCATAGACAGTGAGAGACATGGCCGGCATTTGATAACCCAGTTAGCTGCACTGGGGGTATTATATATATATATATATATATATATACACACACACATATGGGCTTCGTAAATGAGTCTACACCGAAGATGTATTTACTAGTGAATATTAAATAATTAAAATAAGTAATTTCATTTATATTGTGGTCCTGGAAATTATTCATTTACCTGTTATAGTGTATATTGGCTTCTTAAATACACAAACTAGTGCTTTATCGTAGTTTGGGTTTCCTATAAGGTAAGATGGTGGGTAGATACTTAATAAAATGTCTCAAAAAATAAGAATTAATAAGATTTCCTAAAGCTTTGTGAATGTGATGATGGTAATATATATATATGTATATTTAAAAAATTTTAAGAAGAATTTTTGCAGTCTTAACCAGTCAATACGTAACAGAGGATCCTTCTCAGGTCATGTCATACAAATATTTATGTATACTCTCATATAATTGTCCTATAATGTCATATTTTTAACATTGGACCTACACAAATCCATCAGTCTCAACTTTTAAAAGGTTCATCCAGCATTTCTGAACGTGTTATAATGGCTCAGTGTGTAGGTACACTTCATAAAAAGGTTCCCTGCAGGTGGAAAACACAAACCACTAGGTGGAGCTGTGATCTTTTTTCTAAATGAAACTCTCTCTCTCTCTCTCTCTCTCTCTCTCTCTCTCTCTCTCTCTCTCTCTCTGTGTGTGTGTGTGTAAACCTTGGAGTGTATTTGTATTATACAGGTAGGTGATGTGCTGTATGCAATTGGACAAGCATATTTTTGAGACCAACTTGATAATTACAAATAATGAAGCATATAGCCAACAGCCCAACACAGAATTAATCGATTTCTCTTGTTGGGTTAATGTATGACTGAGGTTTGTGCCGCAACTGAATCAAGAATCATTGCACTGCATTCAATGAAAAATACATTAAACAACTCCAAAGGCGAGGAGAGCAAGAGTTTTCATTAGCTGCTGGTCAAGCTGTCCTTCCATTTTGCTTATTTCAGCCCATTTTGTTAAGATAACGCTTGTTACTCATATTTAGAGTTCTGAAGGCGGCGTCAGTTCTCTGAAACTGTTGTTCCTCGGCTCTGTTATTGACTCTGTAGCTGTATTTGACGGCTTACACTTGTAATGACCCATTTCTCCTGAGGTTGAAGTGGCGTGATTGACTGTTTTTAGCTCTGAGAGATTGATGGTATTGTGGCTGGTTTTTACAACTGAAGAGTCTGAACAGGTATTGGATATTAAAGAAAGAATCAGGCAATATAATGTAGCTTAACTTCGCCAGTAAATAAACATAAACCAGAAAATTTAACTGCCTCTTGATACCAATTCAATCTACTAAAGCTAACCATTTAAATTTAAATGTCCTACATGCATAAGTCTTTGTTGAGAAATGGTCAGAATAATGTATGAGCTCTTTGAAATGAATTGCTGTCAATTGTTTCAGAATAATTGGCATTGATTTGGCAGTTAGAATCTGATTTAGTCAAGACCTTGTAAAGCTGCTCAGACTAAAAGTCTGGCTTTAAGTGTTGCCACTCTCCCTCTGACTTTGCTGGTAATTAACCCACGAATATTTTCTTGGTAATAATAGGAAAAATAAGTTTGGCAGAGAAGCAGTAAGGGGTATTGCTTTTTTATGTTAATATTTTATGGTATATCGTTCAAAACCCAATCAACATGCTGTATTTTGTAATAATTCACCAGCAATAGGATTCCTAATTGTCCATGGTCTAATGGTTTTTCTGCTTGGTCCATGACCTTGAGCTGAAGATTGTCCAAGAGGAGACATGAAGAGTCAGCACATTAGAAATCAACACAGCAATTAATGGCACATTAGCTGCATGCACACTGTGCATGAAGTCTTTTTTTTTTTTTTTTTTTTTTTAATCTTTTCTGATCCTATTGAAACAGACAGAAGTACTGTACACTGAGATATGGAGAGATATCATCTAGACGACATGGCACACAAACTGATGTGAAGGTTTTTCCCATTCTTTACACTTCCAATTAAAATAGTAGTCTTGCTTTTGATGCATTGTGTTAGCAACTCAATAAACAGGTTTGTAATTATTTGATGAGTCAATTCTAAAAAGCTCAATTTATTTTTTGCCCCACTCGTCAACTTTGGAATGTCCGTCTCTCAATACACTGAGGGTTGTCTTTTGGAGTGCATTTAGATAATAACTGTAATGTCATATCTTGATCATTTCGAAGTGTAATATCATGGAGAAATATTCATGTCATATCAAGGCCATGAAAAAAGCTCTTAAAAGCTAGTGTACCAAGACGTTGGGTTTTTATAACAAAAGCTGAATGTTAACTCATTTTAATAGCTAGTGAACCTATGTGTACACCTTCTGTGAGGGGAATAGTGGACTTGATAGCAATGACCTTGTAAGTTAATAATCAAACTAGAGCAGGAAACACATCAAGCAGACTTGATTAAAGGCATCACCTTTTTATAGTGTCAATAATTAGTTAAAGCTTGGCTTTAATCTGTCAGAGCTTTTTATTTTTTTAGAAGGAAGAGCATCAGGGCATCGCCATTTGTCAATTTTCTGAATGTTCAGTTTCTGAACTCTGTACTGTTTTGTGTAATAGAACAATGTTCAAAACAAAAAAAAAAAATACACCCCCCCCAAAAAACAAAAAAAAACAAAAAAAAAACATTGACAGAAGAAGGTTTAAAAATACAAAATGACAAAAACCCAATTTCCAAAGGAATAATGGGGGTTTGCCTGGAAGAAACTATGTCAAGTATGATTATGTATTTTACACAAAAAAAGTTTAATTTTTACATAAGAATTTAATATTTATATAAGTAAGTATGTGTGTTTGGTGTAAAAGTCCAAACAGAGGGGTTAAGATGAACTAGTTCTCTAGTATTAAATGACTTGTAGTAGAATATGAGGTTTGGTTGCAGTTAGGGCTTAGTGTTTTGAAAGTTTTAAAGCAGGTGCAGTGCTTATTGAGGAGATGAAAAAGGCATACATGAGCAAAAGTAATAAAATATAAATGAAAAATAGCTAGTTAGTAGATTTTTATTTTATAGAGAACAAATACTAAAGTGAGCCAGGATGAATGTCTTAAATGTCTTTTGAATAGCATTAAATATGTAAAATATGATGGCAGTTGACTAAGTGAATAATTTTGGATTTAATTCATATATGCATATATACATATAAATACATTACCATGTAGAATTAAATAAAAAAAAAAAGCACTTGGAGGTCTCAAACAGGCCTCAGACTTCAGACAGGAACTGTAAAAAAAAAATGGACCCCTTTAGCACAGATTTATTTTATGAACTTTATATTAGGAATACTATTAATGCTTATATTAGGGTCCTTATTTCAATGTGTGTAATATCATTTTAGCTTTTTATTACAGCAAGACTAGTTTTTATTGAAGAACTTTCAAGTGCATTTGATTTCCATTGGAATTATTCAAACTCAACCATTTTTTGACTTATAGTAGTTAGATTAAACTGAATTTAAATACTTAGTTGGGTAAGCTAAAGCCTATATGAACCTATATTAGTTAATAAAAATAAATATATCTTTGATGATGACACGTGATCATCACCTTTTAGGTGACATCACAGACACCTAGGATATGCCTCACAGACCCATGGTTGGTCATCCTTATAGTTTATCTTTGCAATGTTGAAATTATTTAATTATTTTCACATGTATTGTATTTTTTCCAGGTCATATAGATCCCTCTTGCTAAACTTTAAACAATTTTGCAAATGTAGAACTTTACCTTCAACATAGTGTTTTTAATAGTACATTACATCAAAGTATTTTATAGTCTAAGCACCTCAGATGCTTAGATTTATATTTTATTTTAACAAAAGGCTTAAAATTTTAAGTGTGCAAACTGATCTTAAAGTCAGACAGTTTTAAGCATGCTAATCTGCTGTTTGGAATGGGGCGCTTTATTTCCCATCAGGATTAAAGGAATAACACGCACAAGCTCACAATTCTACCAGCCTGAGTTGAAAGCTGAGAATTTGAACCCTTTCCAGGTGAAGAGAAGCTGAAGAGCAAAAAAACAAACAAACAAACAAACAACAAAAAAACCCCAAACCCAAATAGTCCATTTTTGTCTGTAAAAAACGTCTGAGATGTAGCTGGATTGTAGAATCATGATTCAGAATGAAGACTCCAAAAATATATTTAAAGTAATATTTTGGCATTTTATCAAATAATAGATGGGTTTGTTTTGGTTTTGGGGGAAAAATGGGCTCCTTCTGATTAACTGGTAAAGCCTTTTAAGAAATTGGACATCTAAACACACACACACATACACACAAAAAGGCTGAATAGCTATTTTCAGGCCTTTTGAACCAAGAGTTCAAGTATCATTGTTTGGGGCTCTTGTTGAATGGTCTACTGCAAATACTGTTGTTATTGCTGATTGAAAAACTACAAGGACTTTCATAAAAGCTGGGAAAAAAAAGATAAAAATACTTTGCTGTCCTTCTTGTTGAAACGTTTTCAGATATTTGCAGTTCATAGTTGTATAACACAATTACTTGATGTACAGAAAAGAGAAAGAAGTAGCTTTATTCGAACAAGCCTGTGATTTACTGAGGTAACACAGCAGTGCTGCTATACATTTCTGCATGACTTTAAATCATTATTTGAGAAAATGGATCTGTTGTAATTGGCTGTTATTCTGTCAGAGATTAGTTAAACTTGTTTATGAATTTTCTGAGTTTGTACAAAATAATTGTTAATACATTTTAAGGTACGCTGACATGATACCAATCATGATCTCGATATGAGCCTATCATATTATGATGTTATTTCGATGTTAATTTGATGTTTCCACTGATTTTGTGCCGATATATACCAGTGTTCTCCGAACGTTACCTGATGTGATTCTCATTGTGTGATTTTCATTCGATGTAATTACAATCTATACCGAGGTTACCAATGTTGTTCCATTGTATCTCCCATATTCTATAAAGAAACGCACAAATTTACCAGAAATGTGACTGGAATGTCTTCTGATGTTGCTCCAATTTAAAAAGTAAAACTCCGATCTTTTTCTATGTTTCCCTGATGTACTCTGAACTCTGAAAGTTTTCCCCGAAATCCTACAATGTTCTCCTATGTATACGATGTTTTCTGATGTTTATCGATATTTTCCAATTTCCTCCGATGTAACATCGGAATATGATGACGGCAAAAAGCTGGATAATGATCGTTATCGTACGTGTGCATCTTTAGTTGTTTAGTATAACTATAGGCTTTTTGTAGTTAATATGCTTTACTATGCATTAGCACAGTTATTGGCACCCCTTGTAAAAATTATTAAAAAGGTTAGAAAAAAAATCCACCTTTTGGTAAAGTAGCTTCATCTGACACTAAACTATCCAACATTTAATTGAAATAAAGCTATTTAGAGAAAAGCAAAACTTCTTCAAACTGTCATCAGTAAATAATTATTTTTAACAAAAACTCATGTGCTACATGTAATGTCACCCCTAGAAATGATAATGAACACAAACGCAAATATAATTGTACATTTTTGAGTAGGTTGGTGTGCAAAGGAACTGCACTTTGACTGTAGTTTGTGACTTTATCAAAATTTCCATCATCCCTCAGCATGGGAAAGATAAGAGAGTACACAAACCAAATGAGTGAAAAGTGTGCTGACCTGCATAAGTCAGGAAATGGTTATAAAATTATAGCCTACTTACCTAAAAAGCTGTCCCAGCAATAATAAAGTGCACATCAACTGAAATGATTACAAAAATGTCTGGAAGACAATTGAACATGTTTATTTTGCCACAGATTATAGTGAGGGGATGATAAGAAAGGCAAAAATATCCCCAAAGATCACTGTTGATGAATTACAAAAGAAATTTATTTTAATCTTTGGGTTACCACATCTCCATCAGACACCACCTCCATGCCAAGAGATTATTGGGAAGTTGTGCCAGACAAATTCCGTTTCTGTTAGTTAACCACAATTGTAAGTGCCAGGAGTTTGCTACAAATTTGACTGGAACCATGCTCTATGGTCTGATGAAACAAAAATTAACCTTTCTGGCAACGAACACTCTAGGCGCAAAACGTAATGACTTTCATAAAAATAACTTTTTCTGAGCTGTAAAAAGGGTGGAGGTTCTGTGTTGTTGTGGGGATGGTTTTCCTCTAAAGGCAGTGCAAAACGTGTTCAGGTATGTGTTGTTATGAACTCCATGAAATACCAGGACATTTTGAATTAAAGTCTGACTGCCTCTGCCAGGAAATTTTACTGGGCCGTCAATGGATGTTCCAGCAGGCCAGCGATCCTAAGCATATGTCCATATCAACACAAAAAGTGACCACAGCCATGGGCATCTCAGTCCCGTAAGCTGAAACCGTAGCCGTTACCCCCCCCCCACCCCCAATGAGTAATTTAAAATTCATAAGTAGGAGAATGATTAGATTGTAATTGTTACCTGATTATTTTTTACATTTAACTTTAAGTTTCCTCAACTGCTATTGTTACTTCTAGCTAGTTAAAAATTTCCTCACGTTTGCCCTGAACCATTATCTCTGATTATCATCTAGTATTGGAGTCAAGTTAATTAACCCTACATTTAATATTAGTAACTCATGATATCAAAAAGTATATGGATAGGATCTTGGATTATCATGTTTTAGTTGCATAAGGCTGCTTTCATGCTAGGTGTTCTCGAAGAGAAAAAAAAATGAGCCTGAAGGTTTGTGATGAAAGGTGGGGGAAAAAGCTGCTCACATGACTTGTGGACTATAACCAAAAGAACTTATGTCTACAGCTAAGCAGTGTTATTTCTACATGCATATTTAAAAGGGAAAAAAATGCACATCCTATGCTGGTGAACTTCCTAATACAACCACATTGTGTGTGATGTTGGGTTTTCATATTGACACAAATTGGTTATTTTAAGTTTGAATGTGTGTTTATATGTATGTACTGTATATATTTAGAAAATTTTGGGTATACTGGAGTTATTTCAGTGTATGACCTTAAAAACTGTACATACAAATTAGTTTTAGGGTTATTGCTGATATATTGTGTGTTATTTCAGAAAATCTACTTTCAGTACTAATTACACATTGATAGGTTTGTACTAACCATTTATTTATTCATTTATTTATTTATAAATAAACAATAATTCTATTGCCTTCTCTTTTGCATTTGGCTTCCAGACACAAACTTAATTATGTTTGCTTATCATAGAATGGCTATTTTTTTTCTTCTTCTACATTGTCCTCATGGTAAAAATCATTTTAAGTTGAAAGCATCATGTTCAGTGACAACAGACAGGACCACTAGCAAACATTCATCTAACAGCTAACATTAAAAAGTGCTGAGAAAAGCACACAGGAACAGGCCAGTGATTGTTAATTCAGACACCATCATGCCTGTACAGTTGTGGTCACTCAGATATCATGGCAATATTAGTCTTTCATTAATTTCTTTGAATGATTTTTTGTTCTGTGGTAGAATGATTGTAATTCATTCTACTATTTTGAATGCACAAGGGTACATAGAGTAAAAAAATATACATACAGCATTCCTCTGGTCGTTGTGTCCAAATATTTCCGTAGAATCATTTTTATTATCCATGTGGTCAGCTGCAAACTTTAATCAAGCCTAAAGAATTTTCTTTCTTGGATGGCAGCCTCTCATAGTGACTCTGGCGTTCCAGTAGATTCCAGTTTATGGAAGGTCTGTGCCTGGGTTCATCGGTTGTTCCTGAGGCTCACAGTTTGGATCCTTTTCCTAATTTTGGCAAACTGGCTACACCTTCTAATAACTGCACAAGCGTTATTATAATCAGTTATAAAATATTGTGTTATAATTATTTAAACCGATGAGTTTGAATTCTGCAGTTGTTTAGAAATGCGTAAATCTACAGTCCTCTTTCTCAGATCTGTACTGAGCTCCTCAAACTTTTGCAATGTAGTGTGTTCTTCAATCCAGTGATTGCTGTCATTAACTTTCATGTGAGCTACAGGGAAGGTACTGTGATGCTTTATATCACAAAACTATATTTGCTCCACATGAAATTGTGTGTGTGTTTGTCTGTCTGCAATCCATGAGTGCATGCATGGTCCTAGTAAATTATTACCTTTGGCATGAGCTATATATTGTTCATGTTATTATTACTACAAATTTGAGAGCTTATGGAAATTGTATTAAAGTAAAATAATATTATGATAGTCATTACATTTACATAGACAGGAACTTTCCAGTAGGTCTAATGCCAGGATTTAATTAGATAATTAGAAGTTAAACTTCCTCTTCAAGTTAGACAGAGCATGCGTGTGTCTGAGTACCCAAAACACAAAATTTTAATTGCGGAATTAATACAGTGTAAAATAAAAATCCATCAATCAATCAGGTTACACACTCATTCTGCCCCAGAAAAAGAACAGTTGATACAATGCATTGAAAGCCCAGTATTACCATGTCCTTCATGTCCATGATGATGTATGTATGTATGTATGATGATGTATGGTGTGTGTAAACTTCTAACTGCATCTGTATTCCCAGGAAACCACTGAATATTTCTGGCATGTTATTTTCATGAGAGGTCTTCATTGTAGATGGAGGTGGATTCCACAGAATGGCTTTCAATAATGATCTAAAATTCAAGACGTTCACTTTTCTTTACTCTCCATGCAATGCTTGAAATCTCCCTACAGATTTCAGACCTCTCTGTTTTTCTCCTTTCCCACGTGCAGACGTGCGCTTAAATAAAAGAGACGCGAGTCTTGCCTTGTCGGTGCAGTTAAAGACATCGTGATTCATTTGTACGTTAATTCAGATGTCCTCCGTTGTTTGCAGCTTGCAAAAGGTTACCTGCTGACAGTAATTTCTGTGGTTTGTGTGGATTCTGTTGGCTAATAGCACTCTGTTTTACTCTGTGTTTAGCCTCAATACGACAGGAGGAAGTAGGAAATAAACATCAGTTCCTATTTACCCTGCCAATTTCGCTTGATGCTGCATGGTGTATTGAAATGAACTGGGCTGTTTTCTAATACTGCTGAAAGGCAGGGGCCGGCAGTGGCAGAGATAGATTGTAACAGGCAATTACGGCAGTCCAGCCTCTGATTAGAGAGCTGCCCGCTCCTCCAGTCAACCTGACTGCCGCCTCTTATCATGATGAGGCTGAGATTGGCCTGGACATTGTTTGATTGCTTTTAGACACATTTACTAAAACTAGAGCCTTTGCCAGTTTTACACCTTCCTGCCTCACGTCCTGCACAGAATACATTTGTGTTTTTTAAACTGTTTTTTCCCCTTTCATATGTGTATTTTTCCTCTCTTTCAAAACAAACAAACAAACAAGCAACCAAGCAAACCAAAAAAAAAAAAACAAAAACATGGTTTGACATGTCATGATAGCTGACTAGTTTGCTTTACATAAAACTCAACTCTGGGTCAGATAAAATGTATATAGCCTGCCATAAAACTAACATCCAATAGGTTTTATACAAACACACACACATACACACACACATATATATATATATATATATATATATATATATATATATATATATATGCGAATAGAGGTTAATTGGCTGTTTTGTATCGCCGACTTACATGATGACGGGCTTCAGCATGCGGAAAGTAAATGTCCGGAAACTAAAGTATGATGGACAGATGGACGGAACCCATTCCTGTAGCCCCTGATGGAGCTAAAAAAAAGTTTTTTTTATTAATATTAATGAAGCTACAAAAAATAAAGGCTCATACACCACCACTCACTCACACAGAATAAAAAAAACACACAATCTAGTTTAGGAAAGCAGATAAACTTGCAAGTAAATATATGTTTGTGGAGCAAATGCTGAAATCAGAAGCTTGACAGAACATGAACCTGTTAAATGGATACTTAAGCTAACAAGACAGGTGATACTTAAGCGGAAATCAGTGAAAGGAAAGGCATAAAAAGCAAACCCAATCTGGAACATCTATTAATTGAGACATCTTTCGAGAGCTACGTTTTAAGGCAGTGCCTACATCTACATTTTACAGTATCAGATCATCAGAAAAGTGCCTATGTAGGGATTATGTAGGTATATAGTAGCCTGAACATCTAAGACACACTACCCAAAGATTTTGCGGACCTAAAATGTGACCTCGGTAGCGTTAATAATAAACAGCCTTAGCAAACTGTTGTAGCATTCACACTCTGTTCAGCCTCTCATGCTGTCTGGATGGAGGTAATACAAAGTATTTTTACTCTGAGATTGTTGCAGTCTGCCCATTTGCGACTTATTTGTGATGAGCTTCTCTCTTTTAAACTTGTGCGCTTCAGGCTAAATCAGTTGAAAACGGTTGAAAGCTTAAAGAGCATAAAGGCAGCTCCTGTCGGCGACACTTACAAAAAAAAAAAAAAAAAAAAAAAAGAGGGAAAATGACTTTGAAATGGGAAAGGTAATTTTGCTGTTGTTGCTTTTTAGCCTCCCTCTATCACATATTTGATTTACCCCCAGTAGTTGTGCTTGTGGATATTATCTTGTGGATATCATAGACATAAAACAATACCTGACTGCAAGCAAGCTGTGGACTGCTCAAGCATGTCCATAATGAGAAGTCATATAGCTGATGACACTGAGACTTTTTCCCGAGTAAATGAAAGTGCAAACACTCTCATCACCATTAAGGAACATGCAGACAGATGATGTATCAACTGCAGACTGTTGTTCAAAGAGCACTGTCCACTCCTGGTGAAAGTGTGCCATGGTCAGCATGAATCAAAGAGACATGTCCCTTGGAGTGCTGGTCCATTAACTACAATATCTATTCACACCCTTCTAAGGCTATCTGCTGAACTGAGAAATAAAACCAATATAACACTTATAATGTTCTCAATACGTTTATAGACTTTGACCAAAATATTACTCTGTATAATATGTATCTTACTATTCCATTATCTTCACTCACTTATTTGCCAAACCGCTTAATCCTACTAGAGTCACGGGGAGGCTGGATCCTATCTCAGCCGACTCTGGGTGACCGTAGGGTACACCCTGAATAACTCGCCAATCTATTGCATGGCCAACACATACATACAACACATACAACCACCATGCTGCCTTCCATTACCGTCTCTGAATGTTTAGATCAGATTCAAATATATAGACTTTCTGCTAGAAATGGGAAAATGGAGGAATGAGTGGTTGACAGATTTCATTTCCTTCTCATGTTGTTAAATGCATCTTAAATTTCACCACCAACGTTAACCCACAGCCAAGCCACTCAATAGGAGTTCAGTAAGCATGAACACATGCACAGCGCAATCCTGGCATCTTGGCACTGAATGCTTCAAGCCCTGATCACAGCTGTGTGTTTACTGCCACCTAAATTAATCCTCAACTTTTTTTCCCTGCACGCCATCTTGTGCGACAGATAAAAAAAATCCAAATGACTTGGTTCCTGATAGCATTAAGATCTTATAGTATTGGCTTGAGGGTAGACCTGCAGCATCTGAAGCACAGCACTCGGCTTGAACCCATTTGACATACCTGCTCACTTCACACAATACAAAAGAATGTTTTAGGATTGATGTCAAAACTCACTGTGTGCATCAAATTTCAAGGTAAGGGTGACCCTCTAAACAAAAACCTTGTTTTATTTTTAGGCATATTCATTAACATGTTTTAATAACCATATATTTAATCACCAGCGGTGGCTCTAATCTAAATCATAGGATAACACTTCTTTTTTGTGAACCTTTATCGTAATCCTTTTTTTTCCTGTGCTTTTTTCAATTTTCATGACTCTACAGCTCAAATCAAACTGGACAGTTTGGGGTAATAAGTGGGCTTTGCGGTGCAAGGTAGGGATTCTGTGCAAGCAACGATTGGGCTCCTTTCTGATGATAATTTGAATCTTCTCTTGTAGCCAAAGAGCATGGTCAAGGTAACACTCACCCACGCAGTGGACATCCCAGCTGTCTTGGTAATATGAATCCATTTAAAAAGAAGAAATGGCGATATATAACATGGTGAACTTGTACAGAATATAACCAAATATCAATCCAGTAACCCTATTCTAGCAGTCAACACAAAATACTGCAATTCTCATTTTCTATTTTAAGAATCTTGAATTTTTTGAGCCTAGGATTGGACGGAGGCAGGAGCCTCACAGCCGACTCTGGGTGAAGGCAGGGTGCACCCTGAACAGCTCACCAATCCGTTGCAGGGCAAACACACACAAACATTCACACTCACACCTGGGGGCAATTTGGAACAGCCAATTAGCCTAATGTGCATAACTTTGGACTGTGAGAGGAGAACATGCAAACTCCACACAGATATGCCGTTCCTGAACTCAGGACTGAAACTCAGGACCTTCATGCTGTGGAGGTACTAACGACTACACCACTGTGCCTCCCCTGGGTCAGAACAGCATGCACTAATCTTGAAATAGTAGCAAATGTCCTTTATGTGATATTGCTCTGTCAGATTGGAGAGCATGTGAAAACTGGGGTCTGGAAGATGAAGATTAGGATGATTGTAAGACATGATGGAAAAGGGAGTCTAGATATGGTCTAGATGAGGATGGCTGCAGCAGTGGAGGGAGACTGAAAAATTGGTCACCGGAGATGAGAGTACTGTGGAATAGGAGGGCATTAGATTCCTGTCAGAAGAATGAAGCAGAGAAGAGTTGAGTACTATATACCTGGGAAAACTCACAAAAATGACCAGATATGTATAGTTGATATAAGTCTTCTTATGTAAAAGGTTACATTGGTTAATTAAAAAAAAATTACAATTGGTTAAAAATACTTTTTTTTTTTAGGATTATCATTATAAATGATGGTTGGGATTTAATCAGATCAATGTATGGATGAAGATGTTTAAGTAAGAAGCTTCTAGGATTTATTTTCTGTGTAGCTAACAGTCATCAACGTTATCCAACATGAAATATAACTAGGACAGTGCTATCAGACATTTTTGTGATCTGTATTCAAAACATCACAAAGTTCCAGTGTTCAGTAGTGATAAGTGGGTTTCCAGGTTTCTGAGACAACCAATAACTAGGCCGGACAAGCTGATATTCATAAAAGGATTGTCCGCCAGACAACCAACGTTTGGCATATTTGGTTTTACAATGTGTTGAGATGTTAAAGTCGAAAATAACCCGTGATTGTCAATTGACCCTAAGATTGGCTTACTTCAGTAAATGCTGTTTCCGTCTTCTGTTTTTGCATCAGTCCTAAAAGGAAGCCTTTACCTTGTTAGTATTAATGTGAGTTAAATGACAAATTCATGCCTCTGTAATAAAGTAGTGCTATAGATAGTGTTTACCGCTCATTCATACTTTATGGAGTGCACTTCTATGGGAAGCACGGCGTCATTTGGGATTTCACCATCCGTTTTGACTTAAACACAGAATAACTGGAAGTGGAGGGGAGGCTCTCTGTCTCTCTCTCTCTCTCTCTCTCTCTCTCTCTCTCTCTCTTTATCTCTCCCTCATTAATCCATTACATTTTATATTAAAAACAGGGGAATGTACTTGATATTTGATTACTGAAGATTTAAAAAGTTTGCAGCTTTATAAATCTTTGGTTAACAGTTTGTGGTATGAACATTATTTTGGATTTATATGACTGTATACACAGCGGATACGATATTAATTATATAATTACAGTCAATCAATTTGACAATGTCGACATCCTATTTACTTTCAACATTCCAAGAGAGTCTGGTGGATAACCAGTGTTTCTGTTTTTATTTCAAACACTGGGGTTCTGCAAGATCAGTCAGTGTATCATGAGAGCTTTCCTCACAAGCATTTGTTCATATGCATGTGCTTATCCATAGTCTTTTTTTAATTGACACCTGCAGAAGGATTTTTGTAAGGATTCAAGAATGAGTTCTACGATGTTTTGCAACATGAGCCATACAATATTTTATTCATTGATTTATTAACTGAGTTGGCACTGACATATGTAACTTGAAAGGTATTTAAACGTTCATGACAAATCTATTAATCTCTCTTTAGAATTAGAGTGAAAATGGGACAATTTAGCCAAGAGTCTGCAGTGGCCCTTATAGAAATGGCAAATGGAAAACATGGAATCTTTTGCAAGGCTTCTAAATGGATGGGTTGAAGGTAACACTGATGGCCCACTTGAGAGAGAATGAGCCTGCTCTTTTAAAAGATAATAGTGATAGCACATCGATTCGGGTATAGGACTGCGTGCTGCAGTGATTGCTATTCTCAAGTAACAGAGTCAAACCAACTTTGGGTCATTTGATCCACATCTAATTACATTTCTTCCAACTTACCTGTCTTCAGTGGATATAGATGTCAGGCACTCCAGGAGATGTCTTACTGGCCCTGAATTAAAAAAAAAATCTTGTTGTATATTACTCTGAAATATAGAACTAAACAACAGAAAATATGCCATATATGCCATACAACACCGATTTTTTTTAATGTATTTATTTTTTAATTTTATGCATTCATTTTTGCCAGAAATGCTTATAATCATGCCCAATCTAAAGTTTTGATAAATACCACACCGAAAACCTGTAAAGCATGTGTGCCTAAATTAAGGCTGTAACTGCATATGTATGTACTATTCTAAATGAAAACAATGAGTTTGTTTTTAAACTGAAAAAAAAAACAAAAACAAAACAAACACAGTTACAGATAGGCCTAAGAAATCAGATATGAGGCTTGTGGGACAAGGAACAACTAGATTCATGAATTTAACCTGACTTCAACTATATAGGGTTGAGGGTTTCTTCTTTTTTGGGGGAGAGGGTAGAGGGCAAATAAAAAAATAAAAAAATATTGTAGTAAAATAATAATTGTGTAGACTGGATAAAACAAAACCCCAAAGTGTATATATAATATATAAAATATATGTATACACACACATATAAAATGCCATCCACTATGCTATTTAGAGCATTAAACAGAATGCAGATCCAGATGGTGTCATTAGTGTATACACCAGCATAAGGTAGAGATAGATGAGTGTTCCTCCAATCTATAACATTAAAATGCAGCACGTGTACAGTACATTTATATTTAACATTATGCTGCATGCACAAGTGCAAACACTGAAGGATCAAAGTGAAGAGCAGGCCAGCTGAATTGGTCCAGGAACGGTGAGCAGGTTGCCTGGTTAGAATAATCTGCATGAAAAAGCCTGCTGTGGAAGCCGGGCTTTGACAGAAAAGCCCACCTGAATGACATTTACAAATTACCCCGCCAAAAGTGCTCCATCCCCTGACCCCTGTGCCTGTGTTCTGCACCCAGTGAGATTTGCCAGCATTTTGTCATATAATTATAGTAAATCCCCTGAAAATACACCCCCTTTCCCCACACACACGCACACACACATACACACTTGTGCTGTCTCTCTCTCTCTCTCCCTCTCTCTCTCTCTCTCTCTCTCTCTCTCACTTACACACACACACACACACACCCACACCCACACACAAAGCCGCACTGAATAGTAATGTCTGGGTGCTGTCCACACAGCCGCACTTCTTGAAAAGCTTTGGGGATTCAAACCTCTGAAAATAAAATAAGCAGAGGGAGGGAGGTGGGAAAGAATGCAGAACAGAGGAAAGAGTGAGATTATCTTCTATTATTAATCTGTCATATGGTAATAAAACACTACAGTATGACAATATTGAAGATTTTGCTATTATGTAAGTGTGTTGCTATTTTGTAGATTCAGCCACCCAAAGA
This sequence comes from Neosilurus mollespiculum, assembly GCA_030014195.1. Lineage (NCBI taxonomy): Eukaryota > Metazoa > Chordata > Actinopteri > Siluriformes > Plotosidae > Neosilurus > Neosilurus mollespiculum. The sequence goes on along the minus strand of JAQMYF010000013.1, from coordinate 10,818,498 downwards.
TAAGAACCTGAGATATTTCTGAGAGATTGATTCAGATACATATGCAAATTGAGGTCACACTGATCTGTGCTTCACTCAAATTCTTTCTTTGATTATATGCATTCTTTTTTTTTTATTCTTCTTGTGTGTAAGCCTAGAATTTTCTCCAGGTGACTTTCATTTCTGCATATATATGTGTGTACGAGAGAGAGAGAGAGAGAGAGAGAGAGAGAGAAACAAAGAGTGACTGAGAAGTGCATTTGATGGCATGTAAGGCAGAAATTAAAAGGATACCGTAATTGAACAACTTTAAAGCGCTGTGGCTGTTTCATGTACTCCTCTGGCATGGACGTAATTTGAGTGTTGTTATCCATCCGAGCGTGGCTGTGCTGAAGGTCAGCTGTCTGCTGTGAGGTACATGCAGAAAATGTAAAACGAGTTTTTCACCCTTTTCTCCTCCGTTCCCTCTCCGTGCTTCGCTGTCTCCGTCCCACGCTAGACATTCGCATGAAATCGTCACATTAGGAAGCACTGGCGTGATAGAAACATGCCAGTGGATTTGTCAGAAATGACTTTTTCGAATATTCCTTAGAGTCAGCCTTGAAAAAACTGTCAGTTGTGGTCAGAAATAACTTAAGAAAAAAATCAGTGCTAATTGTCTGTCTTTGTTTTAGAATTGATGTAATTGAAGTAGCCAATGTTCCCTGAGTTATATATATGACTTAGTTAGGCCAACATTAATTTTCACTCTATAACCTTCGATTAGTCCCTGTGTAAGGCTGTTACTCCACATTAATCATAGCAATGGCCCATCTTTTTGACCACTGGGCATTTGTACAGAAACAAGCTTGCTCTGCCAACAGTGGCTTCGTTTTCATCTGCTCTTATACAGACCCTGAAACAAAATTAATGAGAATACATTGCCAGTGAGGATCTGAGATCTTAATATTCAGGGCGAGTCATTGGCGTTTATGTGTGCAATGTATCACTGTACCTCTCTGGCCCTTTAAATCCATTGAATGGCCCTTGGAATGAGGTTACTGCGCACACAAGGTAAACAAGATCAGCCCGAGAGACAGAAGTGTTTAGATTACAGAAATCTGGGTGACAGAAGAACAAAACTATTTCTTCTTCATTAGATAGCAGACAAATTCCAAGTGGATGGTACGACGCATGAGGTTGGGACTGTCAGCTGGACTTTGCCACTATAAATTTAGCAGTCTATCTACAATCCCAGCCACCTATAAACTCTCTCTCTCTCTCTCTCTCTCTCTCTCTCCCCCTCTCCTTTACTGCTATGCATAATATGCATACACATGGTTATCTGAGTCTTGCTTAGTACACAGTTCAAAATGGATGACGGTATTTCTTAGATGCCGAAGGAGAGATGCACTGCTCAAAAGTGGTACAAGTCCCCTCAGGTTAAAGCACACTTACTAATCTACCTATAAATAAATACTTTAAATGCTTTAAAGTAAAAAAGTATTATCTTTTAAATTTTATTTTAATTTTAAAATGAAATGCTTTATATGACACTGTATTTGGCTACTGGTGGAATTAGAGCTCCTTTACCAAGGATCCAAGGAACATAGGAAACCAGTAGCTAGCAAGAGCAAAACGTCATTGTTAAAGAATCCTTTAAAGAATACCTGGATCCAGAATATGTCTTCCATTCCAAATAAAAAAAAATTCCTGACATTCCTCCCCTAACTTTTTATGCTGTCCTGCTAGAAAACACCCAAACAAACAAATTGAAGACAAAATGTAACCTCCTTGGTAGAGGTACCTGAAAACTAGTCTACTGTATATCTAATCTCTCAGCAGGCTAATGATAGAGAAAAAAATAGTTGAATATTAATATAAAAAAATATTAGCCGATATCAGCATATCAGATTATGATCCAGAACTGACATACTTAGTAGCAGCTGAATATTTGCAAGCTTCTGCCATTCACTCACTCACTCACTCACTCATTTGCTGAGCCCCTTAATCCTACTACTAATTTCAAATTTTCAAATTCAAATTTATTCATCACATACAAATTATACACAGTACAATATGTAGTGAAATGCTTAGTACG